>JASFXZ010000103.1:286861-346440 GCA_032209605.1 Mactromeris polynyma | reverse complement strand
CAGTCGGGTCAACGAACTTTTAAAATAAATGTTCGCGTTAATATGAACAAAAAGTGTAAACAGCGACATCCTTCAATCCATGACATGTATTTGACTTAACGTTGATTGTTTGCCCATAATATAGCCCATGGAATAACAGAATAACGGATAATAACGGATTGACATATTCACTGATCATAACTTCCTTTGACAGATCCGGACAAACGACAAGGGAGGAGGCGCTCGCATGTAGTGGACACAAAATCAACACCAAACGGACCACTGCCGTGTTTGTATAAATACTTGATTTCCGACTTCGATATGTTTTAGGTGTCCTTGTTTCAAGAGTAAAACCTATTATTTGATGGTTTTCGTTAGTTTCCGTTTTTGAAACACCCAAACAAATGCCATTACAGTCACTGCGGTATACATGTATCTATATTTAAAATAACCATTGTATTTATTACATGTAATATTGACAAACATGTTTGTAAGCTGTTATTCCATACTCTTATTCCTCATTGAGTCGCCATAAGCTTTTAAATGTCCTTGTTGTCGTAAGTAGTTCGACCGAACACTCGGGCTTGGCTCTTCAAGAAAGAGAAAGTCTTTTGTCTGGACTTCCGTCTGTTTCAAATGCGGTAGTACTCAGTGGAGAGTAGTCTTTTTAGTTGTATTGTATTGATGCCATTGTAGTTTAAGTAGACCAAGAGGCAGATAATGAAAGACAAATGATTTATTTGTTAACTGAGATTTAAGCTAAGGTTCACACTTACATAATATCTACTTGAACAAAAATACTGCGTACATATTTCGACTTACGCTTATTTCAAAATTGTTACTCGTTCAACGCGTTTCAAGATGTTCATATTGACGTATTTTCACATATTTCAGATGAGTATTCAATGTATCAATAAAGGTGCCGGCACAATTTTCATCCTTTAAGGTTCTTAACACTTTATTTGGCAGAATTATTGTACCATATGAAGTTTCTGGACCACTTTAGCAATTTTTCCTCCACATTTCTGTATGCAAAGATTATCGATAACACTCACGCATTAGTTTATAAATATGGAAGACGATGTATCTGTAAGACCGCGCTCCTCGATACATTGTTGGAGACGCTCTTTTTTGGAGTGGTTTTAAATTTCCATCAATGCTAATAAATGATTTTCATTTTGCTATTTATAGAAGTTGAAAAAAACCTTTAAAATTTGGCAGTGTAGGCGATAGTAAGGATTATCAAAGTGTGCATATTCTGAACGGATTTTTCCGCGTTCGACGAGGTACGCTGAATGGCGATGGCATACAATTTTATGACAACACCGCATTCCTCAATTTTGTGTGTTACTCCCCTTGTATTTTTGTTCGTAGCTTTTGAATCAGACTAAACTCAAAATAACAATATTTATATTGACATTTAAATTGGCCAAACATTGTGTTTATTGTCTTAACTAAATGTAAGTTCTACATGAAATATATTTTTCACGTTTTTTTAGGTAAAGAAATGAACACAAATGAGCTTAATATTACTATTTATAAATAACCCTGGGTACATTTAAATCGTCCAGGGTAAATTCAAATCAGACCACTCTTCCAATGCAGACCGATTGTGATGACGTCAATATGAAGGATGGAGTCAATATTGTCGGAACCACGTGACTTTTGAAAGAAAATGTATTGGCTATCGAATGAAGATGATTTAACGCTACGGACCAGCAGCATTTGAACGAAGTAATTCTATAGGCAAAAGCAGAGAAGCACCGAGAGAGTGATCGAACGGACACAAGAACAAAACTATACGAATAATAAATTAATAGATAGGTCCCCGGGATGGATTTAGAAAAAAGAATAGAAATTTACATGATTTTGTTCGTCATGCAGGTCGCGCTCGGGCAGGGAAAAACTGTGCTAACAAAATTTGAGAAAATCTTCGGCAATGGTGAGCTCGACATTGCGTGCGCTCGGGACGCACGAGATAGAGGGTTTTTGGCAACAATGAGCGATGCTTCGGGAGTGTGCACGGGTTTAGACTGGAGTTGGGGATCAGCACCGAGTTATGTAAGCGGATCAACATATTTTGAGAAAAAACATGTTGTTGAAATCTACCAAACCCCGGTAAGACATTTTAATTTTCACACTTTAAAAGACATTTACTCCATAATACTTTACAGTTTTGGAAAGAACTATACATGTATATGACATATGTATAGTTCTATATTAAAAGGGTATTCTAATCTCTAGGTGTAATTTGAAATAACTATTTTAGAGATTATGTCGTTTGTAGATTTGTGTATAAGAATGGTGTCTTATTTTCTCCTGTTTCGAAGCGGAATTGTCAGTTCTAGTTTGAAACTTTTCAGTAACAGTCGATATAAACGTTAAAACGACAACTTTACATGTACATGTAATTGCAATGTACCAGATACTGAACGCCAGTGAACATTTGCATTTTAATGACACTTTGACAGACCTGGTTGGAAAGTTTCAGCAACTGTAGAAACAACAGTAGAAAAAGCTATAATTGCAATACAGAATATAAGAAGATGAATTTATAATTTTACATATAATTGCACTGTGTTCGATACCGAACGCCCACGAACCTATGAATGCCGATGACAATATTTCCTGATTTAGCAAGCTAGCTTCCGTCGTAAATCATTGGAAGTACCATTTTCTTGGCCTTACAATTACTTTATTACACATCGCGTTGAGTTGTATCAAATATCTACGTTATTTTACAATCAAGTTAAGGTAGTGTTGAACAAGAAATATCTTGAAAAAAGATGGTCGGCACAATTTGAAGTATAAGATTTCATGTGCAATATAAAAACAATGCCGAGATGTTACGATTGCTGGTCAATTCAGATCCAAAATGAGCAATTCGGTATGATTGCCTTGGTGGTTAACGTAAGATTTAATTGGTTTACACAACACTGATATGCAAAAGGCAAAACCATGTTAGTACGGCTGTGCCGAAAAAAGGGGACTGCTAACATACTGATCGACAATCGGATTGAATCAGACAGGGTATTTCGATTCGCAGTCAAAATAATCAAAATGGTTTCATTTTTAAATACACACACTCATACACTATACAACTGTGATCTGTATGTGGTACAGACAAAAGTTTTCTCAGAACAAAAGTTTTCAGAACCAGTTTACTGAAATTTTATTTAGCTCTGATCTCTTAACAACACGAAAATTACATTGAAAATATTAATGAAACATACATTTTGCTAGCACATTAACAACATATCAGACGCGACATTGATGCTTGACGACCTGAAACGGTTACAGGGTAATAGCCAATCAAAGAAATGAATGGCCTGGGAGGCACTACCAAGGCACGACTGCACGTTTTCCATATTATCGTATTAGAAATTAATACGCGACTATTCGGGTTAGCCTGGAATCCTGGCCAAACCTCCTATTGCTCGGCGTCTGCGTTAGCAATCAGTGAGCCAGGACCCCAGGCTACTATTCGGGTAAACTCTTTCAGTCACCAATAATGACACAAGTAATCAAGAAAAGCCGTTTAAATCAATATTCCCGCCATTTAACAATTGATATAACCCTAACAATTCAGCCATTATCAAAAATATTTTTATTAACCAATAATATGAATATACTTTAGTGGACCAATCAAGTAAAATTCAATTACAGTAGTTAATTGTTTATAGACCCAGTTCCAACATCTCTGTATAAAGCAAAATAATAATATTTAAAACTAGAGCTATCACTGAAGGTGATTAATACCCCCACAATACCGCTTTGTCAGACATATTTTTGATAAATTCAAAGATGGCCGCCAGTCAAGACAATGAAATTATCTATCACTATCTATCACTACAGGACCACAATCAGAATGTGCCGACAATATACACAACTAGGCTTGGTAGAAATAATTCATGGAAAACCATGTTATGTGACATGACGGAACAAGTGGTGATTCCCATATAGCCCCCATTGCATATTTTGAAGTGGGGTTATAATAAGAATTGTGTACATTTTAATATTTCGGAGGTGATATGAATACCACAGTATGGGAGTCAGGTCAAAATCAATAAAATAGAAAAAATGAACAGTAATATATAGCACTTTGTCACAAAGAAATATAATGATACATTCGACTAGAGTATGAACTAGTAACACCAATATATTTGATTTTAACTCCCAAGATCTGAACATTTTGCATTCAAATTCGAACAAATATAGCAACAAAGCGTATTAAATTGATACAATTTATATTCGCAATCAAGACATTTTGTTCCATTGTCCTTGACTGCAGTTTCACAGATTTAATCAAATAATCAAACTACCTGGATATAACATTATATTATGCCTTATTTCAATGGATTTTAAAAGAAATCCCGTTATTTTCACTGAAAGGCGAGTCTTCAACAACAAAAACAAACCATTTGCTAGTATCTGAATGTAATAAACCAAAAATGCTGCCAACAGAACAGTAAGAACTAATCAACAGTTCCTGTGAAATAAAAAACTGAACTTGTATAGAATTGCTCACAAAAAGCTGGGCAAAATGGAACTAAATCAATGCAAAATATATCAAACAATATGCTAGAAATAACAGTTATTTTCACAGAAAGATAAGTCGTTTACAACTAAAAACAAACCATTTGCTAGTAAGTGAAAGTAAGAGAAACTATTTTTAGTAACAGTGACCTTGACCCCACCAGCCCCAATATCGAACTTGACCTGTATCTTCTGATGTTACACCTGTGTACCAAAAAATTTTCAAATCTGTCTAGCCTTTCATGAGTTATCGTCCGGAAACCATGAAAACCAAGAGAAACTATTTTTAGTAACAGTGACCTTGGCCCCACCAGCCCCAATATCGAACTTGACCTGTATCTTCTGATGTTACACCTGTGTACCAAAAATTTTTCAAATCTGTCTAGCCTTTCATGAGTTATCGTCCGGAAACCATGAAAACCAAGAGAAACTATTTTTAGTAACAGTGACCTTGACCTTGGCCCCACCAGCCCCAATATCGAACTTGACCTGTATCTTCTGATGTTACACCTGTGTACCAAAAAATTTTCAAATCTGTCTAGCCTTTCATCAGTTATCGTCCGAAAACCATGAAAACCGACAGACCGACCGACAGACCGACAGACCGACCGACCGACCGACCGACCGACCGAACGAACGAACGAACGAACGAACGAACGAACGACCGACCGACCGACCGACCGACCGACCGACCGACCGACCGACCGACCGACCGACCGACCGACCGACCGACCGACCGACCGACCGACCGACCGACCGACCGACCGACCGACCGACCGACCGACCGACCGACCGACCGACCGACCGACCGACCGACCGACCGACCGACCGACCGACCGACCGACCGACCACCGACCGACCGACCGACCGACCGACCGACCGACCGACCGACCGACCGACCGACCGACCGACAAGCTCACTCCTATATACCCCCTCAAACTTCGTTTGTGGGGGTATAATTACATTCTTTGAATCTTTTACATGACAAATTATAACAAATAGGAGTGATGCGTTAACTGTATGAAATAAATATTTAGATAAAAGTAGTGCTTATTCTAAGCTTATTTTTTTAAAAGAAAATGTGTTCCTGTGATAAATGAGTGTCATAATAGTCCGAGATAATTATTTAGAAACTTAATGAGAATTTATGTAAAAGATTCAAAGAATGTAATTTTAAATATTATCATTTTTGTGAACAAAGACCTTGCTATATACAGAGAAGTTGGAACTGGGTCTGTAAACAGATTAATATTTTTTGTTTACGTGTTTGATACTACTAAAATGGAGTGTAATGCTTCAGTTACATGTTTTTTGTACAAAAGAATGTAAATAACAAAATATCTTTCTACATTTGCTTTGCTCTTGTTCAATTCTTTAGCGGCGACCTGTATTGTATTGTAATGTCTTGCATTCCATTTAATTTATTAACTGCAGTTCACGAAAAACAAAATGCATCAATTACTTTATACATGTTCAAGTAACGAAATGTAGGGAAATGTGTGTTCAAGAAAAAGACAATTCATATCCACAGCCATGACATTTTGACAGAAGTGGCAATGGTGTGTCATACCTTAAACTGTCATACCTTAAACTAAGTGTTTAGGCTACAGAGTTTACAGTGAATTTCTCAGAAGCTCTTTTCTTGTTTTCTTAATTTTGTTTTTATTCCCGTACATGCTAACATTTCCTTCATTTCTTCCATTGACATAGTGTCTGGCTGTAGACGAGTCATGTAAACATTATTTGCTTCAACCTGCTCCTGTGAAATACGTTGATTTTCGTGACTTTGCGTTTCAGATTTTTAAAAACTCCAAAACAGTTAACTGTTCATTAACCTTTTCATACTTCCTTTTTGTTCGTATATTCACAGTTCGTTATTCACATATTTGTCACCCTTTATTGTTTTGATAATTAAGGACGTGATACTTTATGACACTTTGTTGTAAAAACAAGCAAGGGGTTTTTATTACCACAGGCGATAGAAACCCCATCTAAAAGGATGTTTATACAACAAGTTAATGCAAGGTTTCCTGACACGAAGTTTTCCTTAAACAATAAATGCAGTTTTGGCAGCAAGCAACTGAATGTCAAAGTGTCATTTTAATTGTAGCTCCTGTGTATAAAACTATATAAAACGGTCACAAAATGAAGTTCTGCTGTAAAATGTATTTTTATAAAACTATTTCAATCAGCTGATGCAATTTATAGTCTAGCCTTAGATTTAAATCAAACTACTGCTATACGATTACACCGAAAGCCATAATCAGGCTGGACCCCTAGTGTGACCGTCCGGACTCAAGTGCCAAAAAACTTCGGTCATACTCGGTTGGTCTTCCGAACATTTCCGAACGTGGTAAAATACATACTATATAATTTTAAAGTGAAAAAATCCTCCTTAAATATTTTCACAAAATAAATACCGATTGACAGAGAAATAATTATGGTCTATGAGACCATATGCATTTTGTTAATATTATTAACCGTTTTTAAATGACATTAAGTTAATTTCAGAATAATATTTTTACGCATATATTCTATATAGCACGGGTAACTGTTTTAAAGTTAAAAAATACCATTTTACCTTTATTTCAAATAAAAGGTACTATTCTATATAGCACGGGTAACTGTTTTAAAGTTAAAAAATACCATGTTACCTTTATTTCAAATAAAAGGTACTTTATTTGAATGAATAGGAAATATTAAAACATTACAAAACCGTTTGCATTTATTTGATATATTTAACGGATTAAATGTTATACTGATTTAAAGCTAAGATCCTTCATATTTCTATATAATGAGAATTCTGCCACATGTTCTTTTTCAAAATTTCGATAACCAAATATACAAAATACTTCATTTTGGTCATACATGTATTTACATAATACATGTGTTACAACAGACAATGTATTAACAAGCAAATGCTTTATTTGGCTAATCAAACAATTCAATTACAAGTATAGTCGCAAAAAATAGACGTATAATTAACAACTACAACTACAAACATAAACAAAACAGAAACAATCGATTTCACATATACATTAGTCAAGGGGACGTCGATCTGCATTTATCCACGAATGGTTTAAAATGTTGGAAGAATTTAAATATTTGCAATGATCGAATGCTTATGTTTTTATGAGATGATTATTTTGCAGATGGTTCTTGGGGGGAAAATGTGGCTGCCTGTTATGTTTACGGCTGGGGCATACATCGATATGCAGATAGAATTCACAGCAGATAATTTCTCGTAAGTAAATCCCTTTTAAAACATCTGTTTTGCGAGTAGTTTTTAGCCGTTTTCAAAAATAGTTCAGTTATTTACGGCGATTATTTGACTCAATGTTCTTGGGTTACGAACAAATAATACAACATATACTATTCTCCAGCAAGCAACTGACGACTTTCCGAATAAAACAAAGGTTGGGTGACCATTACTGAAGATGTTTATCTGTAGTCAAAATGTTACAGAGAATATAATCATCTGTATATGCCTTCTTTGGAAAAAGGCATTTCCTAAACATGAAAGCGAGCATAGGAAAGCATTACCGTGAACTTTACAAAATGTAAAACAGCTTAATAGAGTAGCACAAAGCAGACCACCTTCACAATACATTGCTTCCAAACACAGATCATTAGCATACGGAATGAAATAAAAATGAGGGCGGGACACAATATAATACTCAAAGGGGATTTAGGAATTGACAAACATGATATAAGGGACAACACAGGACTGCAAAACAATAAACACGCAACTCAAAAATAAAAATAAATCATACGAGAAAGTAATGTAAATCTGTGTAGCAACGATCAAAATATTTTGTTACAATTTATAGTTTATTATCTCTCTCTTAAGTACACACTCTCACTATTTGCAGATATGGTGCCATACAACTTGTGGATACATTGAACGGTACGGTAACACGGATGATTTACTTCTCAATGACCCCATTGCAAGGTAAACTACACTGTATTTCAATAATCAGCGTCTGTTCTCTTGTGTCGGAATGTTTAACACCATGACATGATTATATCAAAACTGTTAGGAAAAAGTAATCTTCTGCGCAGTTGTCTCCCTTAAGAAAGTTCAGAGACCTCTGCCATTACAAACATATTTATATACTGATTTTATACATGTACATATTGAACTCATTCTGACATACCTTATTAATTACCTTGTTTTCAAGGTGCAACGGTCGTTTTATTCAAATATCAATTATCACGTGACGTTTGTGAAGGCAGTGATTGGTCTACTGTTAAGGGAGATAAGCGTTGTGAGGAAAAAAATTGACCACGCGGTTCCCTTTACTTCCTTTTGCTTTAATTAACCGACACGTCTTTATACGGAGTCAAACTGGCAGATGTCTCTGACTTGAAAAGAAGAAACCACTGCGTAGACATTACAAACAAATAACGTTATAGACCAGTATACGCATATTTATAAATGTTTCTCGTGACTAGAGATACTTATTACAATAAAATCATTTGTTTTGCATTCTTTATTCTTGTGGGAATGTTGTCACTATTTTGTGGAAGGGCATGATTGTACTGGTTGGTAACCCAGGAACACTGGTTTGGTAAACCAATTGTTATGTGTATACCTGATATGCTGTTGAAAATAACGTCCTAAAACTCAAACCAAAGCACATAACGTCTTATCTATGTCATTTATTTTACAGACGAGGTCATGATTAAAACTGACCAAGCTGGTTGGATAAATCAGGCTTATATAACACCTTATCCATTCCTTGCCGGATCGACTCACAAACTTACTTTTAAGGCACTGACCACCCAAACTCAGGTGAGTGCAATTACTCAAATATAATTTCAGGTGAGTGTTAACACTCAAAAATAACCTCACGTGAGTGCAAGCACTCAAATATAATTTCAAGCGAGTGTTAACACTCAGAAATAACCTCACGTGAGTGCAAGCACTCAAATATAATTTCAGCCGAGTATTAACACTCAAATATAATCTCAGGTGAGTGTAAGTACTCAAATATAATTTCAGGTGAGTGTTAACACTCAAATATAATCTCAGGTGAGTGCAAGCACTCAAATATAATCTCAGGTGAGTGTTAACACTCAAATATAATCTCAGGTGAGTGCAAGCACTCAAATATATTTAAATCACTCCAATCGTTCCACTTTTAAAACAATGAACCATTACGTGTTGCCTATATTAACAAACACTACATACATTGTTCATAGATTGTATGTTTCACAAAAACGTTTTTATTAGGACACCGAGTAAAATGGCGTTCCTGTCAATAATTTAAAAAATCCGATTGTAGGCCTACACATATTATCGTCAATTCATCGACCAATAGAATTAATGCAACCTGACGATTTGAGGAAGGAACAAGGAATCTAAGTCAACAAAATAAGAAGAAATGGAGTTAAATGTTTATATGAAAAGTATAATGTTGACCAACATAATTTGGCGGCGTATGGATCAAAACACGTACATGTACAGAACACTTAAATAGGTTACGCTATTCTATGTTACAAGTTACAGTGAAACGTAATTCAAAGACCACCTAAAAAAAAGACCGACTCAGTTATCAGACAATAGTTTTATGTACCAGAATTTAATTTATGTTCTTCTACACTATGCCTCGATAATCTAGCCACCTCACTTAAGACCGACTTTCTCTAGCACCAACGGTGGTCTTGTTATCAAGATTTCACTGTACATGTATACTATTTGGGCATTACCAAAGTTCCATCAGCTATTGACGGATAATGTTTGGTTCCCGTTAAAGAAAAATACTCTGGTGTATAATTTCAGGTACTAATTGACGACGTTGAAGTGTCCAAATACACTCGCGTAGCTCCACCGGAAGACGCTAGAATGTTGGTGTTCGCAGATGTCGGTATGCTGCTACATCAGATCGACTTTGTAGGCGTATAAATCGACGATTTCTACTGAAAACATATCTAAAAATATAATTAACACACAATAACTGTTATACATATACAAAAAATAAATAACACCATCATTAGTTCTGAGGAAAATAGGTATTGATCTTCAGGTGGTCTTATTTTCGAGTTCAAATATGGAAAAAAATAAAACAATTGTTTCATGTTACGGTTACAGGAGATTGTCCCGAATTAAGTCCCTTTACTCCCTCTTGAGTTCTCACACTTAATCATAATATAATCCCTTCTTTAGTATACAGACTGTAAAGGAGTTTCAATGGATAATTATTACATTCGACTGCTGACACTTTTCAGTGTAATATAATTATATACATTGTATCAACGACGGTTAATTAATTACTGTGAATACATGAAAATGGCACCAAAACGACAAAATGCCACCTTTCGGGAGCGGCCCTGTATTGATAATAACCTTCTCTACAATATTAACAACGACATCTAGCAAAAAAGTCCTGTCAAGTTCAACTCTCTAGAGCGACAAACTCTGAAAGAACAGTCCAATGATTAGCATCTCCCGAATGGTACTACTCCAGAGAGGATGCAATGTACTATATACGTATGTAAAAGCATTGATTTTTATACTGAATACATTGAAAATACGTTGTTATTTGTGGTTGTGTTTGAGTTTTTAACGGTCAGTTAACCGAACCAGGGTTCCAGGTGATCAATTGTCAATATTTTTAAAGATATCTTAAGAAGATTGGTATTAGTATTTCTCGCGTTCATACACAGCGAAGATACAGACGAGCTTAAGAAAAAAACAATCTATTCTTACAACTGAGTTAAAACCTGCAAAAAAAACGCTGAACTCTCATACCCGAAACTGCACTTGCGGAAACGGAAGCATTGTCCTCCGACAAAAAATATCATCATGCCACGAAATTGACATGAGCAATCGTCACGGTATTTTTTCACCACCAAAACGATTTTCTGATTATAACAATTTTACACTTTGTCGACATCCGCAAGGAGGGTGACATTTATGACACCAGCAATAAACTAAACATTCCAATAAACACTTACAGGCTCTCAAAGGAACTTCTTTCAAAAAGTAGAGTTTTTACATAAATTTTTGCAGAATTTTACACAACTCACGGACACAAATTGCTAACTAGAATACATCTTGACGCGATTGCAGAGAGACAGGTCTTTTGACTCTACATCTTTTAGTTAGCAGCCACAGGCCCAAAGTCTGCACCCCCAGTCTGAACAGTCTCAATAAGATGATTCGTAATTGTTACTTTGAATGCAGTTCATTGGTATGTTTGAGTTTATTTTTGAATATATTGAACTAAAATTCATATGTAATAAGTTATATTCACTGTTTTGAATGCAATTTGTGAGGAAAATAGAGTTCACCTATTCATAATATAGACCTAATATACCTAAAGAATATGCACAATTTTCCACTTTGAATGCAAATTATGGGTGTATTAGAGTTCATGTTTGAATATATTGAACTAAAATTCATATGTAATATGTTATATTCACTGTTTTAAATGCAATTAGTGAGGAAAATAGATTTCACCTATTCATAATATAGACCTAATATACCTAAAGAATATGCAAAATATTCCAATTTGAATGCAGTTGAATGGTATATTTCAGTTTATCTTAGAATATAATTAACTAAAATACATATGTAATAAGTTATATTCACTGTTTTGAATGCAATTAGTGGAGAATAGAGTTCAGCTATTGATTATATAGACCTTATATACCTAAATAATATGCATAATTGTCCACTTTGAATGCAATGTATGTGTATATTTGAGTTCATTTTTGCATATATTGACCTAAAACTCATATATATTGTGTTATATTTACTATTTTGAATGCAATTACAGAGGAAAATACAGTTCATATGTTGATTGTATGGACCTAATAGACCTAAAGAATATGCACAATTTTCCACTTTGAATGCAATTCATGGGTGTATTAGAGTTCATGTTTGAATACATTTGTATATTAATTAAAATTCATATGAAATATGTTATATTCACTGTTTTAAATGCAATTAGTGAGGAAAATAGAGTTCACCTGTTGATTGTATTGACATAATATACCTAAAGAATATGCAAAATATTCCAATTTGAATGTAGTTCAATGGTATATTTCAGTTTATCTTAGAATATAATTAACTAAAATTCATATGAAATAAGTTATATTCACTGTTTTGAATGCAATTAGTGAGGAAAATAGAGTTCACCTGTTGATTATATAGACCTAATATACATAAAGAATATGCAAAATTTTCCACTTTGAATGCAATTTATGGGTGTATTTGAGTTCATGTTTGAATATATTGAACTAAAATTCATATGTAATATGTTATATTCACTGTTTTAAATGCAATTAGTGAGGAAAATAGAGTTCACCTGTTGATTATATTGACTTAATAAACCTAAACAATATGCACAAATTTCCACTTTGAATGCAGTTCATTGCTATATTTGAGTTCATTTTTTTATATTGAACTAAAATTCATTTGTAATATGTTATATTCACTGTTTTTAATGCAATTAGTGAGGAAAATAGAGTTCACCTGTTTATTATATTGACCTAGTATACCTATAAAATATGCACAATTTCCTATTTGGAATGCAATGTATGGGTATATTTGAGTTCAATTGTGACTATATTGACCTAAAATTCATACATAATGTATTATATTTACTATTTTAAATGCAATTAGTGAGGAAAATAGAGTCCACCTGTTGATTATATTGACCTAAAATACCTAAAGAATATGCACAATTTCCCACTTTCAATGCAAGTTATGGTATAGTTGAGTTCATTTGTGAATCTACTGACCTACAATTCATCTATAATAAATACAAGTATTTCAATAAGTGTGCGTTTTGACATTTTAGACACCTGTAATCTCAATGACCGGGCTCGCAAACTTTGAGGGGAAAAATCGTGAAGTTACATTTGTATCTGCGCATGGTGGACGGAGCTCCGAAAAACACGCCGTATTTTAAACATTTAACCGGTTCTCACTCGTTGGAAATAAAGAAAATACCCTCACTCGTTGGAAATAAACACTTTGACCATATTATCCGGCTGTATCACGGTATTTGCGGGGCCGAATTGTCGGTCCTAGTTATTGTAATGCAAGGCGAAGTGTATATTAGAACTTACCTCTAGTTCAGTTTGAATACTTTGAAGTACAGTGAATATAAATTCGTTACATTTTTAGAAAACCCTTCATTTAAGCATCTTATGATTTATACTATGAAATACAGAAGGTTAAAAGTGAACACAAAGAAGAACCACATAACCTTACAGCTTCAAACATGCTAAGGTTTGCTAGAAGAGTTATTAATTAACTTTAAAGATATGAGATGGGTTTGAAAAAAAGCAATCTGACACAAAATTAGATAGTTACACCATAATTCAAGTATTAAATGATTCTGTATAGAATGTTGTAATCATATTAGTATTTAAATTTCATTAATTAATAAGAATTTCAGATATCTAGGCTATATGATCAGATTACTTAAATAATTTGAAGGCCGTAATTACAGTGTCTCATTCGAAATATTGTTATGCTCTGGTCCCCAAATATACAACATGATATATCAGTTAAATTCATATATATAATCTTATATTTACTGTTTTGAATGCAATTAGTGAGGAAAATATAGTTCACCTTTTGATTATTATTGACTTAATATACCTAAATAATATGCACTAATTCCCACATTCAATGCATTTTTTTGGTATATTTGAGTTCATTTTGGAATATATTGAACTAAAATTCAAATATAATGTGTTATATGTACTATTTTGAATGCAATTATAGAGGAAAATAGAGTTCACATGTTGATTGTATAGACCTAATATACCTAAAGAATATGCACAATTTTCCACTTTGAATGCACTGTATGGGTATATTTGAGTTCATTGTTGCATATATTGACCTAAAATTCATATATATTGTGTATTATTTACTATTTGAATGCAATTACTGAATAAAAGACAGTTCACAAGTTGATTGTATGGACCTAATATACCTAAAGAATATGCACACTTTTCCACTTTGAATGCAATTTATGGGTGTATTAGAGTTCATGTTTGAATATATTGAACTAAAATTCATATGTAATATGTTATATTCACTGTTTTATATGCAATTAGTGAGGAACATAGTGTTCACCTGTTGATTATATTGACCTAATATACCCAAAGAATATGCAAAATTGTCCACTTTGAATGCAGTTCATTGGTGTATTTGGGTTTATTATTGAATATATTGAACTAAAATTCATATGTTATATGTTATATTCACTGTTTTGAATGCAATTAGTGAGGAGAATAGAGTTCACCTATTGATTATATGGACCTAATATACCTAAAGAATATGCATAATTTTCCACTTTGAATGCAGTTCATTGGTATATTTGAGTTAATTTTTGAATATATTGAACTAAAATTCATATGTAATAAGTTATATTCACTGTTTTGAATGCAATTAGTGAGGAGAACAGAGTTCACCTATTGATTATATGGACCTAATATACCTAAAGAATACGCAAAATTGTCCACTTTGAATTCAGTTCATTGGTATATTTGAGTTTATTTTTGAATATATTAAACTTACATTCATATGTAATAAGTTATATTCACTGTTTTGAATGCAATTAGTGAGGAGAACAGAGTTCACCTATTGATTATATAGACCTAACATACCTAAAGAATATGCATAATTTTCCACTTTGAATGCAATGTATGTGTATATTTGAGTTCATTTTTGCATATTTTGACCTAAAATTCATATATAATGTGTTATATTTACTATTTGGATGCAATTACTGAGGAAAATACAGTTCACATGTTGATTGTATGGACCTAATATACCTAAAGAATATGCACATTTTTCCACTTTGAATGCAATTTATGGGTGTATTAGACTTCATGTTTTAATATATTGAACTAAAATGCATATGTAATAAGTTATATTCACTGTTTTTAATACAATTAGTGACAAAAATAGAGTTCACCTATTGATTATATAGACCTATTTACCTAACGAATATGCACAATTTTCCACTTTGAATGAATTTCATTGGTATATTTGAGTTTATTATTGAATATATTGAACTAAAATTCATTGTAATAAGTTATATTTCACTGTTTTGAATGAAATTAATGAGGAGAATAGAGTTCACCTATTGATTATATGGACCTAATATACCTATAGAATATGCAAAACTTTCCACTTTGAATGCAGTTCATTGATATATTTGAGTTTATTTTTGAATATATTGAACTGAAATTCATATGTAATTAGTTATATTCACTGTTTTGAATGCAATTAGTGAGGAGAATAGAGTTCACCTATTGATTACATGGACCTTATATACCTAAAGAATATGCATAATTTTCCACTTTGAATCTGTTCATTGGTATATTTGAGTTTATTTTTGAATATATTGAACTAAAATTCATATGTAAAAAGTTATATTCACTGTTTTGAATGCAATTAGTGAGAAGAACAGAGTTCACCTATTGATTACATGGACCTTATATACCTAAAGAATATGCATAATTTTCCACTTTGAATGCAAAACATGTGCATATTTGAGTTCATTTTTGCATATATTGACATACAATTCTTATATATGGTGTTATATTTACTATTTGGAATGCAATTAGTGATGAAAATACAGTTCATATGTTGATTGTATGGACCTAATATACCTAAAGAATATGCACAATTTTCCACTTTAAATGCTATTTATGGGTGTATTAGAGTTCATGTTTGCATATATTGAACTAAAATTCATATGTAATATGTTATATTCACTGTTTTATATGCAATAAGTGAGGAAAATAGAGTACACCTGTTGATTATATTGACCTAATATACCTAAAGAATATGCAAAACTTTCCACTTGGAATACATTTCATTGGTATATTTGAGTTTATTTTTGAATATATTGAACTAAAATTCATATGCAATAAGTTATATTCGCTATTTTGAATGAAATTAATGAGGAAAAGAGAGTTCACCTGTTGATTATATAGACCTAATATACCTTAACAATATGCACAAATTTCCACTTTGAATGCAATGTATGTGTATATTTGAGTTCAATTTTGCATATATTGACCTAACATTCATATATAATGTGTTATATTTACTATTTGGAATGCAATTAGTGAGGAAAATACAGTTCATATGTTGATTGTATGGACCTAATATACCTAAATAATATGCGCATTTTTCCACTTTGAATGCAATTTATGGGTGTATTAGAGTTCATGTTTGAATATATTGAACTATAATTCATATGTAATATGTTATATTCACTGTTTTAAATGCTATTAGTGAGGAAAATACAGTTCAACTGTTGATTATATTGACCAAATATACCTAAAGAATATGCAAAATTGTCCACTTTGAATTCAGTTCATAGGTATATTTGAGTTTATTTTTGAATATATTGAACTAAAATTCATATGTAATAAGTTATATTCACTGTTTTGAATGCAATTAGTGAGAAGAACAGAGTTCACCTATTGATTGTATGGACCTAATATACCTAAAGAATATGCACACTTTTCCACTTTGAATGCAATTTATGGGTGTATTAGAGTTCATGTTTGAATATATTGAACTAAAATTCATATGTAATATGTTATATTCACTGTTTTATATGCAATTAGTGAGGAACATAGAGTTCACCTGTTGATTATATTGACCTAATATACCCAAAGAATATGCAAAATTGTCCACTTTGAATTCAGTTCATAGGTATATTTGAGTTTATTTTTGAATATATTGAACTAAAATTCATATGTAATAAGTTATATTCACTGTTTTGAATGCAATTAGTGAGGAGAACAGAGTTCACCTATTGATTGTATGGACCTAATATACCTATAGAATATGCAAAACTTTCCACTTTGAATGCAGTTCATTGGTATATTTGAGTTTATTTTTGAATATATTGAACTAAAACTCATATGTAATTAGTTATATTCACTGTTTTGAATGCAATTAGTGCGGAGAATAGAGTTCACCTATTGATTACATGGACCTTATATACCTAAAGAATATGCATAATTTTCCACTTTGAATGCAGTTCATTGGTATATTTGAGTTTATTTTTGAATTTATTGAACTAAAATTCATATGTAATAAGTTATATTCACTGTTTTGAATGCAATTACTGAGGAGAACAGAGTTCACCCTATTGATTGTATGGACCTAATATACCTAAAGAATATGCACACTTTTCCACTTTGAATGCAATTTATGGGTGTATTAGAGTTCATGTTTGAATATATTGAACTAAAATTCATATGTAATATGTTATATTCACTGTTTTATATGCAATTAGTGAGGAACATAGAGTTCACCTGTTGATTATATTGACCTAATATACCCAAAGAATATGCAAAATTGTCCACTTTGAGTGCAGTTCATTGGTGTATTTGAGTTTATTATTGAATATATTGAACTAAAATTCATATGTGATATGATATATTCACTGTTTTATATGCAATTAGTGAGGAAAATATAGTTCACCTGTTGATAATATTGACCTAATATACCCAAAGAATATGCAAAATTGTCCACTTTGAATGCAGTTCATTGGTATATTTGAGTTTATTTTTGAATATATTGAACTTAAATTCATATGTAATAAGTTATATTCACTGTTTTGAATGCAATTAGTGAGGAGAACAGAGTTCACCTATTGATTATATAGACCTAACATACCTAAAGAATATGCACCAATTTCCATATTGAATGCAATGTATGTGTATATTTGAGTTCATTTTTGCATATTTTGACCTAAAATTCATATATAATTTGTTATATTTACTATTTGAATGCAATTACTTGGGAAAAAACAGTTCACATGTTGATTGTATGGACCTAATATACCTAAAGAATATGCACATTTTTCCACTTTGAATGCAATTTATGGGTGTATTAGAGTTCATGTTTGAATATATTGACCTAAAATTCATACATTATGTATTATATTTACTATTTTAAAGCAATTCGTGAGGAAAATAGAGTCCACCTGTTGATTATAATGACCTAAAATACCTAAAGAATATGCACAATTTCCCACTTTCAATGCAATTTATGGTATAGTTGAGTTCATTTGTGAATCTACTGACCTACAATTCATCTATAATAAATACAAGTATTTCAATAAGTGTGCGTTTTGACATTTTAGACACCTGTAATCTCAATGACCGGGCTCGCAAACTTTGAGGGGAAAAATCGTAAAGTTACATTTGTATCTGCGCATGGTGGACGGAACTCCGAAAAACACGCCGTATACTAAACATTTAACCGGTTCTCACTCGTTGGAAATAAAGAAAATACCCTCACTCGTTGGAAATAAACACTTTGACCATATTATCCGGCTGTATAACGGTATTTGCGGGGCCGAATTGTCGGTCCTAGTTATTGTAATGCAAGGCGAAGTGTATATTAGAACCTACCTCTAGTTCAGTTTGAATACTTTGAAGTACAGTGAATATAAATTCTTTACATTTTTAGACAACCCTTCATTTAAGCATCTTATGATTTATACTATGAAATACAGAAGGTTAAAAGTGAACAAAAAGAAGAACCATATAACCTTACAGCTTCAAACATGCTAAGGTTTGCTAGAAGAGTTATTAATTAACTTTAAAGATATGAGATGGGTTTGAAAAAAGGCAATCTGACACAAAATTAGATAGTTATACCATAATTCAAGTATGAAATGATTCTGTATAGAATGTTGTAATCATATTAGTATTTAAATTTCATTAATTAATAAGAATTTCAGATATCTAGGCTATATGATCAGATTACTTGAATAATTTGAAGGCCGTAATTACAGTGTCTCATTCGAAATATTGTTATGCTCTGGTCCCCAAATATACAACATGACATATCAGTTAAATTCATATATATAATCTTATATTTACTGTTTTGAATGCAATTAGTGAGGAAAATATAGTTCACCTTTTGATTATATTGACTTAATATACCTAAATAATATGCACTAATTCCCACATTCAATGCATTTTGTTGGTATATTTGAGTTCATTTTGGAATATATTGAACTAAAATTCAAATATAATGTGTTATATGTACTATTTTGAATGCAATTATAGAGGAAAATAGAGTTCACATGTTGATTGTATAGACCTAATATACCTAAAGAATATGCACAATTTTCCACTTTGAATGCACTGTATGGGTATATTTGAGTTCATTGTTGCATATATTGACCTAAAATTCATATATATTGTGTATTATTTACTATTTGAATGCAATTACTGAATAAAAGACAGTTCACAAGTTGATTGTATGGACCTAATATACCTAAAGAATATGCACACTTTTCCACTTTGAATGCAATTTATGGGTGTATTAGAGTTCATGTTTGAATATGTTGAACTAAAATTCATATGTAATATGTTATATTCACTGTTTTATATGCAATTAGTGAGGAACATAGAGTTCACCTGTTGATTATATTGACCTAATATACCCAAAGAATATGCAAAAATTGTCCACTTTGAATGCAGTTCATTGGTGTATTTGAGTTTATTATTGAATATATTGAACTAAAATTCATATGTTATATGTTATATTCACTGTTTTGAATGCAATTAGTGAGGAGAATAGAGTTCACCTATTGATTATATGGACCTAATATACCTAAAGAATATGCATAATTTTCCACTTTGAATGCAGTTCATTGGTATATTTGAGTTTATTTTTGAATATATTGAACTAAAATTCATATGTAATAAGTTATATCACTGTTTTGAATGCAATTAGTGAGGAGAACAGAGTTCACCTATTGATTATATGGACCTAATAATACCTAAAGAATATGCAAAATTGTCCACTTTGAATTCAGTTCATTGGTATATTTGAGTTTTTTTTTGAATGTATTAAACTTACATTCATATGTAATAAGTTATATTCACTGTTTTGAATGCAATTAGTGAGGAGAACACAGTTCACCTATTGATTATATAGACCTAACATACCTAAAGAATATGCATAATTTTCCACTTTGAATGCAATGTATGTGTATATTTGAGTTCATTTTTGCATATTTTGACCTTAAATTCATATATAATGTGTTATATTTACTATTTGGATGCAATTACTGAGGAAAATACAGTTCACATGTTGATTGTATGGACCTAATATACCTAAAGAATTTGCACATTTTTCCACTTTCAATGCAATTTATGGGTGTATTAGACTTCATGTTTTAATATATTGAACTAAAATGCATATGTAATAAGTTATATTCACTGTTTTTAATACAATTAGTGACAAAAATAGAGTTCACTTATTGATTATATAGACCTATTTACCTAAAGAATATGCACAATTTTCCACTTTGAATGCAGTTCAATGGTATATTTGAGTTTATTATTGAATATATTGAACTAAAATTCATTGTAATAAGTTATATTCACTGTTTTGAATGCAATTAATGACGAGAATAGAGTTCACCTATTGATTATATGGACCTAATATACCTAATAAATATGCATAATTTTCCACTTTGAATGCAGTTCATTGGTATATTTGAGTTTATTTTTGAATATATTGAAGTAACATTCATTGTAATAAGTTATATTCACTGTTTTGAATGCAATTAATGAGGAGAATAGAGTTCACCTATTGATTATATGGACCTAATATACCCATAGAATATGCAAAACTTTCCACTTTGAATGCAGTTCATTGGTATATTTGAGTTTATTTTTGAATATATTGAACTGAAATTCATATGTAATTAGTTATATTCACTGTTTTGAATGCAATTAGTGAGGAGATAAGAGTTCACCTATTGATTATATGGACCTAATATACCTAAAGAATATGCATAATTTTCCACTTTGAATGCAGAACATGTGTATATTTGAGTTCATTTTTGCATATATTGACCTACATTTCATATATATTGTGTTATATTTACTATTTGGAATGCAATTAGTGAGGAAAATACAGTTCATATGTTGATTGTATGGACCTAATATACCTAAAGAATATGCACATTTTTCCACTTTGAATGCAATTTATGGGTGTATTAGAGTTTATGTTGGAATATATTGAACTATACTAATTCATATGTTATACTGTTCGTATCTTCATTGTTTTAAATGCAATTAGTGAGAATCAATGCAACTGATTCATATTCAAATTTTGACCTAAATTACCGCATATGCCAAATTGTCAACTTTGAATTCAGTTCATAGGTATATTGAGGTTGTTTTTTTTAATATATTGAACTAAAATTCATATGTTATAAGTAATATTCACTGTTTTGAATGCAATTAGTGAGGAGAACAGAGTTCACCTATTGATTATATGGACCTTATATACCTAAAGAATATGCATAATTTTCCACTTTGAATGCAGTTCATTGGTATATTTGAGTTTATTTTTGAATATATTGAACTAAAATTCATATGTAATAAGTTATATTCACTGTTTTGAATGCAATTAGTGAGGAGAACAGAGTTCACCTATTGATCATATGGACCTTATATACCTGAAGAATATGCAAAATTTTCAACTTTGAATTCAAAATATGTGTATATTTGGGTTCATTTTTGCATATATTGACATACAATTCTTATATATGGTGTTATGTTTACTATTTGGAATGCAATTAGTGAGGAAAATACAGTTCATATGTTGATTGTATGGACCTAATATACCTATAGAATATGCACAATTTTCCACTTTGAATGCAAAACATGTGTATATTTGAATTCATTTTTGCATATATTGACCTACAATTCATATTTAATGGGTTTATATATCCTATTTTGAATGCAATTACTGAGGAGAATAGAGTTCACCTATTGATTATATGGACCTAATATACCTAAAGAATATGAATAATTTTCCACTTTGAATGCAGTTCATTGGTATATTTGAGTTTATTTTTGAATATATTGAACTAAAATTCATATGTAATAAGTTATATTCACTGTTTTGAATGCAATTAGTGAGGAGAACAGAGTTCACCTATTGATTATATGGACCTAATATACCTAAAGAATATGCAAAATTGTCCACTTTGAATTCACTTCATTGGTATATTTGAGTTTATTTTTGAATATATTAAACTTAAATTCATATGTAATAAGTTATATTCACTGTTTTGAATGCAATTAGTGAGGAGAACAGAGTTCACCTATTGATTATATGGACCTAATATACCTAAAGAATATGCAAAATTGTCCACTTTGAATTCAGTTCATTGGTATATTTGAGTTTATTTTTGAATATATTAAACTTAAATTCATATGTAATAAGTTATATTCACTGTTTTGAATGCAATTAGTGAGGAGAACACAGTTCACCTATTGATTATATAGACCTAACATACCTAACGAATATGCAAAATTTTCCACTTTGAATGCAATGTATGTGTATATTTGAGTTCATTTTTGCATATTTTGACCTAAAATTCATATATAATGTGTTATATTTACTATTTGGATGCAATTACTGAGGAAAATACAGTTCACATGTTGATTGTATGGACCTAATATACCTAAAGAATATGCACATTTTTCCACTTTGAATGCAGTTCATTGGTATATTTGAGTTTATTTTTGAATATATTGACCTAAAATTCATATGCAATAAGTTATATTCACTGTTTTGAATGTAATTAGTGAGGAGAACAAAGTTTTCCACTTTGAATGCAGTTCATTGGTATATTTGAGTTTATTTTTGAATATATTGAACTAAAATTCATATGTAATAAGTTATATTCACTGTTTTGAATGCAATTAGTGAGGAGAACAGAGTTCACCTATTGATTATATGGACCTTATATACCTAAAGAATATGCATAATTTTGAATGCAAAACATGTGTATATTTGAGTTCATTTTTGCATATATTGAGCTACAATTCATATATAATGTGTTATATTTACTATTTGAATGCAATTACTGAGGAAAATACAGTTCACATGTTGATTGTATGGACCTAATATACCTAAAGAATATGCACATTTTTTCACTTTGAAGGCAATTTATGGGTGTATTAGAGTTCATGTTGGAATATATTGAACTAAAATTCATATGTAATAAGTTATATTCACTGTTTTTAATGCAATTAGTGAGGAAATTAGAGTTCACCTGTTGATTATATTGACCTAATATACCTAAACAATATGCACAAATTTCCACTTTGAATTCAATGTATGTGTATATTTGAGTTCAATTTTGCATATATTGAACTAAAATTCATATATATTGTGTTATATTTACTATTTGGAATGCAATTAGTGAGGAAAATACAGTTCATATGTTGATTGTATGGACCTAATATACCTGAACAATATGAATAATTTTCCACTTTGAATGCAGTTCATTGGTATATTTGAGTTTATTTTTGAATATATTGAACTAAAATTCATATGTAATAAGTTATATTCACTGTTTTGAATGCAATTAGTGAGGAGAACAGAGTTCACCTATTGATTATATGGACCTAATATACCTAAAGAATATGCAAAATTGTCCACTTTGAATTCAGTTCATTGGTATATTTGAGTTTATTTTTGAATATATTAAACTTAAATTCATATGTAATAAGTTATATTCACTGTTTTGAATGCAATTAGTGAGGAGAACAGAGTTCACCTATTGATTATATAGACCTAACATACCTAAAGAATATGCATAATTTTCCACTTTGAATGCAATGTATGTGTATATTTGAGTTCATTTTTGCATATTTTGACCTAAAATTCATATATAATGTGTTATATTTACTATTTGGATGCAATTACTGAGGAAAATACAGTTCACATGTTGATTGTATGGACCTAATATACCTAAAGAATATGCACATTTTTCCACTTTGAATGCAATTTATGGGTGTATTAGACTTCATGTTTTAATATATTGAACTAAAATGCATATGTAATAAGTTATATTCACTGTTTTTAATACAATTAGTGACAAAAATAGAGTTCACCTATTGATTATATAGACCTATTTACCTAAAGAATATGCACAATTTTCCACTTTGAATGAATGTCATTGGTATATTTGAGTTTATTCTTGAATATATTGAACTAAAATTCATTGTAATAAGTTATATTCACTTTTTTGAATGCAATTAATGAGGAGAATAGAGTTCACCTATTGATTATATGGACCTAATATACCTATAGAATATGCAAAACTTTCCACTTTGAATGCAGTTCATTGGTATATATGAGTTTATTTTTAAATATATTGAACTGAAATTCATATGTAATTAGTTATATTCACTGTTTTGAATGCAATTAGTGAGGAGAACAGAGTTCATCTATTGATTACATGGACCTTATATACCTAAAGAATATGCATAATTTTCCACTTTGAATGCAAAACATGTGTATATTTGAGTTCATTTTTGCATATATTGACCTACAATTCATATATATTGTGTTATATTTACTATTTGGAATGCAATAAGTGAGGTAAATACAGTTCATATGTTGATTGTATGGACCTAATATACCTAAAGAATATGCACATTTTTCCACTTTGAATGCAATTTATGGGTGTATTAGAGTTCATGTTTGAATACATTGAACTAAAATGCATATGTAATATCTTATATTCACTGTGTGCAATAAGTGAGGAAATTAGAGTTCACCTGTTGATTATATTGACCTAATATACCTAAAGAATATGCAAAATTGTCCACTTTGAATGCAGTTCATTAGTATATTTGAGTTTATTTTTGAATATATTGAACTACAATTCATATGTAATAAGTTATATTCACTGTTTTGAATGCAATTAGTGAGGAGAATAGAGTTCACCTATTGATTATATAGACCTAATATACCTAAAGAATATGCACAATTTTCCACTTTGAATCCAATGTATGGGTATATTAGAGTTCATTTTTGCATATTGACCTCAAATTCATAGATAATGTGTTATATTTCTAATTTTGAATGCAATTACTGAGGAAAATACAGTTCACATTTTGATTGTATGGATCTAATATACCTAAAGAATATGCACAAATTTCCACTTTGAATGCTATTTATTGGTGTATTAGAGTTCATGTTTGGATATATTGAACTAAAATTCATATGTTATATGTTATATTCACACTGTTTTGAGTGCAATTAGTGAGGAAAATAGAGTTCACCTGTTGAATATATTGACCTAATATACCTAAAGAATATGCACAATTTTCCACTTTGAAAGCAATTTATTGGTGTTTTAGAGTTCATGTTTGGATATATTGAACTCAAATTCATATGTAATATGTCATATTCACTGTTTTAAATGCAATAAGTGAGGAAAATAGAGTTCACCTTTTGATTATATTGACCTAATATACCTAAAGAATATGCAAAATATTCCACTTTGAATGCAGTTCATTGGTATATTTGAGTTTATTTTTGAATATATTGAACTAAAATTCATATGTAATAATTATATTCACTGTTTTGAATACAATTACTGAGGAAAATACAGTTCATATGTTGATTGTATGGACCTAATATACCTAATGGATATGCACAACTTCCACTTTGCATGCAATTTATGGGTACATTCGAGTGCATTTGTGAATATATTGACCTAAAAATTACATAAAACGTGTTATATTTACTATTTAGAATGGAATAAGTGAGGAAAATAGAGTGCACCTGTTGATTATATTGAAAAAAATGCAAATTAAAGGTATGTTTCAATTCATTTGTCAATGTATTGTTCTAAATGTCATATTTAACATGTTATATTGACTGCTTTGAATGCAATTAGTATGCAAAATAGAGTTCACATTTTGATTAAATTGGCCTAATGTACCTAAATAATGTGCACAATTTCCCACTTGCAATGCAATGTATGGGTTTATTTGAGTTCATTTGTGAAAACATTGACCTAAAATTCATATATAATGTGCTATATTGACCTAATACACCTAAAGAATATACACAATTTTCAACTTTGAATGCAATTTATGGGTTTAAATGAGTTCTTTTCTGAATATATGACCTAAAATTCTTATATAATTTGTTATATTCACTATTTTGAATGCAATTAGTGAGTAAAATAGAGTTCACCTGTTGATTACATTGACCTAATACACCTAAAGAATATGCCCAATTTCCCACTTTCAATGTAATTTATGGGTATATTTGAGTGCATTTGTGAATATATTGACCATAAATTCATATATAATGTGTGATATTTACAATTTTGAATGCAATTAGTGAGGACAATATAGTTCATCTGTTGATTATATTGACCTAATATACCTAAGGAATATACACAATTTCCCACTTTCAATGCAATTTATGGTATATTTTTGTTCATTTTGAATATGTTGACCTAAAATTCATATATAATATGTTTTATTTACTATTTTGAAAGCAATTAGTGAGGAAAATAGAGTTCTCCTGTTGAGTATATTGACCTAATTCCATTTTGAAAGCTGCTATGGAATTTGCAACCTCTTCTATCGGTGACATCAGTGATGTCACTATTTGCAAGCAGGAAAACACTATCTACTCGATATGATCACTTTGTTTTCATATTGCAATACACGGCAAATATTGCTTACTGTCTGGTGACGTCACATGTGACGTTTTCCGTTAAAGAAGAGGTTGGAAATCGTACAGTGGCGCTCATTTATAAATGATTAGTGTAATGGTTTACGTACTAACTTGGATAAATACTCAATATTGATTACACCGAAGAAGTTACTAAAATCTAAGTGCACAACTTATCCACAAATGAATTCGAAAACATTTCACATTTGTTATGTCTTGATGAATATCGACAAATATCACGGGTAACTCAGTAGCAGGTACCAATGTACAAATGTGTCGGTTTGTCAAGTACTCTAATTCTTGAACGGGTGTAACATGAAAACTACGGCCTTCTTGGTTGTATAACGACTCTGAAACAATTGTGTCAGAGACTTTAATCATTTATTTAAATATGAATGCAGCAATTGTGCGTCCGTAAAGGACGGTAAAGCGTTAAAACAATCACGTTTGGTCGTCACGTGGTTTTAGAAGGTTATATGTTAACAAAGTAAAAAAGTCAAACATTCTATTGGCTAATTTATAGACTTGATAGGTAGTATGGTATTGTACGACATGTTATTATATTTGTTTTCCGCTTTTTATTTGGTATTATTCTTATCAATATCTTTACGCATTTCATCACATACTTATTGGTATATTTAAAAACCTATACTTTATGTGTTATTTATCGATTATTGATATCATTTTTTTTATTTATGATTTTGTATTTGTTGCCAATGACACATATTAAACCTAGTTGATATAATCACACTTGTTTCCACATAGTGCGCATGCGCGCAACATTCAATTAATATAATGCATCGCAACACAACAATGGAAAGCAACATCTTGCGTTTACTCTTCTCTATACACAATACACTTATTTCCCTATTTAGATCACTCAACCTTACAGTAATTAAAGTGGTACTTTTAATTTGTTGAACCACAAATTCCGTTATTATGAAATAAACGTTCACAAAACATTAGTTGACACTATTGGGTTCTATGAACTTTAACTATAATTAGTACATATACAAACATATTTATAATATAATCTTAATCACAAAAAGGTGACCGAGAATAAAATACAAGCATGGGATGTGAAATTTAGAACATGCAGAACAAACTGATTAGTTACAATGAATCATTAAGTCTGACAAGGTAGTCGATTATTCAATGTCATCTGTAAACCACCCCTTCTGGTAGGACACAACACTTTCCTCCATGACACGTTCCCTAGGTACACATCAACAGACACCATCTTTAATACACCAGTGACAATCTAAAACATGCCAAGAAGATATCGTAATGATATATAATGCTCATTGCATATTCACTGTTACCATTTAAAATGTCTCCTTAAAAAGTGCTTTTCTTTTTTACCTATATTAGACATTTATTTAAAGGTATTTACGCGACTGTGATGTGCGAATTCCATAGAATTGCAACGACACCATCTTAGTAAAGTCTGGACAGTAATATTTAATTTTAAAATGCTCCATCATTTTGTCACTAGGTCAAGAATACAAACATTTTAAATATACATACCTATACATACATATACATACCTATACATACCTATACATACATGTACGGACATATTTTCCGCCTCAATGTCCACTAGAGATCAATGCACTAGTTGCATTACCACTGTATTTGCAGCAAAGAATGAATATTGAAGCATCTCTCATGGTATAACAGAAAGCTAATTCAACAGTATAAGAATGTATAATAGCTGTAATATATGACAACCAGACAGTTTCAGGTATGACTTTACAACGTACAAAAATAGTCTCCTTCTTTAGGAAATGTGAAACTTCAAGGTGCTTTTCTTTTGTAATTATACGAGACATATATTCAAAGGTCTCCGTCACCGTCCCCCTTGGTGGAGTGGTTAAGGTATCCGCTATGGGAGAGGGAGTTCTAAGGTTCGAATCCCGCTAGAGGTCCGTTCTGATATAGCCGGTTGGTGAGACGCCAGCTAGTTAAATAATGGTAACCGTGTGCCTACCTTCCTGGTGCCTGGCATTAAAGAATAGGAATCGGGAAGTAAATGTGTGTCATAAGTCAGAAATGGCATGCCCTATAAATAGGGGTGACACTATAATAAATAAACACTTTTATTTGAAGGTATTTACGCGGCATTGATGTGCGATTTTCATAGAATTGCATCGACACAATGTTTGCAAATTCTAAACCGTAATGTTTAACTTCAAAATGCAGGCATCATTTTACCACCTGATCCAAAATCACAAGTGTTTTATTTATACTTACCAATACTTACCTATTTCCCACCCCAGATCAATGCAACATTTGCATTAACACTGTATTGATCGCAAATGATGTTGATGCATCTTTAAGGGTATTACAGTTAGCAAAGTTAACCGTATAATAATGCATAGTACAGTCTGACCTCGTTTATGGAATGTTTACAAAACATGTGTTAATTAAAAAACGGTTACCATGGTTAATAATTTTAAGGTTTTAATATATTTCATTATAATGCAAACTACAAGCAAGCTGTTACAATGTTTCACATTCATATATAATTCGCTATATAAGTAAGGAACACGTGTATCTTCGAATGAAACAGAGGCAATATTTGTGTTTCTGTTTAAGAAATCTTGCAGGACGAATATACAAGACAGTTGTAAAGTCAAGACGCTATAAATAATGTTCACAGAGTGACCAGATCATGCAGGACGTGAAATGTAATTTAGAGCAAACAGAAACGGTTAATTGCAGAATGATAATTATATCTGACTCACCTATCTGATGTTTAAATCCAAGAATATGAATGTTGACACTTTAAAATAACAACAAAATGGACACATAACACATTTTCACAAGCACACTTTTTACACATTTTAACACTTTAGAGCACGCTCTTTCAAAACGAACTTTCTTCCGTGGGCATTGCCATTTTGCACATGCTGCTTTTAGTTTCCTACATGGTAGATTTAATACTTTATCTGAAATAACACAATTGATATCATAAAAAGCCCGCTCGGCTAACTTGATTGGTACAGTAAAATCTCACTTGAAGACCACCTCAGCTATAAGACCGCCGCAATATTAAGACCACCATTGTTAAGTCCATTTTCAATGTTTTACTCTTTATTCAACCTCAATATTAAGACCATCTCAATAAGAATCCCAAAAGTGGTCTTATTATTGAGGTTTACAGTAGACGTCTAGACTGTCATCTGGCAGATCTGGGTTCATTTCCCGGGTTGGGCAGGTTATGTTGTTCCGTAGCAAGTTGTAAATTGCTTGAAATATAGTACGTTAATACAGTTTGATAATTAATTCGAGGAAAACTGTAAGCGATTCAAAAGTTATGATGACGATTTGTGACATACAGATGGACGGACGCACCTTTCGTGCACTGTTTGGTTAAATAGCGACAAAAGCAAGTATGCTACGATCGGCGGTGCGCGTGTTCGTGCGATTACCAACGATTGAAGAAGCTCGATCGCACGATCAATCGTAGGCAATCGTGCGACCCCTGGTTGCGATCGATCCTGCGAGCAGTCGCAGGTCGCCACGGTTGATCGTACGATAGGTCGCTGATCGCCACCAATAGTCGCATGATAACCTACGATTGATCTCGCGATCGATCTTCTCCAATCGTTGGTGAACGCACGACCACGCGCACCACCGATCGTATGATGACCTACCAACAGTCTTAAGAGCAATCGCAATATGCGATCGCGAATGGAGATCGTAGCAAACATTGCCGATTGGTCGTACCTGGGACAAATTGCCACCAATCGCACGATCCAGAAAACGTACGATCCGGTGTGACAGAGGCTTTAAGCCCCAGTCACACCGCGGGCCTGCGACCAGGTTACGACCTAGCTGCGATCGAAATAAAATGTAACCGCTGGCAAATAGTAGAAAGAGAGCACAACTGGTCGCATAGGTCGTGGGTGATCGCCAGAGTAAAATCAGTAGCAGCAAGGTCGATGGTCATGTTCAAAACTTATGACGAGTGATTCGAAATCGTAAGAGGTCTCATACAGGTCTTATATAATCGTACCACCAGTCATGCATGATCGTGGGTCAATTGATCGCACCATTGATCGTACTACCGGTCCTGCCACCTGACGATTGGTGGTGTCACCTATCGATTGCTCTTAAGACTGGTGGTAGGTCATCGTACGATCGGTGGTGCGCGTGATCGCACGACCACGCGCACCACTGATCGTACGATGACCTACCACTAGTCTTCAGAGCAATCGTAGTTTGGTTGTCACGTGACTGTTAATCAACGTTTGAGTACACTTTCTGCTGTTTGTTACTCACCGGAAGTGGATATGTCCAATGTTTCATTAGCACTGGTGTGGTGACTTGATGTTTCCAAATATTCACCACGTAAACTGCACTAAAGTCGAATTGTCGATGAACTACAATATTTCTTACCTCTGAACTCAATACGATATACACTAAACAAGCCACAAGAGCATATTCAATGAACTATTACACTAAACAGTCTCGTGTTTATATAAATTTACTATATATTCCGCTTCTAATTAATTAAGGTTTCGTTCTTTGTTTTTAAACATAATGACGCGTTTTATTATTATATCCCCAATAGTAAAATGTCCTTCCATATCTCAACGTCACAATACTTGTTAAATAGGCTAGAAGTATGTACAAGCCAACTCCAGAGCCGTTCGGCTGAACGAATTCGGGAACATCCCCGTGTACTACTCCGTATTGTACAAACATTGAGACAAGATTCACATGATACTAGTGATTGTCGCTTTGAAATCCATATATGGTATGAGAGTTTACACAGCAGAATCACAATTAAATTCTTAAAAGTGTAAAGTTTTCACCACCCCTGTTTGTAAAGCTATTGATGTAAGTCGTAAAACCAGACATGACTTTTGATCTGTGATTTTGCGTATTACATAGACGTTATGCTTGCTGTTAGTAACATGTTCAAACCTTGTAATGTAATGGCGTTGCGTTCTCGATGCATCTAATAAATTTCAAATAAAAAATGGTTACTTTACCATGTTCGATACATCAAAAGAACACGATAATAAAGCGATAATAGTGAGCAGAACATGACGTTATAACCCGTTCAGTCAGCGCGGTTCATAGAACACTAGATTGTCTATATTGGTACGTACCCTGTACCCTGGGTTAGGTGTATGTTGTATGTGGCAATTGACCCAAACTCATTACATTCCGTCCTGCACCATGGAATTTGCTAATTTAGTGAATCTGTGAATGTGCATGTAAGTACTGGTTAGTAACCCTGGAAACCTCGTACGGTCTACTCGCCGCCATTCATTGCTGGAATACAATTGAACAAGATTAAACGAAGCATGATGTGTCTCTACGGATTGATTCTTGCAGAATCCACAAACATCAACATACCGCTATAATATCGAATGTATTTAGCGCTGAAATTAATAAGAAACATCAGACATATTGAATTTTTCGTTTCTTAAATTTCTACTTGATATATTCATATATAATTGCAATATTATACATATAATGCCAGTGGAGTACTTTAAGTATATAATCAAATAATCATACATATTGTATTACCGTTAGATAAAATATACTGTCCGGTTATAAAACCCATGCAGTGCCTAACGTGTGTTAAGGTATTTTGGTGAAAATCGGCAAAATGAACCAGAGAAGTGTAGTTTATGATTTCCGTTTTGGATTGAGGTAATACTAAAACATGACTGTATCAGTATAAGGGGGGGGGGGGTAAGATTAAAAACAGTAGTTATGTTAGTTTCTTACATTAACGTAATTGAAGATGAGATTTTATATTCTACATGACTCATCCATAGAGTGTTTTGGGTAATTCAATTTGTTTATTAATTAATAATATGTGGTTCTCCATGCTCTTTGACTGAATGCATTGTTCATGATACGAAGCTGAGTCCAGCGTTGCTTTTTGCATTATTCTACGAAAGCCTGTTGGTGATATTTTAGCTTCAATAATTCGCGAATTCCACTTTATGAAATCACGAGTTTAATTTCATGAATTCACAATTTCACGATCGTGAACTCTTGAATTCATGGAGTTGTAGTAGCACTATCAATTGTGTTATTGGTAATAAAGTGAAGTCATCATAAAAATAAAACAAAGTGTGTTATGCTGCTTAAAGTCCAAGATATTTCCCCGTATTTCGTCCAAAGTGTAGTTAACCGTAATCAACTTTATATACGTTAAATTTCCACGTATATTTCGTTAGGTCGCTGTAGTGTAGTGGTTAGCATAACGGAGCGGCAATCAGTAGACCCGGTTTCGAATCCCGGTAGCTCCATTGACCGATTTCTCGTGTTCCTTAAAACATTACTTTATTTTTTATCATTTATGCACTATATTGTAGATACTATGTTTTTTAATATATACCGAGTACATTTAAAAACGAACAATATTTTACCAATCATACTTCATTAAAATTCACCGTGTGATTACAGTATTGTACGGAGCCCCTAAAATGACATTCCATATTCTTTTTTTATTTCGTTTAAACGTAATATTATTTCGTTTAAACGTAATATTATTTCGTAAATACGAATTATTATTTCGTAAATACGAATTATTATTTCGTTTACGAAATTAAAAAAGAATATGGAATGTCATTTTAGGGGCTCCGTAGTATTGAATGGTCATGTACATTCTTTATGGCCATTTGTGACATTGATGCCAAATCTCAATCGATTCGGGCTGTAAACAAGGGAGATATGCTAATACCGACTTTGGAATTTGGTGGCCAGAGTGCTAGGCTAGGACCCCAAATAGGTGTGAAAGTGGACTCATTCTATAGGGATGTCTCGTTTGTTTCTGGGGATAATCCACAATATAACATGATAATCGTGATAATCGTGAAATCATGAACTCTGTAATAATGAACTTCACATTATCCCTAAATTTCATGTACAATATAGATTATGCAGTCACAAATACTAGCAAGTAAGTAAGTCCTTGTCTGCCGTAGTTTCTAAGTTGTGTATCGGTATGTTTACATTTTAAATTATTTGTATTAAATGTGAAACAAAGGATAAAGGATCAATTTTTACAGAACTGGACCGGAAGACTTTAAGATTCTAGTAGAGCGTCATTATATAGATTCTTGTCATCTCATAATTTCCAACCATATCTTGATGTTGTTAATATTAAAAAATTTAGAATATGCATTTCTCGTTTACGTATCTCTTCTCATAGATTATGCATCGAAACAGGTCGTTGGAACAAACCAAGAGCTACCCCTGTTAATGAAAGAAAGTGTTTGTTATGTGAAGAATTAGAAGATGAGTTTCATTTTGTATTAAAATGCAATTTATATGTCGAGTTACGAAATAAATATATACCTGGATATTTCTGGAGGCGTCCGAATATGCCCAAATTTATCGAACTTTTAAATTCTAGGAATAAGAAAATTATTAGGAACTTGGGAATTTATGTAGAAAAAGCTTTCAATGTTAGAACAAATACACTTTATCTAAACAACGTATGATAAACTTAGTAAGTAGTATTAGTTTCATATCAGAAGATATAACATATATATTTTTAGCAATTATTTGGTGTCTAATTCAATAAAATAAGTATATTCACTGTCCGTTAAGATTTTCAAATAAAGATATTCATCTCAGTGATATGAAAATATTGTGTTATTAAATTGGTGTTCGGCATATTTGTATACTTTTATTTATAAACTCATCAAATTCAATTTTACGATTAGAATATGTTTTGATAAATTAAAGTAGTATTATATGTCTGTCAATGTGTAATGCTTTTTTATGTTTCTGGTTGCGATATTTATATATTATCGAGTATAAGTAATGTTGAATGTGCACGTTTGTTGCCATCTTTATAACTTTGTTATAGTGCATTATAACCCTGCAGATGACCTTATATTTCGTTTCGATAAGGAATCAGTGCTAGGGACATGGTACTCCTATACTAATTATGATATATATGTATATATATTGTATGTATTAGGATCATGTTTTATACACACACACACACGCACACGCACGCACACGCACATATATATATATAAAACAGATTGTATGGTTATAATTTTCATATAATTTTATAATGATATGTTAGTAATGTTGGTATGTTGATATTAATAATATGATATGTTCATATTTTGATGTTCGCCATATTTATATTTATATTTATATCTGTTTGTATACTGTTTTGCCACATGGGTCTGTGACCTTCTGGTTTTAAACGAAATAAACTTTGAAAACTTTGAAACATTTTAAGTCAAGATAGAAGCGGATGAATCGGGAAAAAATGTTTCAAGTGCCGTTAGTCGAAACTTTGTTCTAGCAGACTTTAAAGGGTTTCTCTACTGTCATGGACGGTGAATTGTCGGTTATGCACATTTGATATTTGTTATACTGGCGTGAAATGTTTAATCAGACAGACATCATAACTATTTTTGTTTTAGAAAACAAAATACAGACGATCGCTTGTTTCATACATGATTGAGCCAACGAACAGTTTTACGCGATGGATTATTGTTTAGTTCTAATGACTGTCGGATAAATGACAGGTATGCAAATATACTTAAACAGTGAGTACGTGAGTATTGGAAGAACGAGCGAATCAAACAAATTTAGTTTCTGTGATATAGCAAGTTCTAATTGATTACATACAATAAATATATTATGTAAAGAATATGATACATGTTGCGCAATGTGTTTTTGAGTACGATTCCAATTTCCATTTTTGAAAAGATATATACCTAGGTATTTAAAGGATTCTACAATTTCTATCCTAGTACTGTACTGATAAAAGTCATAATTGGTATGTTTACCATTTTCGAAAATCATATATTTTTGTTTTCGCTACATTGATTTTTAAGTTCGAAGTAATGCAATATAGTTCTATGTCGTTTAAAATTGGTTGTAGCGACTCTGGGTCGTGTGAGAAAACAACGGCATCGTCCATATATCCAGCAAAGCAAATTCACTGTCGAGTTCTTTATCATATATGTAGTCATCCTGGGGAGTATCGTTAGTAACATGATCGTTTTGCGAAGGTACTGATCCATACTTATTATTGAAGTGGGTAAACATGTCATCTACGGTCACATTACTAGATTCAATGACCGGTTGTTTATATTGTGTTTTAACGCTTTTCCAGAATGATTTCGCATTGGTTATTGCTAGCTTTGAATTCGTTTTCCTTCTGTCTTTTTGAATTTCCATTTATATTTACGTTTAATATTATTGTAAGTGCGTATTTGTGTAGAAAATATAGTTTATTGTCATTATTTTTATTTCGAAGAAAAGTATTTCTAGCCTGATTAAATTCTTTTCTTTCGTCATAACATTCTTTATTAAACCACTTTTTATTTATTTTTATGTCAAATAATGGACTTTTTGTATTTTTAGGTTTCCCAAAAACCTTGAAGGCGTTATTTTGCATGTAAACGTTGAATGAGTCTATCGTATCATTGATAATATTGTTATGTAAAATACCACAGACCTTTTACATATCTATGACAAAGGATATTTTGTCAAAATATAAGATCATGTACCTTTAAATATACTGTCCAACAATACTAACGTATCGCGGACTTTAAACCAATTATGTCTATGAATACTGTGGCCATTATCCTTAGTGCAATTACTGAAAGTACTGATGCAAGGCGATTCTATTAATATGAAAACTGGCAGTTAAAATGAAATGTCAAGGAAGTTGCGCTTTAAATATGAGTTCATGTCTGGTATAAACCGTTTAGGAATCGTAAGTCTGTGTTAATCGTTTCACCATAAACAGTTTCCTCTTGCAATTGTCGGATACTTCATTCAACGTTTATTTCGAGTTAGTATGTGTATTTATAACATGAAATCACTCAATGCATTCATTTTAACCGCGTTGTGTCCATTATGACAGAAGTATTGAAACATTAGAATATTAAAGATACATGTGGACAATTGTGCGGTATATTAAACCTAAATATTGTGCGTGGGCATTTCGATTCGAAGCTAAATTAAGTGCTATCAGCATGTGAACACAGACGATATGGATAATGGGCAGGTTAATAACAGAGTGACGACATAATCTTGGGCAGAAATGTACAAAGAAAACAAAACATAAACGAGAATGCTATAACAATACGTCCCTTTTATAGTGCTGTAACCAAGACCGCGATCTGGTACGTGAGTTGTAACGACCGATCCTTTGCAATAACTATCATCAAATAACACCATAATATCAATATACATCACACCAACGATGGACACTACATCATCAATGAACATCACATCATCAATGGTCACCACATAATCAATGTACACCACACCATCAATGTACACCACATCATCAATGTACACCACATCATCGTACACCCCATCATCAATGTACATCACATCATCAATGTACATCACACCATCAATGTACACCACACCATCAATGTACATCACACCATCAATGTACATCACATCATCAATGTACACCCCATCACCAATGTACATCACACCATAAATGTACACCACACCATCAATGTACACCACATCATCAATGTACACCACATCATCAATGTACATCACACCATAAATGTACATCACATCATAAATGTACATCACACCATAAATGTACATCACATCATAAATGTACACCACACCATCAATGTACACCACATCATCAATGTACACCACACCATCAATGTACACCACATCATCAATGTACATCACACCATAAATGTACATCACATCATCAATGTACATCACACCATCAATGTACATCACACCATAAATGTACATCACACCATCAATGTACATCACACCATAAATGTACACCACACTATTAATGTACACCACATCATCAATGTACATCACACCATCAATGTACAACACACCATAAATGTACATCACATCATCAATGAACATAACACCATCAATGTACACCACACCATCAATGTACACCACACCATCAATGTACACCACACCATCAATGTACATCACATCATAAATGTACATCATATCATCAATGGCCATCACATCATCAATGTACACTACACCATCAATGTACATCATATCATCAATGTACATCACACCATCAATGTACACCATATCATCAATGTACACCAAACCATCAATGTACATTACACCATCAATGTACATCACACCATCAATGGACATCATATCATCAATTGACATCACACCATCAATGTACACCATACAATCAATGGACATCACACCATCAATGGACATCACACCATCAATGTACACCACACCATCAATGTACACCACACCATCAATGGACATCACACCATCAATAGACATCACACCATCAATGGACACCACACCATCAATGGACACCACACCATCAATGTACACCACACCATCAAAGTACACCACACCATCAATTGACATCACACCATCAATGGACATAACACCATCAATGTTCACCACACCATCAATGGACATCATATCATCAATGGACACCACACCATCAATGTACACCATACAATCAATGTACACCACACCATCAATGTACACCACACCATCAATGGACATCACACCATCAATAGACATCACACCATCAATGGACACCACACCATCAATGGACACCACACCATCAATGTACACCACACCATCAAAGTACACCACACCATCAATGGACATCACACCATCAATGGACATAACACCATCAATGTTCACCACACCATCAATGGACATCATATCATCAATGGACACCACACCATCAATGTACACCATACAATCAATGTACACCACACCATCAAAGTACACCACACCATCAATGGACATCACACCATCAATGGACATAACACCATCAATGGACACCACACCATCAATGGACACCACACGATCAATGTACACCACACCATCAATGTACATCATATCATCAGTGAGTGTAAACTATCGTGTCGGGGGGACTTGAACTCCAACATAGAACACACTTATACAGGGCACGTCTATCATTAAATCAGTCATAGATGACCTCTACATTAGTGTTAACAATGTAGTCATTGTATTACAAACAATCATATAAGCATTTACATGTTTAGTAATACTATCATATATAGTTAGTGCAACATGTTGCCACGCCCTGAAAGTATCTTGTATTTGTTTAGATTAGAGTAATTACAGGTATTTAGCTTTCCATCATAACCATGGGTCATGTTGATGATCAGACATATTTTTAAAAAAATCTTATAATCATTACTAATTGACATTATATGATATTACGTGTAATAATATTTTGTTATACATATACATGTTTATTCGTTGACGTCCCTACTTTTGACTCAACACGTTTTATGTATTTATTAGTAATTATTTGTATGACAGCAAGTACAACAATTTCGCTTTTCCGATAAACGCGAAAGCGCTCAAAATGGCTTCTTAGCAGTTAATACATGTAGTAATGACAATATTTCATCAGCGCTTGATACTGTTTTAAACAAATGGAAACAGGCTTTTTAGTCAGGATTTAGATTAAGTCACCCACTGTAATGATACAGATTGTGCGGCTTGTGACTACGATAATACTATGGACATGCTAAATTGTATTAGTTCAGTAGATGAAGTTAAGAAGCCTATTTGACTGTAATAACATATCTATGGATAGTTGTTTTTCGGCGCAGCTATTTGCATATCAGTGTTGTGTAAACCAATCAAATCTTACGTTAATCACCAAGGTAATTTCTCTTCAACCGAACAACGTTTGTAGCATTGACGCGGATTGGTTAACCTTTCGATAAAGGGTACGTTACCTTACCGAAATCCACTGAATTTCGGTGAGTTTACCGAAATCCATTTTGGATCTGGAGTGACCAGCAATCGTAACATCTCGACATTTTTATGTTGCACAACAAGTCTTAACCTTCAAATTGCGCCGACCATCTTTTTTCAAGATATTTCTTGTTAGAAATGATTGTGCAATCTTTGATTTTCACATTTTATATAATAGTTGTTTTGAAAAAGGAATTATCCCCACAGGTTGGGGAATAGTTGTTATAACACCCATTCCTAAGTCTAATACATCCGACCCTAGACACCCTTTTTTATTAATTACAATTAGTAATTATGATATGCAAAGTATATAGTGTACTGTCCTATACTAATAGAAAGATTTAGTTGGTACAGGGAAGGCCTCATTCGCAAGACTATACCCCATAAAGATAAGACACATGGGATGAAAATAGCAATACAGTCGGACCTTGTTTATTCGACAACGTTCTATCCGAATACTAGGAATCATCCGAAATAAATATCAGTTCCCGATGTATCTTAGGCACGTCGAATCGGAATGGGCCATCCGAAACCATGTATTATTCGAAACAGAATTGCGAAGGAAACGGCTCAAACAATCTACCTCTGGTGCCTTTACCGATTATCAGCCTGCTATGGAAGAAACAGCTGAACAGCAGTTGTATGCGACATTAATTCAGATGTGCATTCCCTAAAAAAATCGACAATGCAAATATTATTCCTATATTGGGTGAAATTAAACGGAACTTTAATCCCAGTACGCAGAAAGTTTTCCTTGATATTCTATACGTATGGTTGACCCCTCGCTAAAACGACGAGTCATTATATAACATTATGATTTTTTAATCAGTTTACAATGTACTATACTGTCTGGGATTGGTTTTTATATATTCAAGTTGATGAAATTGAGAGAAAAACAACCGTAAGATGTAAATTTCTACTGCTCTCTTGTTGAGCACTACTGAATTTACACAGTCAGGTGATGAATTAAAACTAACAAATTATAAACAAATTATTAATGACAAAAGTGCGTCTACTCTTAATCTTAATGTTCATAAATTTGTGTCCAACTCAGCAATAAATAGGTTCGTTGAACTGAAATAATAAGCTGAATTATCTATATGTTGTGTCGTACGTATGTTCAAGGTAAATCGACGTGAAAGATAGATTAAATTGTTCCAGGGAACACACACGCAGACAATGCCTCTCCCCAAACAGATCCTCAACAAAACATTAGGCACTGATGAGGTTTTAAGGGTAAATATGTATGGGATTATGGGTGCAAGGAATGATCTGGCCGACCATGAAGAACAACTAAGGAAAGTTTCGGGGGACAACAAGTTTTTTTAAAATTATTTAATGATTGGGATACATCACGGATAGATAGATAAATAGAAAGTCATCAATAATATGACAAATATGTTAGCCATTGCGGTTGTGACAATTAATTTACTGCAGCATCGAATTACCATGCAGTAACTATAAACCTCGTATTCTAATAACGTTATTGAATATTTACAATTTGCACTAAATGAAAAATAATGTGCTAAGTATGCACACATGTCATTTCAAATTGATTTGTAACTGCGTCAATTTGTTCACGAACCTCACGATGACTGGCATAGGCGTGATATCTGGTTAGCAACCAAGAAACACCCATCGATGATTACTTAAGTTGTAAACGTGTTCAAAATCGATGTAATTACCAGTTAATTACATTCGCTAACAACATCAGTATTGTCTGCCCTTTAAATAACTCACGCGTTATATGTGAAAAATGCAATATCGCAATTGATGTCATTACCGTGCTGTGAAACATTTGTTCTTCGTTATTATTCATTTATTCTTCAATATTTCAGCACTCTTTCCCCACCTTATTGTTTGACATGAGCTGAAGTTGTTTTATACTCGTCTGTTTGAACAAAACCACGAAGAGGTATTGTCGTAGTTTGTCGTTCTTGTCGTCCGAGTCCTTAAAATGTTGAATGTTTCGTTTTAAATGCTCAATTTTTAATAAAGTAAATGCAAAATGGTAATGTAACCTACAAACTAGAATATGTATCCACTTTAAGTGCTCTTCGTCTATGTTTCTATACAATATATAGATATATTTGAATATCGTTATATCAAAGTTGATTTTAAATGAACTATACTGGCGATCTAATCGGCGTCGTTAGCCGATAGGGTATTAAAACCATTTGCCCGTCACAGCTGTGAGTTCAAACCCATTATGTAAGAATATTTTATGCAAGGAAGCTACGCAGCTGGCTTGCAAATAATCGGTGGTTCTACCCAGAGGCCCGTCTATGTCCAATATAATGCTCGAAGGGGCACATCGGGTCTTCCTGCGCCATAAAAGCCCGAAAAGTCACTAAATGGCAATGACTCTTGATATGACTTACTGCCCTGTTACACAAATAATATTACAAATATACAGTACTATCCGTCCAATCGAAACACTTCAATAACTACTTATTTATGTGTTGTTCGAAACTACCAGCTACGGGCAATGTTTCATAATTGTGTTGTTTGTCCACATGTTCATCAAGTCTCTTTCGCTTATGTCACGTGTCGAGTCCCTAAGAATGGCCTTTGTGACTTCTATCGTCTGAAATATTTCGCATTCAATCCATTTAAGTTTGCACACGTCCAATTCATTATCACTTTTCTAAATAACAATACGTGTTGTGAGTGACGTAAAGGGACTACATGTATATAGATTCCGTTGTGACCTTTTCTCGGTCACAACGGAATCTATATAGATCGGAAAATTGTGTCATACAGGCAGAAGTAACCGGAGAGCGGACTGATGTATGATGGACTTGTCTGTATTTTCTTCACCGAATTTTGTGTGCAAAAGCAGAACATTAAGTGACGTGATTGACACCAAATCTGGAAATATTTTCTTGTACTTGGATAAAAATGGAGCGTCGATGAAGAACAAATTATACATGAAAGTTTTCAGAAACCTTAACGAACACCATTTGCAGATTTATACAGATGATAGCTGTAGTGTTATATATGGAAGCATCAGTCTAAGAAAATGTATGGTAACACTCAGTGGCACTAAGCGTGTGACAATCACTACTGCTAGAAACAAGCAGACCACCGGTCTGTCTTTTGAAGCCATTAATGATGAAGAGGCACTGGAATGGATTGATGTTATGACCCCGAGCACTGACTATTGCACAACATCAGAGAATCCACCGTTGAAACCGAAACGACGGATTAATTCAATGCACGGGACTCATTCAACGAAGTGATTGAAGAAGTGATTCAACTCATTGGTGCATCAGATGAAACAAACACTGTAACATTTTACAAATTTTATTCGTATACAGTTTGTCAAAGAAAAGGGAATTGTGATTGTCATGCTGTGTTTTCAAAATTCAACGTGTTATTAAAAAGATATCAGCGTTACATATTCAATTTTCCGTATTAAACTATATATGAACGTTTTGTTATGTACTTGTATATTTGGACGGTACCGCTGTGGTACCGTCTATAGTAGTGGGGCAATTGGAAATGCATACATCAATTGGTTCCTGTTTTCAAAACACACAAAAACTGAAAGCCGGGAACCAGCTAAAAGTTCTCACAATGAAGTAGTCCCAAAATTCACCCAACGAAGTAATACGAGTATCACACATATAGTTATGTAAATATTGTTAGGCAAAATAAAAATTGCCCATTTTCAAGTCAAATGTTGTTTGCTTGTGTATATGTAAATATTGTTAGGCAAAATAAAAATTGCCCATTTTCAATTCAAATGTTGTTTGCTTGTGTATCGTTTCCACATACAAGTCACGTGTGACCAGTTATTTGGGGTTATGACATATGCACATAAATGATACAAGACAACGAAATGTTGAAACATTTACGTGCTAGAGTGGTTTGTGATCTAATAAGCTGTTCCCATCAAGTTCAAAGGGTTTACAGACAATTTCGCTAACGATGGTTGTTTTTCCGCATTAACTTGAGCATGTCGTTAAATGCACACCGTTTAGGCATGCACATCATGTAAGAACGGATGGGAGAGGCGGAGTTACCTCTGGATTGGCGGGACATTTATGTATGGTGTGCGTCATTTTATCTAGTTGCAACCGTGTATTTGACCATACATTGCACCTGATTTATATGTTGGGAACATTCAACCACAGATACATCAACTTGTATTGTGTTCGTCATTTATATAGTTGCTATCGTATACATGGTGTGCATGCTTCAACGGTGTGCATTTAGCGACTTCCATTGATTTGCGCGTATTTGAATTTTCACTTGTTTTCGGATAGATACTGATATGTAGCGTTCTCGAGACTTAAAATGCCAGGTTATCGCTATAAACGCAATAAATTCGCTAAGCGAACGCACATAGAAGAGTGAATCAGTCTGCGTTTAAAAGATATATACGAGGTCTGATCATTAAGTTCGTGGACAACCTTTATAAAACACTCGACATAATGTATATTTCGCTGACAAGTAACATGTTGTTACCCATCGTATGCATAACCTGTGCTTGCATTCCCGTTTCATACATAGTACCAACATCCTGCAACTGTTTTGACACAGTATAGTTAGTCGAAGTGTCACCAGTTGTCATAGGTTTTCCTTGGACAGAGTGTCTCATTAATAAGACCTTATTTGCATAAAACAGTTTTTGATTTGTCTTCCACATTTCAATACAGTAACTGGACCAAGTCACAATTAAGACTGGTTTATTTTAGACCAAATGGTGATCTGAATGATGTTTAACTTTAATAAAGGCCCTGCAAATTATTGGCAGTTCTCATTGACTTGACTGTACAACATCCAGTGTCGAGTATTGCAAGCAACATGTTCCAATAATTAATAATCAATCCTCATACCCACTTTGCTTCCCCCTAATTTCTCCAGACCCTTTCTTGCTTCCCAATTTCCATACATGTTTACCCTTGCACCTCCTCAGTCCCCAATGTTTCGTAGACTGTTGCTTCCCTGGGTTTTTGTGGTGAGACATTGTCTTATGTACTTACGTGGTAATCCCTGCAACGACTCAATCTCTTTTTTGAATTGGGATGAAAGTCGAATTGTCCTTTTTATAGCGTTCTTTCCAACATTGCTATATGCACGCATCAGATGTCAGTTTTATGCCGGTAATCAACGTTATTTCAGTTAAGACATTGTTCTTGTGTTACTTCAGGGTCTTTTGACAGAACTATTGTTCTTGGGTACTACAATCATTTGTCAGAACTATTGTTCTTGAGTTACTAGGTTCTTTTGACAGAACTATTGTTCTTGGGTTACTACAATCATTTGTCAGAACTATTGTTCTTGAGTTACTAGGTTCTTTTGACAGAACTATTGTTCTTGAGTTACTACATTCTTTTGACAGAACTATTGTTCTTGGGTTACTAGTTCTTTTGACAGAACTATTGTTCTAGGGTTACTATGTTCTTTTGACAGAACTATTGTTATAGGGTTACTAGCCAGTACTAACCTATTCTTCTCCAAGCAACTGACAACTTCTAAATTTCAACACATGAATTAGAGCACTCATTGGGCCAAGCAGGCCTCATTGGCCACAACCTCCTGACTGGCAAATTATATATTTAATACCTGAATAAACACAGGGTACTGTACGGCAAAGGATGAAAACAGAACACAACCAAAACATCAAATAGTGATTAACTGTTTATTGATCAAAATTCTAACAAAGTAGTTAGCAATTGACTACACTTTACTCAGATTTTCTGACTAAAACAATGAATTAATCAATTAAAGCCCTTTTACATTGAAGGTTGATAGCAAAACGATTCATTATTTACTTTAAAGTTACAAATGTAGGTAACTCTCAATTAAACAAAGGAATATCAATTCAATTATGAAATTCCTTTTATTTCAATATTTGTGCAAAATGACAATTTCAAGCCAGTCCTATAAAATTTTAAAATTTAATTTTAATGTTGAAACCCACTAATTTTCCTATATAAGAAGTGCATTCCACAGACATTTTAAGAGCTAAAAAATAAATCGTTTAGTAAATCTGTAAACAATTATTTGTTTGTGGTATCTGGAGAGACCAACCCCAGACAGGCTGGTCCCATTTTTTAAATCTTCTTATTGACTAAAAACCTAAAATGCCTTGAAAAAAATAGGACAGTAGAGATAACAACACATTAAAAATCTATAATAAAATTTAAATGCCACACCCAAAAACTATAGGTATGGGTACCGAAAACAAACATTTTTGGGGATTTTAAGAAATCAATGGAAACAATACTAACATTATACAATAAGAAAATCTTAATATCAACTAACAATTAACAAAAATTATACAACACAACTGAGCCAGCTGTTCCATCAATTAACATATAAAAATGTTTAAAAATCTCTTAAGGTATGCAATCACAGATCTTGAAGAAAAGAAAACATATATGTGGGTATATGTTGGTGAATTTCGCAAACTAAAGAAAGTTAGAAAAAACATAGCATAAATCAATATTCATTTTGATGGGACAAAAACATTTTCGCTTGCATAACATTTAAAGTGGATTGACAAGTAACATTACCCACTTACACAGAGCTCGACCAATCCCTCAGTATATAAATTTTACAATCGATGGATTTCCATTGGACAACTAATGGTGGATGGCTTCCATACTAACTGAGACACAGTGAACGTTCAGTCATCATGCAATATTCATTTTTCAAGCGACAGTTTATTACAAACATAAATAAATAGACTTGAGCAAGTCAGAGTAAACTGGGATATGAGAATTCTTGAGTATTTTCAGAAGAGATCGAGGTTTGATAATTCTTGTGCTATAACGCACTGGATTAATGTCCAAATATCAAATAAAAACTCTGAAGAATTATCAAAAATAATAAATGAATATGAAAAAACCCCACCTGAGCCATCTTGCATACATTGGACAACAAAAGGCAACAGAAAACAGACATACCAGGTCAAAATATACCCTAGAAATTGGTGAACATGTCATCACCTTAACAGTGGGTGTGTATTGCAATAGAGCAATATTTGCTCAATCAAGGGCACATACTTGTATATATATTGGTCCCATCTGGCCAACAATGCAACATAACCAAGGTTATATGGTAATACAAACTCTGTGTGTCCAGGTGAGCTAATGAATATATCCAATTACTTGTATGTACATAGGAGTGACCATGATCATTAACTAAGGTATACAGAGCAGGTTTTCAAGACTTTCAAAACACACTGCCACAAATCTGTCAATTCTTTTCAAGAAAAAACTTTAAAATTGATAATGATTATATAATACATAAAAAGGGAATACAATATATAGGACAGATATTCGAAATGTTCCAATTGATAAATACATAAATTTTAAGTAAATAAAAGCATTGAACAGTGATAAAACTTCAATATTACACTCGAATTAGTTCAACTATTTCAAATTTTGGCTTTACAAATGTTCTCCTCCATTTAACATAAAAATGATCTGTTTTTCTTTTTTGAAAAATTATTTTTCCCAGTTCACCATACATTACGTAAGTGATACAATACATTTGGACAACGATAGTGTGTTGAACAAAACATCAAAAAGGCCTCATCAGTTGCCCATTCTAAATGGTCAATTAAAACATTCTAAATGGTCAATCAAAATGCCATACAAAATTGCTAGAATACAGCAAATTGTGAGTATTATTAGAATCAAGATAAACAGTAAATATACAAATATATGTAAGTGCAAAAATATGTATCGTCAACAGTGTAAAATAATCAAGTAGAAATATAAAAATAGCGCGAGTGCTTCCTGCTATCAAAGTGGTAGATCGATTACATGTGCGTTGATAAGCATATAAAGTACAAAAATATTGTTATGACAACAATTTATGGCCTTCGAGTGGTTAAAAAAACAAGATAAAGTTTGCTTAGCTAGTAAAACAAAATAAAGAACAAACATCAGATTGTGTTGTAAATGGGCTTTTATTAAAGCCATTAAAACACACAAAACATAGGTAATGTACCTCAATATATACAGTAAAGTCATAGATAAAAACTCTCAAACAAATTTCAGTTGTTAACCCATATTTTTTGTTTTATCTGGGAAACAAATACTATTATTTGGTTGATATATTGGTTGAAAATATTTCCCAATTCAGACACCTCTAATATTTTCGAATTATGGGTAAATATGGTTATGCCAAAAAATTCATTGCTTTTACAGTTCATTCTGAAAGATATGCAGATAGTCTCTGTTTGCTCTCACCATCAAGTTTCAAACCTGGAACAGTATTACATGAATTTTACAATGTATAACGAAAAATAATAATCAATAAACGTCTATAAATAAAATGTTAACTGTAGACACACTTCGACAGGCTATGAAAAACATTTCAAAAACATTTTTTGGGGCCCGGAAAAATTTAAACACAAAAAAAAACATAAATACAAATGTATAAGGATTTCAGATATATTCTCCACTGACATTGTTTCCACAAATTTGAGACATTGGAACAAAAGAATTATTTCTTATACAAAATTGTTAAAAATATGAAAACACATGACTCTTATATAGCCAGCCAAGTGTGTACACAGCACCCCTAAACTTAGAGATGAGAGATCAAATATTCAGCACTTATGGTCTTAGTATTGAGGTTTTTACTGTAGGTCACTACTAAAATAAACTTTCTGCAGAACCAGAGTCTTATAAGTTTACAAAATTACCAGAAGTATTGTTAACAAACAATTTGGCATACTGTATCACTGGAGGATTTCTTCATACACTAGTATTTTCTTATGACTTTTTCATAAGGATATTATTCAATGATTCTGTGTACACTACCTATAAACATACAACGCATAATTATGCTATGCGTTTTTTTCACCAGTCAGTTTTATTTTTAAAGTTGGAGTATTCCATTATCGGAAATAGGTAACTGAAGATGTTCCTCAAAATTCGGGTAGTATCAGCCATCTCATTAAAACATACACTATCATGTTCTCAGGATCTGTCTTGTATGACCATTAAGGTAAAATAGCTGAAATGATTGACTGAAAGTGCCAACAGATGTACACAAACTTAAAAATACCTATAAATAAGGTAATATTATATTCTAAATATAGAACTGACACATCACATAAATTTCTCAACACAGTAAAAACAAAAGTTAAATCATAAATTTTCAGACACAGCTGTTAAGTGAAGTTAACAAAATCGGATTTTAAACACTTTATATCTATTTTATATCTACAGGTGCCCCCACTCAATCAAGGAACCCTTCTCTAAGTAAAAATATATATTTTCCCCAATTCAAGGCCCATAACTCTACTTCTTTGTGGAAAGGGATGGGAACCCCAGATGCACATCTTCACATGCTGATTTACATTCCTATAATGTTCGAAGACTATTGGTCCAACCAATCAGAAGATATAAGCAACTTAAGTTTGTGCAATTGTGCGAGGGAACAAAAAAGGCTACATTTAACCATCTGATATAACCACCACATTAAGTAAACATGAAGGGATAATAATAAAAAATGCATTCACAGAATGCAGAAGATGAACACACACCAAGTGTGATGTAAGACCTGTTTATAAATATTTCACTGAGATTTTAACAAAACTGCACCAAATTTTTTTTTCGGGTTATATTAATATCATAAATGACAAAAACAAAGGGGATGTCTCATTGGCTTTATATTAATGGCCGCTTCCATTATGTGCAAATGATGCGATTTATACTGTACATTTTAGTGATTTTACATGATAAATATTTTTAAATACTTTTTTAACATCTACCATTTAAATAAACAATGTTTGCATATTGAAAAGTCTTTTCTCAAATTGAAGAAAGATTTCAGGGTCATTAAAAAGAACAAAAAATGTGTATTCTATGACCATTGACTACTAGATATCTATATATAAATGTAAAATACATATATGTATGTTGACAATATTTGAAAAAGACAAAATAATTGGTGCAAATGTTAAAATGAACATAGTTTAAAACCGATTATATAAATCAGCCATCACATTTGTCACAGAAGCAGCATAAAAGGCACTTTTCTAATATAAATATACTAAAAAAGTAATTTATGACAAAAGTACACAGTATCTGGGTTCAAAGTAGAAGCTATACACAATGGCAAAACAATGTAACAAACTGAAATTGAACCATCATTATATAAAATTTCAATATTTTTGGGAATGAAAAACTTTTTTAAACTTAAGGGACAGCAAATTAATCAAGGATTTTTGTGACAGAATATTAAGGGACATGACAAATAATTAATAAGATCTAAATATAATATATAATCCAGCTGCGTAGATCCATGGGCAATTTACTTCATATATCATAAATGCCATTGTTGTTCATTAAGGTTTCGTTGACTTCAAATTTTGTCCAACAAACTTTGAGCACAGGAATCAACACCTACAATATATAAAGAAAAAACACTTTCAAAAAGCACAAGGAAAATACAAAGAAACATGTTGACCGTTCCATTTTGATAATTACAATATAATGATTTGACTTATAAGAAAAAACATTGCTTCAAATTATCATTACATCGAACAATTTCAGTTCAATAGAGACAACATAATTTAAAACATAACTGAATCACTCCAAAGTTTATAAGGTTGTAAGATACCCTGGCATTATAACAGATACTTAGGCTCCAACACTCAAATTTCAAATAACAAAATTTGATTGTCACACAGCAACAAATGATTAAAACTAGCAATTAATATGAATTTTGCAGAACAAGTAAATGCTTGTACCAGTCAGGACAGAACAAGCCGTCTATCTATCTAATCTGAGCTTGAAGTGTGAATGCATAAACAAAGCCAAAGCTCACAAGCAGTAACACACACACGTAACCGATTGAAAATAATTTGAGAAGCCACGGCTATATAAGAAGATGAGAGCAACAAATTATTATCTATTTGAGCAACTTATTTCAGTAAATAAGTTTCATTATTTTTTACAAGGCAACGTGTAATCAAATAGTTGAACAAAATGAATCATGCAAACAAGGAACTGTGCCGAGCAACAAATTCAACATCAAAACAAAACATACTAAAACATAAGATATACCACTTCCTAATTTTACATGCAAAACAAAACGCTTTTAACTACATTCTATAAATATTGTATACTCAAGCTTCCGAAATCGTACTTTGCTGTCCAAGCACTAGAAGCAACAAAGGTAATAGATTTATAAATGAAAAAAGTTTAGCAAAGTTTAGCAAAACAGCTCAAAATCTCGGGCTTTTTGGTCACATATCATATTATAATATGTTTAACAAAGTTTCTTAATATAGAGTAGCCTTTCACTTGTAAGAGCTCCAATTTAACTTAGCTTGATTTAGGCTCATTTCGGTCACTCTCTCATCCGGTCCCTAGAAAAACTAGCTCCGTTGTCTTACTTAAGGAGGCAAAGTTGTGACCCTTGCGACGTTCAAACACACAACCTCCAGGTTGAGCTGCCATCAACTTAATCACTACCATACCGGTCCTAGTCACTCACAAAGCACAGCGTGAGCACTACCATAACAGCATACCCAGAACAAGCTACAAACTCCTGGCCAAGATATATTTAATGTTTTACTGAATGTCTGAAATGTCAGGCCCCATTAGAAAAAATATGCAGCCCCGTTATGTTCAAAGTAAGATACCAAACGATTGCCTGTTTATTTCACTTCATTTGATAGATGGAGAGCAAGGGAAAGGATCCACAAGTGGTACTCAACGCTGTGGACGCCAGAATGACCAACTTGTCAACATATTAGGTACAGTCCGCAGATTTATCACTTACAGGTTCTAACAAGCATTTCACCAACCTCCTAGCTAGCGTTCTCCTCTCTAGTACTACATAGCACTTAATTGGTCTCCAGAATTTTCTTGGTTACATGGTTTGGTCTTGATTCTGCCACTTGATCCAGTTTCTGTACGGTCTCCGACTGCTTGACAAGAGCAGCTTGCTCCGGATGTATGTCTGGATGTGGGTGGACAAGTTCAGAAATCCAAGCAAGATACGTATTCCACAAAACTGATACCAGATTTACAACTAACACTCTAGAGAAATGAAAAAAATATTTTGCCATCTAAAGTGAATCCTTGCCAAGGCAACACTACATTATCTTAAAAGAAAACTCAACTTAATCATAGCAGTGAAATGTCAGAACAATTAGTAAGCCAAGCTGTAAGTGAATAGTTTAACTACTGAGTGAAACAAAAATGGTAAAACCTCAATAATAAGACCACCCTTGGGACCTTTGAAAACTGGTCTTCTTATTGAGGTGGTCTTAATATTGAGGTTGAATATAGATTAAAACAGTGAAAATTTACTTGAAAATAGTGGTGTTAATTTTGAGGTGGCCTTATTATTAAGGTGGTCACTAAATGATGTTTTACTGGAAGTGTATTGTACATAAAAAGCACCAGATTGGCAGTGATTAGTAAAAATTAACAATTTCAAAGAAAGATGAAAAACACAAGGATACACATGTATCTGATCCAGAGGGCTGTGTAGTTAGATACTGTAACTCTAGTTGGGCAAAATTACAAGCACTTTTCACATACTTTTTATGTCAAGAAATAATGCATTCCAACATTTCTACTGTGATAATATGGTTATTTTTTTCTTATCTATTTCTAAAAGTCATGCCAATTTTACAACTTGATCATCACACTTTGAAGTATAGACACTATAGTTTTAGAGCTTAAAAATAAGCATTCTTATTTAGTGTTTTTATCAAAAATGTAAATACATAATATTATCTGCTTACATGACCCCAATTTCACAAAAAATCTCAAATAAGATCTCTAAACTCTAAGGTTTAAGAATGTATAAGAATCTTTTTTTCAATTATAGAACATAAAGACAATCAACAGACTTGAACGGATATTTACACTCGGCACTCGAGTTACAACATTAATTGTTATTTAGTACAGTAGTAGAAAAGGCATGAAAATGTTAAATGACTACCGTAGTATTTGTAGTGACCCCTTTTCTAAGAGAGTTAATTGTAATATGAGATCTGGGGGTATTTATTAAGCATGGCACTGAAACTCAATAAGTTCTTACTCCCCCATCTCATAATGACACTAAAATCTCAAAGAAAATGGACCAAAAAGGATACTCAGCACTTAAGTGACATTTTCATGCAATTTCCACTCTCATATTCAACATTCCGACTTATAAGAGTAAACTTAGTGCTTTGTTATTTGAGTGTTGCGTGTAAGCTGGGGTGTCACTAGTTCCTGAAGTAGCAGGGAAATTGAAAAAATAGGCGGGGATCTGAGGGGGGTACTTCCCTTGTTTACGATAATTCATACATAGCCGATAATTCATACATAGCCGGGTGATGATGCTCAAGTTACCCTTACAATCCCAGGCCTAGGTATGTATGGTGAATATTAACACACTAGCTCATTGTACAAGAATTGTAAAACATGTATCAGTATTTGGCTTGAGAAAAATCTCAATTTGGGAAGTTTTGTGAAACTTATAGTATCTAACTCTTTCATTATACAGTCTCTGAATAATCAAATGTTGTAGGTCACAGTTTCAAAGTTATTTTCAAGCTATAAATTTGGCGAGACCAAACTGTTCGAAGCAACAATTGCATCTCTACAGATTTGATACCACAGTTATCTTACAATATGACAAACATATGCATAGGTACATTTCAGTGGTCAACAGAATTCCATAACAAATACCATCAATTAAAAATCATTACATACCAGTACTTAATTTCAGATTAAAGGCTTAAAATGGCAGCAAATTTGTAAAATTCACAGAATTTGGAAAAGATTCTAAACGCAACTTTCGCTCACATCAAATTTATTATCTCCAAAAGTCAAGAAACACTTCATTATAGTGATCCTGTTACCAGTGAATGTGGGGCACTATTGATACCAAGTCTTCTATCTGACAGAAATACAGGACGATACTTCATACATAAATGACATCACAACAAAAATTCCATTAATACAGTATATTATCGGCCTCCGCCAAATCTATGTTATGTGTAAACAGTAAACCTCAATAATACGACAACGCTTAGGACCCTTGAAAACTGGTCTTCTTATTGAGGTGGTCGTATTATTGAGGTTAAATTAAGAGCAAACCAGTGAAAATGGACTTGAAAATTGTGTCCTTAATTTAGGGCTCAGTCACACCGAGCATGCAACTAAGTTACGACCTAGCTACGATCGAAAAAATTTGGAATCGTGGGCAAATTGTAGATAGAGCGAACGACTGGTCGCAGAGGTCGTGGGTGATTGCCAGAGCAAAATCAGTCGCAGCAAAGTCGATGGTCATGTTCAAAACTTCTGACCTACGATTTCAAATCATATGAGGTCGCAGACAGGTCTTACATTGATCGTGCTACCGGTCCTGCCACCTGATGATTGGTGGTGCCACCTATCGATTGCTCTTAAGATTGGTGGTAGGTCATTGTATGATCAGTGGTGCGCGTGCGCATGGTCGTGCGATCACCAACGATTGGATCAATCCTCTGGTTGCGAACAATCGTACGGTCCCTGATCGCCACCACTAGTCGCAGGATTACCTAAGATTGATCTTGCGATCAATTTTCTCCAATTGTTGGTTATCGCACGATCACACGCACCACTGATTGTACGATGACATACCACTAGTCTTAAGAGTAACCACAGTATGCAATCGCAAATGGAGATCAAACATTGCCGACTGGTCCTACCTTGGCCAAATTGCCACCGATCGCACGATTCAGAAAACGTATGATCCGGTGACTGAGGCATTAGAGGTGGTCTTACTATTGAGGTTGTCTTTAAGTGAGGTTTTACAGTATCTAAATGTTGCCATATCCAGTAGAGTGCTTATCCTGGACACACATACATACTTTCTAACCAATAATTAGGAAGCTTGCTATTTAATTTGAGCCTTAATTCACCAGACAGAATATATTTTTCCTGTAAGTTTGTTGCTCAAATATTTTTAATTTTAAGATATTAATTCCAGTCTATTAGACACATGTTGGTGAAGCAAGCATACTGTCAGTTGTAAAGTAGTTTCCAATTAAACTATAATGCAATGCATTATGCTGGTTTTTTAAATATTTGTTTAACGTTTTTCTGTAAATAATTGAATAGAACCACAAGACACTAAACTGTTACCATTGAATGAAGAACAGCTATGGCAGCCACCCAATACTGCATTATATTGGATCCAGTGTTACATAATTTTGTATAGTTTATTTTACGGTACTTATTTCAGCAAACTGTACATTGATTGCAAAAATCTCTTATGCTGCTGACTTTAGTTTAAACTTTTTTATTTTACATTGATTGTGAAACAAGTTCTTACAACTCATACAAATCACTTTTGTTGACTGCTTCCTGGCTTCCAACCAGGGCCAAATTTATGGATAGTGAAGTTCGTGATCAAAACCTGCTCATCGCTTGCCCAAACTCACGACCTTCTGATCAGGAGTCAAATGCTCTATCCCTTGATCACTGTGCCTCCCTAAGCTTTTCCCTTTAGCTGCCAAAGGAAAATGAACAACTGGCAGATACAGACAGAATTTCCTTCAAGTGTGTTAACCTGCATCTGCATATGATTGTGTACCTAGCCGAGTTCAAATGAGGTATGACTAGGACCTTCCCGTCCAAATTAAACATTATTGTGACACAGCCTGTATTCAAATGAGGTATGATTAAGACCATTTCTAACAAACGATATGCACTACTAAGCTTGGTAAAAAATCATTTGCGGGAAATAAACTTCACCCAGTGGTTAAGGAGAACAAAGACAATGAAATTTTCTATCATTAAAGGGCAATAACTACATCAATAATCCAATCAGAACACACTAACAATATACACAAGTATGCCTGGTACAAATCATTTTTGATAACTTTCATGGAAAACTACCAATCAGTGGTTTTGGAGAACAAGACTAGTACTGACAAGGAAATATTCCCAAATGAGGTGTGATTATGACACAAGCAGTCTCCTAAATGAGGTGTGATTATGACATAAGCAGTCTCCCAAATGAGGTGTTATTATGACACATGCAGTCTCCCAAATGAGGTGTTATTATGACAAATGCAGTCTCCCAAATGAGGTGTTATTATGACACAGGCAGACTTCCAAATGAGGTGTGATTATGACACAGGCAGACTCCCAAATCAGGTGTGATTATGACACAAGCAGTCTCCCAAATGAGGTGTAATTATGACATGGGCAGACTCCCAAATGAAGTGTTATTATGACACAGGCAGACTCCCAAATGAGGTGTGATTATGACACAAGCAGTCTCCCAAATGAGGTGTGATTATGACACAAGCAGTCTCCCAAATGAGGTGTGATTATGACACAAGCAGTCTCCCAAATGAGGTGTGATTATGACACAGGCAGACTCCCAAATGAGGTGTGATTATGACACAGGCAGACTCCCAAATCAGGTGTGATTATGACACAAGCAGTCTCCCAAATGAGGTGTGATTATGACACAAGCAGTCTCCCAAATGAGGTGTGATTATGACACAGGCAGACTCCCAAATGAGGTGTGATTATGACACAGGCAGACTCCCAAATCAGGTGTGATTATGACACAAGCAGTCTCCCAAATGAGGTGTGATTATGACACAAGCAGTCTCCCAAATGAGGTGTGATTATGACACAATCAGTCTCCCAAATGAGGTGTGATTATGACACAAGCAGTCTCCCAAATGAGGTGTTATTATGACACAGGCAGACTCCCAAATGAGGTGTTATTATGACACAGGCAGACTCCCAAATGACATGTGATTATGACACAAGCAATCTCCCAAATGAGGTGTGATTATGACACAATCAGTCTCCCAAATGAGGTGTTATTATGACACAGGCAGACTCCCAAATGAGGTGTTATTATGACACAGGCAGACTCCCAAATGAGGTGTTATTATGACACAAGCAGTATCCCAAATGAGGTGTTATTATGACACAGGCAGACTCCCAAATGAGGTGTTATTATTATGACACAGGCAGACTCCCAAATGAGGTGTTATTATGACACAAGCAGACTCCCAAATGAGGTGTTATTATGACACAGGCAGACTCCCAAATGAGGTGTTATTATGACACAGGCAGACTCCCAAATGAGGTGTTATTATGACACAGGCAGACTCCCGAACGAGGTGTGATTATGACACAGGCAGACTCCCAAATGAGGTGTTATTATGACACAGACAGACTCCCAAATGAGGTGTTATTATGACACAGGCAGACTCCCAAATGAGGTGTTATTATGACACAGGCAGACTCCCAAATGAGGTGTTATTATGACACAGGCAGACTCCCAAATGAGGTGTTATTATGACACAAGCAGTCTCCCAAATGAGGCGTTATTATGACACAGGCAGACTCCCAAATGAGGTGTTATTATGACATGGGCAGACTCCCAAATGAGGTGTTATTATGACACAGGCAGACACACTAATGTTCAAATGAGGTGTGTTTTTGACACAAGGAAAGTCCAAATGAGGTGTACCTGTGACACACACAGAGTTATGTGATTGTGACAGAGTCCTGGCAAGGTGTGATTGTGACATAAGCAGAGTACTTATGAGGTGTGAATAATAAAACCAGCAGAGTCCAACTGAGGTGTGATGGTGATGCATGTAGATTCCAAAATTAGGTGTGAGTTTGACACACACAGAATTCAAAAGAGATGTGATGTGATTATGACATCAGCAGATGCAATTGTAACAAGCTAAGAGTCCATTATGAGGTATGATGGCGATCCAAGCAGAGGTCAATTCTGTAAACTCAGGTTTAGTACCAAACTCCATACTCGCTTCACCATCTGCAATACTTATAACTCTGAATCACAAGGTTACCAAACCCAATAGCTTATAGTGCACAGTCAGCAGATAAAAAGAAGGCATGTTTTCATGTGTTAGTTTCAGATAACTTTATTTGCTTTATCTAATTTATCTAACATATTCTCCAGACACACTACATAAACAGAAAACCAAACAATTATAACAACAGAAAGGGATTTTCTTCTGGTTTTTATACATAAACAAAACTTCAATTGTCTAGATAAAGCAACTATTGAAATCCTATATGAACTCACAATGTGATATTTTTCAATCACAGAAGTGTTCACGGAGAGGTTTGACTACTTAACATATTGAGCTTCAAAGTGGCAGGCGTGCTCTAGCTTGATCAAACATAATCATATAAGCATAAAAATCACTGTAAAGTTTACAACATATTGACCCAAGTATTGCAATGAACAAACAAGCACCATGTGAGATAGGGCCGATCCAACCACCAAAGCATTAGTTAGTGTCAAGGGTGGTAAAAAAAGAGAGAGAAAATAGAATAGAATATTTTCTTGAATAGTTTTTGTGTAATGATATGAACAAGCATAAAATGTATAAAAACCTAATCCCTTGACCAGTTATGTATCACTTAGTAATCTTTTCAATAAGTTAAACAAGATTTATAGATCTTGGATAAAGTTCTTACTGTCACTGTCCTTAACAAATTTCATTCAATAATTTTAAATATATGACCCTGGCAAGAAAATGCATTTAAGGGAGATCATCTGGATAGGTAGCAAGATAGAGGCATAAACACCTAACTTCCTCTCAATGTCCTCGACCATTTCGTGAAGTTTCGACAAAATCAATCTCACAGATTTTGAGTTATACTCAAACCAAGAAAATTAATCAAGGTAGATCATTCATAAAATAACAGAGTCATGGTTCGTGTACAATGTACTTCCTTTCAATGTCATCTACCATTGTGTAAAGTTTCAACAAAATCAATCATTCAACAGTTTTTGAGTTATACTCCAGACAGAAGATATAACTAAGGTTGATAATTTAAAAAGTAAGCGAGATAAAGTACTGCAGTGTTGTACAGTCTGTATGAAGGCAATTACTAAGATAATTTGGTCAAAAAAAATACTATGTACCTTTAACGTCCATGCATATAATTTAATTCAATTCGATTCTAAAGCATAAGGCCCCATGCCCAATTAATTAAACAAAAACATTTACTTTGATCTACCGGTATCATTAAATAGTGTTACATTTAAGCATGAAGTATGCACCTCTACTTCCGACAATAAAGTACCAATACACCAAACATAAGCAACAGTTGTCACACTGCACAATATGGAAGAACAACAACACCACAAAGCAGTCCATGCAAGTTATGTATTGTTTTTAACAAAGATATCCTATAATACAAGTAATACATTAAGAAGACGACTGAGGTTCCTCCGAAGTTAAACTCTCGTCAGCGACTTCTGGTTGATTATCAGGACGTGTTGTTACTTTCGCGGACATCATTGCTAAATATGTGTTCCAACCAACTGCAACCAAATTTACAACAACCACCCTAAAAACAACAAGACAGTGTTCATAAAGGTAGTCACCTCTTCTGTAGAATATAATACGTAATTTTGTTGTCAGTTTTCAGTAGAATTCCACTTACATAACCACATTAACATTTGGTTGTTCAAACTATAACATTTTTCTGAAGATTCATGCTATTTCTGGATAATATACAGTAAAACCTCAATAATAAGACTACCCTTGGAACCCTGGGAAACTAGTCTTCTTATTCAGGTTGAAAATAGAGCAAAACATTGAAAATGGACTCGAAAAGTGTGTACGTTCTTAATTTTGAGGTGGTCTTATTATTGAAGTGGTCTTTAAGTGAGGTTTAACTGTAGTATGAGTTTACCATTTATACACTTAAAATCATCAAGATGAATTTTGCATTATGTCTTATCAGTATTTCAGTTATGTACAAGCTGAACAAACCTATGTTGCTGGGTTTCAAACTAGTACTAACCAGTT
>JASFXZ010000103.1:84409-286661 GCA_032209605.1 Mactromeris polynyma | reverse complement strand
AGCCCATATATGTAGCAACACTCGGTAATTGTCGATTTTGCTGTAACTATCTTTGTTTTCAATTGATGCTCGACCAAATGCATTTGAGACGCTGTTTTCATCAAATAACGTTCGCATCAAAAACATTATTATCCCCTATATGTTTACAATTAGTGGATTATAAAAGACATTTTGTATGTATTTGTAACGCATATGTGTTTGTTTATCATTAGAAAGTTCATTTTAAAACAAAAACACGGATATTTGCGAGTTTTCATCAAAAGTAAGAAAATCGTATCGTTTGTAGTCATTATGAAATGAGTAACGTTTGCATTAAAATCGAATCTATTTAACTTTGCAGTATGAAAATCTAGCAACTGTTCACAATGTTAATTGATATTCTGTCGTGAGGTTAAAATACTTTTGACACATCAAGAGCTTTATAGTTCTTATAAATTCCCGACCGTAATCAATGGAAAACGAAATAAATGTTTATAGATCTTATAAATTCGCCTCGATAGCCTAGTGGAAGAACGTCCGCGAGAGGGCCCTGGTTTGATCCCGGTTCTTGACATACCAACGTCGTTAAAATGGTACTGGTAAATATCCCTTGTTTGACGTTCAGCATAGTTAGGTCCAAAAAACTGCTGGTTCGCCTGGTGACTGGGTAGTCTCCATCTGACTGAATGTATGAAACAAATCGGGGTTTTATAAAATTTCCGTTATGTACTGTGAGCACAATAACGTACATGTACTGTTAAAGCATATATACGGTCTTGTACATGTAGATAATTCTTGCAACATTATTTTACATTTCAGAACCTACACTAAACATGTGTTCCACGTGTGGAAAGTCATTCACAAGAAAGAGTAATCTCACTCAACACGAGAAAAGACACACGGGCGGTGCTAGATATGTTTGTTGTGGCAAACATTTCTACTCACTTGGTAGTATAACGCAACACAGATGTAGCGTGCATGGTGCAACAAAACATTATGTGTGCAGTATATGTAGTAGCGCGTTTGCTACAAATGCTGAACTTCTCCGCCATATTAGGCGTGAGAAAAGACAGTTCGTCTTCAAATGTGACCAGTGTGATTATAAAGAGCAGGACATATCTAAGATGAATGATCACAAATCCAAACACAGCGGAGAAAGGAAACACCGATGCAGTGCCTGTGGTAAAACCTACAAATACAGGAGTGGACTTAGTGCCCACACTAATAAGCATCATAAGAGCGACTAATTACATGATTCTACGTCAATATGTTCTTAATGATTACGGTTCTACAAATCATGACATCATGTATACCTTCATTTTAATGGATACTTCGTAACGTTTATACACGTGTTTCCTTTGATAAAGTTGGATACTTTTGTATCATAGTCGTATGGAAGTATGTGTATAATTAGTGTATTAGTTTATATAAGGTTCTCAGGCAGAATTACTTTTAATTTAATTTGTTTATGTATTACAACGATACGAAGTGTCCATCGTCTTTTTTAAGATGTGCATGTGTCCATCGTCTTTTTTACTAGTACAACTGGTTTACACTTTACATGGAAGTAATATTTTCACTTGCTCTTTAATTTAGTAAGCCTGCTCTTGTTGTGATATTTTTAAAATTGGGTTATGTTGAATCACACACTTGGTTTCAAGGAAAATGCTGGTTACCGGTACAGTGCATTATGTAACTTACACAGAAACCTTTGTCTTTATCTGCGTAATATTGTTTTTTTGCAGATTTTTTATATGCATAAATATGCTATGCGATTGGCCGGTATTGACATTTAAACTTCATGAATTCAAGGTTTTAACTTCATACATGAATTTTCGATTTGACTTCATGATTTTGACTTCGTGAATTCACATTTTCACCTTCACGAATTACACAAAATTACACAGAAAGTTTGAATTCATAAAGGTAAATGTCACAACCAGTCTTTCTTCTTCTTATTGTGTTTTGTGAGTTTAGTAGATTATTATTCCCCAACAGAAGTAAGTTACATGTAGGTAACATGTTTAATTAGACATTCTGTAATTTTTGTTTTTCTTTTCATATTGTTTTCTTTATAATATGCATTAAGCCAATACATTCAAAATTGACATAAAAACGCAAAACACTTTTATTTTGAGTACAAATATATTTTATTTTTGACCAGACGTACATCGTAAAATGCAAACGTTTTCAGTAACAACTCGCTGTCATAACATAAAGGTATCAGTCACATCGTTTGTACATGTATCATTTGAAACATAGAAGAGTTAAACGTAAATATGCACATGTCCATTACATTGCGTAAAGTTATGCCATTTGTAGCATAAATATTCAGGAGACATAATCGTTGCAATATAAACTTTTGTGAGAACCCACTATTTTTATTCATTCGTTTTTTGTAAAATACCTTGTTTACAAACCAATTATGTGATTTGATGCAAATATCTGTGATTATTATACTGATCTCCATATTATTTTAATGATTATCTGTGATTATGTTTATTTATCTGTAAGTACAGATGTTAAAATGACAAAAATAAAAAATAAATCAGTTTACAATAAAAGAATAGTGTTCTATTGTATATGTATAATGAAATTTTACAATTGTACTAATTATAACTTGTTTGTGTTTGATCGGTATTGGAACTTTTTTCACCACTTTCAACAACACATCCTTGATGGTAGCCGTCTCCAAGATAACATGAGAAAAGTCAGCATCTAACATTAAATCCCACGTTTAATGAGTTGTCACATTATATTCCAAGTCTGTCTGTAAGTAAAAGTTTTGACTCGTTTCGTCTGGCACTCTCCCACCGAACACCAAGAGCGCCCCTTTTCACTGCATTTCGATCAGTTTTTATTGCACCCTCCTTGCATTTTGGTTTACGATCACAATTGGTGTCAAAGGTATGATCACTGAAACAAAAATTACAACTAAAACTATACGAAAGCAAAAAGTAATTATTAAGTCGATTTTATATAAATATATTGTCGTTGGTTGTAAGTACATGTATTCATGAATCTTTGTTTTTCATCTTTGAACATTACTCTTCGCTTTTGGCTCCAATTATGTGATGCGAACCCATGAAACCGTGCATAGTGTGATACGGTTACTTGTTTTAAGATTTGTGTAATGATCAGGCCAGTTTCAAAACACTGTGCTTTTTAACGTTTTATCTTTGTACTTCACTACTGGTTTTGTTTTACCAGTGTTAGACAGGCAGTTTAAAAAAAACAAGATGATAGACAATTATTTGTTGTCACCAGGGAGATATGGACACTGACCAACATATCAATATAAATATAGATCACGGTTATATAATGAATGTGTTGAATACATTTATTAAATTAATAAATAAACATTTATTAAATTAAATTGCATTACCGTAAAAAACATGATGACTCAGGGGTGTGATCTGTGTGTGTTTTGAGAGTCGCAGTACTATTGTCAGAGTCAATCTCCTCAGTCCTATCAACCAGCTTATATACGTGTCGTTTAGACGTTCGGTACGCAAACACCCTAAAATATTTAAACAGAAATTTACCAAAGAATCACATATATACGATTAGTGGACGTGTTTCTTAACTTCTTAAGACATCTTTAAAGCGGTGGATATATGCGTATGTACATTCAATAAACATACCGAACTAAACCAATTATGGTGCATTATTAGTTTGCAGAGTGTTCTTCGAATAAATTATACATTTAAGAAGGTTCCAAAATATGTCGTTCGCATATATATGAAACAACAATGTTTGAGCTTACTACTTATTTTGATATACAAACAAATAGCATTAATATTTTCTGGATTTTTTGTTTCTTTACACGTATCTCTCAGTGATCGATTAACACCTTTAAAATAAACATTGAAGTTTATGTGCAATTACCTTTTCGGATCCATACGCATGTGTAGCTGCTCAACAGTATTGTTAATGAACTGGCCAAATTCTTCAGTTGTAACAGTCCCATGAGATCTTCTGTCAGCATGCGTTAGCTCGGCGAAAAACGTCTCGCCCATCATGCTCGAGAAGGCACGTACGTTGTAGGTTTTGCTCAAACACAGGTCATACAGCATTGCTTTAGCGTCTATATTCGCAACTAAAGCTTCCCACAATTGGCTTGGCCACCCATTTATATGTGAAGAAGGCGGTGGAAAATTGGAAAATGTTACACAATTTAGAAGTCGTTTTCTAAGGGGCATTCTCATTTGTAATCTGTCTTTTGCTGCTATTCCACGATCATCTTCGGCTTCCCACCACTGTCGAACATCTCTGCAAAGATCGGCCGACAAATACTCTCCAGCATCTCGCAGTTCCGCTTCTACCGATGCACTAAAGTGAGTACGAGCAACAGAAACAGACATCGGTTCTAGCACACAGTCAACCATAGCAAGAGATAATCGGGTCTTATTTGATTTTGCCACCGTCCTCCAACCTTTGTTCGACAACCCGTCGAGGCCTCCCTTGCAGCTTTTCCGCCTAGCTCGGGTTAGCAGATGTGTAGAGTCTATGCAACTGACTTCTACCTGATGCCTACTTTCGCTTATATCAGGGCAATAAAACCAAGATGCTTCTAAGTGATCATCAATATTAGGAAAAGGTTGTGCAATCGGATAGTCTTCACGCCATTCTTTCAATTTTTCTGGCCACATGCATTCGGCGTAAATTACATTGAGGTCTGCCTTCTTAAACTTTTTAAGTTCTAGAAATGCTAACTCGCTTAGTTTTTTTACTGTTCTCACTTTGCGGATCGATTTAACTGATTTTGTTATTTCCTGTTGTGCGGAATCCGTGTCTTTAAATATAGCAGCCAGTTTCAAGTGTTTGGATATACTTTCTTTTATCTTACACGAATATACTTTATTCAGAAACCTTACTATTATTCTCAATTCAACATCTCTAACTTTCTTCAGTTCGTCATACGACCTCGTTAGTCGGCGCAAGTCATCAGTACTTGCATTAGTCCATCTGTTCTTGTTATTTGACTTTTCGTCGGCTTGAAGCATTGCTAAAATGGATTTATACTCTTCTTCGACCAAGTTCTGAATTGGCGACGACTTTCTTTCATTAACTTCGCTAATATCATAGTTCGTGTTTTCGCTGGAACATCCCTCATTGTTTTCCATATCACTAACTGTTGACAAGTTAGAGTTTGCTGTTTCTTGGATTTCACTAACGTTACCAGGATATACGTCATGGACTAATGTGAGCTCACTGATTAAGTGTTCTTCGTCAGTGGCTGTGTTATTGAAACTGCTGTTATGTTCATCTGCTTGATTTTTCAATCCTTCCCTTTGTAGTTCACGTCTTCGGTAGCTTATAAATCCCTGAGATATGGATGGGAGTCTGGCACATGTATGGTCTGTAACCAATATTTGTTTTTGGTAACATGATTCTTCCCAGTGCCATGTTGCTTCAATGTTCTTTCGTTTGATTTCCTTCAAAATGTCTGTCTTCGGCATGTTCTCAACTGTTTTCCACACATCCTTTTGTAATTGCAGAAGCGTAAGCGGTTTGCCTGTTTTACTCCTAACGCATATGTTATGCCACTGTCCGTCAAAGCAAATGGCTGGTATATGAAGTCCTGATGATTTACACTCATCTAGAACCCATTCTAGCACCTTCCTCATTGTATGTGTGTCTAAAGAATACCCTTTTGGAAACCAACACACGGGAGCATTTCTAAGTCCGTTTTCTATCCATTCTCTGTTTAAATCACAGCATAAGAAAACTACAGCCTCAGATGCTGGCTCACGTCGAAGCTCATAATACATTTGATATACATTTTCTATATCTTTTATCAACATGTCCATTCGACTCACACGGAACATTTCATTGTGTTGTTCATTAGATAATGTTTCATCATGCTTCATAGAAGATACGATTCCAATAAATTCAATGTTATTCCCTTTATTACATTCTTCTTCAATTGTGTTTTTTAAATACTTCATTTCAGGAGTTAATTTTTTAGGTCGTTTAGGCTCAGTGACATCATACACATTTCGTGCTAGTTCACATACTCGATCAAATAAGGCAGTGTTTCTTTTTATTCTAAAAAATGAAGATATATCAGGACTCCAAGAAACGTAAACTAGTTCATCAACATCCAAAGCTTCTATTTCGGACAGGCATTGAATTAAATACCGTTCAGGTATCTTTGAGTGTATATCAAATATTGGACATTTTAATTCCACTGCAGCCAGTGTAGATGAGGGCTGAACAGACGATCGCACGCTACCATCAGGTGAGACAATCATAAAAGGTCCTTTATTTGATTTACCAAGCTCAACATATCCTTCTTCACAAACAATTCCTTTTGGGTACAACAATGGCATTATTTTACCAGCAAATGTCGCCATAGCATTAGGTTCGTTTTCAGTTCCATAAGCCATTGCTTGTTTGACTTCATCAGTCTTTTCCTTCTCAGGAACACCACACATAACAGAATCAAAGTACTCCTTTTGTCGTTTCAGTCCATCAAGACCAACTGCTTTGTATACTGTACTGCCTGTAACTAATGCCTGTTTGCGCGCATTGAACCACGATTCTGTTCTTTGTTTGACAACTCTGGTTAACTTGTTTGCAATATCTATGTCCATCTGAAGAAGTTGATCAATGTCATTATAATTCGTTAACATAGTAAGATTGACTCGCTGATTTTCTGGTACAGAACATTCATTTAGATAGCCAATGCATTTCACGAGTTCTTCAATCAATGCGATCGCCTTTTGGAGGAACTTATCTATGTCGTGTATAAACGCGATTTGAGCACTTATAGCGTAGGCAAATTTTCCATTTTTCCAGTTTGACTCTCCATTTCTTTCGATTAACTTATCTTTTGCATATTCTTTCTTTTTCCTCATGGCTCTTATTTCAAGACCTTCTTCTGAAATAGTTTTAAGTGTGTTCATATGGAATGCTATGAATTGTTGTGAATCTTTGCCGTCTATCCGTTGAAGATCCATATCTGCGGCGTATTGCAATAGCAATATATTAACTTCATTAACCGGACCTATGTTCCTTTCATATTCTTTCTTCTTTACTGCGAGAGATGGTCCTTTTTCAAATCCGAGAATATCAACATCACCACTATTCGATTTCAATCCTTGTTTCAATTTTTTACCGTCAAATGTTATACAGCAGGATGCGTTCGTCATTACAGTAGACATAGAGTGGATCATATTGGTCAGTAACCCAGGCTTTCTAGCTGGCTCACTATCTTCGTTTGGCAACGAGTAGGGCTTAAAATGTCTTAATACATTTACATCCGGCACTGCAAAATTAATTTCACTTTCAAGTGACGAATGTGAACTCTTACGGTCCGTATCAGATTTCGATGAGTCTGTCGATTTATAACCTGACATGAAGTTGATAAATTTTCCTCCGAAAATGGTGTACCCTAGTTTCCAAAATTTCTTGGTTTCATCACAGTAACGCATTTTTGACGTTTGATCCATACTGTACCATTTCACTACTTCCATCCATAATAAGAATGCAATATTTTTCAATGGAAATATATCAGAATTAACTTGACGACAGAAATCAAGAAGGCGCTTGTCAAAACCTTCTTTGCTTAGTTTCTCAATTACGTGAGGTAGAAGGACTTGTATTTGTTCGAGGATCTGATTGGTATTATGAGTGTCTGATAACTCATCACACGTATTTGAGATACACGCACCCTTATCACAATCATCATCTATATCCAACATATTACAAGTATCAGTGGCATTTGGAACTTCGTTTGCTTGACAGGGAAATTCTGTGTTTAACGATCTCTTAACCCTTTTTGACATAGGGGGTTTCGATGGTGTGCTTTTCCTATCTGAATTAAATGTTTTACCCAATGGCGACTGAATAAGTCTCTTCAAAGAAAAATTATGTTTCCTTGGAGACATAAGATCCTTTTCAGGCGTAAATACTTTAAACACCGGCTTCTTAATTTTAAGAAAGGTTGTCAATGTCTTCTGTAATGTTTTTTTCCGTCGCTTTACTCTGTTCAGCGACAGATTGGATTTTGATTTGGACGGCATATTTTACGCTGAAAGATAATACATTTCTTAAGTTAGAGAAAACATTGCTAGATTTTCATAAAGTTAAATAGATTCGATTTTAATGCAAACGTTACTCATTTCATAATGACTACAAACGATACGATTTTCTTACTTTTGATGAAAACTCGCAAATATCCGTGTTTTTGTTTTAAAATGAACTTTCTAATGATAAACAAACACATATGCGTTACAAATACATACAAAATGTCTTTTATAATCCACTAATTGTAAACATATAGGGGATAATAATGTTTTTGATGCGAACGTTATTTGATGAAAACAGCGTCTCAAATGCATTTGGTCGAGCATCAATTGAAAACAAAGATAGTTACAGCAAAATCGACAATTACCGAGTGTTGCTACATATATGGGCTATTCTTTAGGCGATATAATATTACAATCGTAAGTGTATGCTAGTTATAATCAATAAAAAACTCACCTTTTGTCGAGGAAGACGCCATTTTTGGGACTACGAACGTTATTAGTCAGACCACGTGATTCGCCACACTGAACCAGTTCTTCCGCCAGCAATTGACAACTTTGCTAAACACCAAGAGATGCAGGAGGAATAATTAGCAAACTGTCTTAATTAGCAAATCTCAACAGGGTTCTATGAATAAGGCCATGCCATTTTATGATTTTGTTAAGCATCTGTGTGTGCCTAGGTTTTTAGCTCTTAGAGCCAAAAAAAACTAAACATTTTCATAAGTTTAAAAACTCGCCAAGGGAAGTAACCGCCGTCTTGTATTTACGTATGTTTTGGTAAATATTTTGATAACTTGCATGTTTGAAAATAGTTAGTCAATTTTTCTGTTACACTTCTAATGTTTTATAAAGAAACCAGTTGTTTAGTTTTCGTTTTATCATGTTTACCTCATTAAAACATACATAGCCTATTATATGGATTTGCGTTTTTTTAAAACAACTTTGTATGTTTTTTCAAACAGGTAACTAGATTTCTCAAACTAAAGTTGATGCTTAACAAAAATAAAAACAGTATGGCCAAATCAATTCAATGATTATAATGAGAACGCAGGTGAGACATATCCTTATTCAACATCTATTGGCTAAAACTGCGAAATCATGAATTGTGAATTCATAATTTGCACAGTTTATGATTTCAAAATTTCAACCAGAGTGTGAAATCATGGACCGTGAAGTTGAGACATGCCTGAGGTCATTGTTCAGAATGTAATCCAAAAGTGAACTCTTCAATATGAAATCATGACCGTCATGACTAAGTTATGATATCAAGTTGTCACGATATGAAATGAAGAAGAATGAAGACACCGTCTGTATTTCGTACACTATACATGTATATTAAGTTTTCCACAATTATTTCATGATTTCAGCAATGGCGCTTGAATCAAGAAATGAAGGCTATCATGCCAGAATCATCAAGTTCTTAACATAATTTTCACTTTTAAAAATAGCACTTTTCAAAATACTGGGGCAATCAAATATTGACTTAGGCACAGTTTCAATTCTAGCAAGTTTATGTTTTTTGCCTATTATTTGTAGTTTCAATAACATACAGCAAAACAATTGCTCAAGATCTAACTAATGAAATAAAATATTTGATTTCTTACGTTTTGGAGCTACTTGCAATATAATACTGTAAATCACTTTATTTTCACTACAACCTAATTTCCGACAAGCGAATTGAAATTCTCAAGAAAATATGCTTTTTGCGAATAAAATCATGCATGTACAAATTTATGTACATCCTAAATTGTGTATACTGTGCTATGTATACATAAGCAATGTGATAAGGATTTCGTTTGTAAATAGATGTTCAAACAACAATACAAACTGGCATATATAAATGTTTGCAAGTAAATAAAAGAAATACCACCAATTATCAAGTCATTTATTTCATTATCCCTGTGTTAAGTAACTAGCATCAATCAGAAAACAAAGCATTACTTAAACTGATACTTGTCAAATCACTGTCAACTGTTGACTTATTGTTCAGACATTCAAGACAGGCAAAAGATTATACATTTATTCCAGCCTTCTTCCAACCACACCTAATCATGTCCGTATCCCCTGCAACTTTCTGGCATGCCTGAGTGAGCCATTTTGCATGCAGTAGTTTAACAACAGTGTTTTGATGACATTTCTTTAGTCATGAAGGGACATAATTCTGTCAAAATATCTTACATACTCCTCTAATAAAGACAAAGCTGTCTGTAAAGTAAAGTACTAGGCAATGCAGTAACAAAATAAAGAGGCCTTTGTCTTTTAAAGGTGAACCAATGGGATGTCAATGCCAATGCCTATCAAGTTATGACAATAGCTCTTTGTTTTTCTTCAAAACAGAGGAGCCAAAATTGTGCAACATTAAAGGTTAGTAACAATATGCAGAAGCAAACATACACCAGAAACAATGTATGAACCCATCTGATACATGACCAAACAAATTTCTTCAACAAGTTTATAATTTCCTGAAATAATGCATTTATCTTTTCCCATAACAACTATGCAACATATTTTGTAAACAAACTGGACAATTTATGCCTCAAACCTTCCCTATGTTGTGATATGGCAAACCATTTCTCAATTCTTACCTGTAATGTACAGGGACAAATGTGAAGTTTACAGCCTGCACAAAAGGCCAAACCTGTAAAAAACATATTTATACATAAATCAGTTGATATTTAGGGAAGATAACTTATCCTCATAAAATATGAAGGATTGGGGGGGGGGGGGTGAATAACATGATCAAACAGGCAATAACCTAGACATTCCAGATAATTGGAATAATATCATTTTATGCAATAACTCAAATATATCGTAAATGACAGAAAAACTCCTAAAATGAAGTCATAAATTACAATAACCTGTTAGTCTTTGTTGATGCATTTTTCCCAATTCTGACATGTTACAGGAAAAAAATTGATCAGGGGCCTTTTTGCCAAAACCCCTAGAAAATGTCCTGTATAGTATTGTGATAAGATATATATCTCACCTTATAATTGGTTTTCATTACAGTCAAGTAGTCCTGGAATGATAAAAAGAAATACATAATGGTCATAGAAGTATATTACTTTACTGGACATATCCTAACTCAGCTTTACACAGTTGTTCAACAGCATTCTTCACTTATATATTTAACAATCAGTTTAAGTAACCAGAGTTTCTGGGTTACCAACATTTCCCTACATGAACCAGAGATGTAAGACAAATGACTTGAATTGTCACATTAAATGCATGCATTTCTTTTGTTTGTTTTCATCTGGTTTTATGCCATTTTTCAAAAATAATTCCGTCATATACAGCAGCCAGTTGACATAATTAGTTTTCCTGGAAATAAATAACAACCAGTACTAACTTGCTCTTCCACAAACAACTGACAACTTCTCCACATATGGAGGACATGACCGTAGCTAATGTCACTGAAGAACATAACCAGCCAAACACGAATATCAAACCCGGATCTGCCTGGTGACAGTCTAGCACTCTACCAACTGAGCTAGTAGGGCCGGCTGCATGCATTTAAGCCATGAAGCTAAAACATGGTACCAACACATAGATGTCTCAGTATCACTCATGTCTGTGTTTACAGAATAAGTAGGAGATACAATATTCCTATTACTGAATCACGCTGATTCCTACTGTTTTAGTGCAGTACCATCACAGGTTCATTCTGATGGAATATCAAGTAAAGTTCACACTGCGTTCTTAAGCCTTGAGGCATTGCAACACGTAGTCTGTGTACCAACCACAAACAAAATTCCTTACCACGTCCCAAAACCAATCAGGGATTTCCCTGACACAGAAATCTTGACCTCCCATTTTCAACTTACTGTGCATCCCTGGGACCCCTAAAATAAACTTTTGCCAAGTATAAACTGCATATCTGGGAACCCTAAAATAAACTTTTGCCAAGTATAAACTGCATATCTGGGACCCAACAAATTTACTAAGGACCCCAAATTTATCAAACACTAGGGTCCAAGGACCCCTAGCTGAAAAATGCTGGAGAAAACCCTACCAATATTGGAACAAGCACTCTAACTTGGCATGTTGAGTAGCCGGACCACAATGCAGTAGTAGAGGCAGAATATATTAATTATCCGACATTATGTGATTTCAAAAACCTATGAGAAAGATGCTACAAGTGCAGTATATTGGGTAGCTGATGGAAAATATTTCTGTAATGATTGATGAAAGCATCATTAAGCTGGTAGGTAAAGATCTTATTTATTTTTAGTTATGGACCCACATTTTTTAAGAAGTCCCCACTTTTTTATTGTCAAGGATTTCATTATCCTAAGATTTCTAAACCTTGATAGAACACCGCATTCATGACCTACCTCCCGCCATATGTTGGGAAGATTAATGCCACTGTAAAAAACTGATGAATACTTACATCTTGAAGTTTATACTTGATGTCTTTGAGTCCTTCACCCTTCAATACTTCCATCCCAGCCAAGAAATAGGCAATAAATGGTGGAGCAAATAGAAACTGAAATAGAATGTAAATTAAAAATTAATGACTTTACAAGTAATTCTTCAAATATCTCAATACTTACAGCAACAAGAAAATACATCCATTAATTTACCATCATTAACCTTAGTTTATTTTGGCTATTTTGGGAAGATGACACATACCCTTCAAATTGGGAATTTTTGCGCGTTAAACTTAGAAATTTGGGGAAAAGTCTAGAAATTATGTAGTGATTAATGAATCAATAATTGATATTTATTTAAAATGCCTGTGATAGACAAGTATCTAACTAAAACATTTTCTTCAGATTTATTGGGAATTTTTGCATTCAAATTGGGGAAAATATATACTTTTCGGCATTGGGAATATAGCTGAATAACAGTTATAAAAACAGCTGGAAAAAACCCTAAAATCAATATCAAATCCAGCAAAAAAATATAACACAGAAAATTAAACTTGACAGATGTCCTCTACAACACTGCATTGTCACTTTTCTTATATATGTTTATCAAATCCACAAATACAAGTGTCCGAGACAGGTATTATCTATCCTGACCTACGTGCCGAGATAGCGCCAGCATAAGAAAATCCTGACTCATGTTTTGTAGTTCGAGGAAAGTTTTAAGGAAATTTACGATGCAATATTTTAGATTATGCCTGTGTGAAGGCATTAACGTGCCATTTTTCAAAATTACTACGTAGAATATTTTAATAGAAAATCTAGCTTTAATGAAACAGCCATTGTGTACCTAACAAATGAAAGAAAGGGAGATAATCAATTATGATATAAAACATTAAGATATACAGAATTTATCTCCCCTAACTCTAAGAAAATAATGCATTCAGTTTATCATTGTTGAACATCAATGCAATAATGTGGCTTCAAGGTTGAACAATCAACCGAGAAGATTTTATATTTCCACAAAATGCATTTTGAAGGTTTTTGAATTACATATGAGGTGACATACACAAATATACATATAGTTCAAAATTACATTATACATCCATTTCTAAGTTATGCATTTGCCGCATTCCAAAACCCTGATGATATCAAATGAATAGATTATGTAATCAATCTACTGCCAAATAAATACATGAAACATTTAAAATGCAACTCAAGGTCAAACTATAAGTCAAGGTCGCTACTAAGATTTATTTCACGCCTAAAAACCTCCTGGAAAACAGTAGGTCAGGTAAGTAGTGACTTGTTTGCATGACAGGCTGTCAGAGATCCTAGTCTCAAGATTCTTTGTCATAAAAAGTTTGGATCCAGGTACAATACCAAGGTCACTCAGGATACTGAACACAGACATACGTTTTTTTAGATCTTATGATATACAAGGCTCTAGAGATGCACAAGCCCGACGTCCCGGACTAGTCTTATGCTGAATCGGGCTACCAACAGCTGAGTTGAAGTTAGTTTGTTTTTACAAGTCTGTTTTAAAGCTTACCAACATCAGCAAATGTTCAGTTGTAAGTCAAACCTTAGTATCTCATAAACACATACAACTGATTATTAATTTTAGATTGTGGAACTATCATTGTATATGTTTATTTATTACTAAATTGACCAATATTCTTGGACAACTAGCTTTCTATACATGTCTGACAAGTCAAATTTTACATTTCCACTAGTCTGGGACTAATATTTTGAACAAAAATTCTAGAGCCCGGAATTATGACTCTTTTCACTATTGTTTGTGCTATTTTCCAATCTTCTGTACTTCCGTCCATAATACAGAGGGAGGAGACACAACTGTTGTAACCGCTTCCTTACCAAGTCTGGGATAAGTCAGTTCTGCGGCAAACCCTTATTATGTAACTTACATTCAACATAGAATGAAATGTGAATGTCACTATCGAAATAAAGCAAATTGTCGCATTTTTCCAGAACCCTGAATATCTTGTTTTTCATCTTTTTGAGAAAAACAACTTTAAAGTTTTACCCTCTTGAGATAATTACTACATACAGGGTTATGGATTTGCATTTTATTTAAGTTATGTGCATTCCAAACAATATAGGTAGTACCAATAGAAATAGCTTCGAAAGACGGTTTCAACGATACCAAGTACTCAAAACTGCCAAAAATTGAGTTATTGGTTTCAGGAAATAAGGCGGCGAAATATTAAATGAAAAAGCTCCCAGGTATACTACAACCACTCCTGAGCAGCATTCGCTTGAGCAACAACTACTGTTCCATTTGACCCAGGAGCTAACCCGTTGACCCCTGGAATTTCCAAAAAGCAACATTGTGACTCTCAGGATTCTGGCTGAAGGGTCAATTTTTCTCTAAATTATAGGGATTTTAGCTATAAAATGGCAATATCCTGTCAAAAATTATCAAAATGACCCCCGAGATTCAGCACCTAGTGGAACCCCTGCAACAAATACATCATTATTTTCCCAGTAGTAAGATTATAGATTTAATCTCTCCAGAGCAACAACCTCTCAACAACAGCCAGTCTTGTGTCTCCCGAAGGGTGTAGCTCCTGAGAGGTTGTACTGTAGTTGTTAACTACAGCAGGTGTAAAATATGCACAAAAATAAGTATCATAATACAGCTATTAAATTTATGATGTTAAGGTAACCCATCCATCATTGGCATAATGTCTGCCGTAAATGAAACAGGTGTTGTTTCAATCTATATAATAATGCGGATAAAATTTGACAATTTTATAGGATTTTAAAGTTCCAAAAATAGGAAAAGGTCCTTTTTCTTCTCTGAAAAAAAGTTAGTCTTTAAAAATTAACTGATAAATGGAAAGTTACATTTATTTTCTTATGTCTTCATATAGTGAAACCACCTGTTTACTAAACAGACTTGCACATTTAACAAGTCAGAAATATTTACAAAGAATCAAAACAAACTTTTTTGGTCTGGACATTTGTGTCATAAAATATTTTAAAATGGGAATATTTCATTTGAACATACAAATACTGACAGTGTTAGAAAACCCAAATATCAGTTGGGCATCAAATTGTCTTCAATGAAAATAATTTGTAACAGATAACATGAACTATATCCAAATTTACCATCTAGTTTTTGTAAAATTTCATTTGGAACAGAATGCTGCCTACACATGATGAAACTGGAATTTGCAAATTTGCTTATTTCTTCAAAAAGTATGATTTATATATGGTAAATGAAGTTCATTGCAGTTGTAAAACATAAGAACATTGACATTGTCACCAAATTATGTCACTTCCAAGACCTCAACAAATATTTGTTTTGCTATTTTGTAGTATTTTAGTAAATTACCTCCCTTTATCAATAATTGCAAACTTGTTTGCAATAAACACCTTTTAAAAATATATCATGAATGTCAGCCTAGAATATTTAATAACTTGCAACTGCTATGAAATTTAATTTAACATAATTATACAATTGAGAAATTATTTTTGTGTCTAGTTACCATTATGTATTGAAGGGAAACGATCCAATGGATAATGGAATACCTTAACCTATGATGGATGGCTTACCTTAAATGATACACTTACCTGATCACAGGCAACCATCTTTACTGTGGCAAATTTTGTACCTCCGAATGTTTTCGCTAGTCTTGCATACCATACACTAAATATAGGTCCCTGAAAGCCATCAGATACTAGATATTATCAACAATGTAATTCAATATTTCAAGGTAAAAGGAACATTGATCGTTTTTGCCAAGCAAACTTTTAATATCAAAAGTAAACAGATCCTGTGCACAATACTGCAAACATGGAAAATATTTCCGCTATTTAAGTAAGCGGTTTTTGCAGTTGGTATCTTTCCATGAAAATAAATAGACTTAAAAGACTAACCCTTCTTAATGTGACGTTATGTGGTTGGTGAAATTCTGTGAATTATTATAGTTCTGAAAGCAACGTCACAATGAAAAACCGAGATCATTGTATCTGCAAATTATGTTGAACATTTCTAGGATAATAGTAATTGAGTTCAGTTGAGACTCCATACACCTTGCTTTCACATGGACATCCTATCACAATTATGAAAACATGTTCAAAACATCTTTAATTCATTAACACACTTAAAGTTTATCACTTGCTATAATCACTGCCAATGGTTGTGCGCATAAAAGTATTATCCATTTATACATATGGATATTTTAGCAAGTAGAAAAGTTTGCAAGTTGGCAATTTCAGAAGTTTTGCGAGCAAAGATGTTCGTGAATTGCTGAAATGAATACAGTAAACATTGATACCATACAAGGGAAAGTCTCGCTTAGGAAAGTGGTCTCTTAATAGATATCGAAAAGTTTATAAGTTAAGTAGAAATGAATGCTGAATAAATGTAGTACAACACTCTTTCCATTCAAATGTACCTAAAATGTCATTGTTATTTCATTTAAATTATTCTATCACCTCACAAGGTGTGAGAACATTAAGTATGTACAAGTGTCTAATTCTTAAAGTGTCTGTAATTTATTCAATTTGACAAGGTTTAATATGCATAGTTGCATTGTGCATAAAATTTTCAGAATTTTATTATCACACAAGTGAGAAAATAAAAGGCTAAACACAGAATAATACACATTTACAATGAAACAAATTTAGTTCATTTATATTTCATTGTATTTATTTTGAAGAATATGACAATATATGACTTGACCAATTACAAAAACATTCGAGTTTATAAATTCATAAGTAAATACAGTGACATCATTGAAAACATATCGTAATACATTTATAAAGAAGTCATTTCCAATTTTTTTGTTTTTTTCAGTCTTCTTCAAGGAAAAATCATGAATTTTACAGCATTAAGTCACATGCATCTTGGAATAATTCCAAAACAATTCAATACAAATTTCAGTAAGAGATCTGACCAAATTTCAGGCGTTTTCCATATGAAGTTTGAAAAACATATGATCCAAATACCAAGTGATGCACCTTTGTAAGAGCCGACACTTTGTCTTGTGTGAATTATCATATATCATGTCACAAGTCTACGTGTGGTAGCAATTTATCAACTTCAAGAAGATGTATCCATATAACTGAGAATTGTTGGTGGAACGTACAACCCAACACACCATAAGAAAATAAAACCCTTACAAATGTCCTAAATAAAATGGGTGAAAAAGCCTAAACAAATTTACCAACGCAGGATCAAACTAACCTTAAACTGACCATGCATATGTCAGATTATACAAACAGAGGCCGACAGTGATGTAAACATTAAATGATTAAGAAACATGTGAACACAATACAGTGAGGAACCACACCAAACCTGGAGCAAATTATTTGTTTGTCTCAAGTTTAATGCATTTGTCAACAGTACAACACCCAGACCTAACCAGCGTTCTTGGGTTATCAATTAATACTAACCTGTTCTTCTTCAAGCAACTGACAACTTCGACACATCAAAAGAGGAAGACTCTATTGTGAACAAATCCCTCTGCCAGAGTTTGAATGCAATCAGTCAATATAAGTAAACAAATCACCAACATTAGATAAATATCATGGTAGACCAATACAAACATAGCATATCAACATTAATATCATGTCAATCGAAGCACTTACATGCACTGTTGCAAAACTGTATCCCAATGTCCCCAAAGCAATAACAACTATAAGTAGGACAGAAGACAATCAGCGTAGAAGAAAGGAACAATCACCTACACTTACTTAAGGATACCTGGGTATACACAGCACTTACTTGGCCATTTTTGGAGTCTGTTTACGGGTTCTATTCCCCTTTTTTATCCCTATTTTCATTTGAATAGTCCCCTCACAAAAAGGATTCCCACAGTATTATATTATGGTGTTAATCCAATTATTTTTTAAATCTTTTTAACACACTTTTCAGAAAACATTGTATATTGAACATACACTGCCATCCAAAAGTTTCTTCAAAATTTCATTACTTTTTTATGCAGAATTTCAAATGTATGACCAAGAAGTAAAATTATTCATCCCCATTCTGTGATTGATAATTATGAATTAACAATTTGCACATCTCAGCAGCAGCATCAATCGGCCATTATCGAAAACCAACATTTGCATGTGTAAAAGATCTGACACAAAAAATATTGCTGAGTCAAAAAGCATTTTCAATTTATTGCATGTAACACAAATATGAAAATACATTCACTGCAATGGGAATTGTCGAAGTGTGAAGGAACTTTTGAAGGGCAGTGTATATGATTAATAATTGTATAAAGAAGTCAAACATATGTAAATGTTTTCCTTTTCATCTTTTTAAAGACTCGAGATCCCCTACTGGCAGGTATGGGTCCAAAGCTGTCTTGTGTCCTGGCATCTAAATGAGTCCTTCAATGTACTTTTTTTCAAATGGTTAAAGGAGTCCTCGGAACAACAGTAGGAGTGCAGGGCTTCAACTTGGAAGTTCCAGAGAACCCTAGATAACACCCAGTATACACAATGGCCAATACACCAACCCGTCACCTTAGTTATGAAACATTGAAATATTTAATCCAATCAACTTACTGCAAAGAAAGTGCCAAATACTGCAAATCTGAGGGTCCTTTTGGGGTCATATTCAGCCCTTGCCCTTTTTTCAACAACAAATTGGGCCAGGACATCCCCAAATGACATTAATGTCCCTGTAAATACATAGTTTCTAAAATTTCATTCCTATATTGGCAGGTGTAATAATGACTATTTTTATCCCTAATGAAACAAACAACCCTTGCCAAATACTTGCATGTACAGTGAAAAATCATTAATAAGACCACCATTACAACTGAAGTAATCTGGTTTAGGGGTGAGACAATTAATTTATCCATCAATGCATCTTCCCAAATTCGGGCATACTACCAACCCTGCTTTAAGTGGTCATCTGGCTTAAGCAGCCAATTCGGCTGCTTCCCTTGGTTGGCTGCTTACTTTTTTGTAAGGATGTATTTTTCAACATTCATTTAACATACCGGAAGACATCATTCTATCTAAGCTGTTTATCTTTCTTTAAAGATATTTCTTGTTTGTCATAAAATGGGTTTGGAGGGAAATATCAGGGTACCATTTCGTCGCCTTAATATTAGGTTGAGCTAAATGCCAAAACAACTATTTTGAGAAAATCGTCTTCAAAGTTCAGAGTGCTGTCATTTCGCTCTTATTTGACCAATTTGGCCCATTTAAAGAAGTGTTATGTTACATGTACTATATTTAGGATGTGGAACTACATGTTGTACATTCCAGTTCATTGCACCAAAATTATGAACTGTTATTTGGAGATACCTCAAAGAAGTAAAATCAATATCAATTTTTTTCATTATTAGGTTGAGATGTGGGACTTAGCTCATATTGAGATATATGCTGTGCTTCATTGTTTCAATAAATGAGCTATGTCCACTTTGGAATTAAATGAGGCACTGGTATAGAAACGATGTTGTAATATTCTCATGTGGTTTCTAATTCAGTTTCAATTATATTATAACTTAACGTTGTTTCATTATTTTCATCCAACAGTTGAACTTCGTTGTCTCGAACTCGAATATGTTGAATTTCGGTCATAATGAGTCTCACTTTATCATAGTAACTGTTGTATTTGAGTTTGTTTGTGTCTATTATGTCGAAAATCTGCTATGTCGAACAGATGAGTATGAAATACGAGGATCAATTGTATTTCGTTGTTTTTGAAACTACATGGGTTCCTTTCGATTGCGTGCCACATTCTGCCACCAAAACTGAGCATGTTTTCAAATAAAACAGAAGTAAATGACGAAAGAATGACACTATAATCCCAGGGATAAGCAATGCTGTGACTGCGGTGAAGATCGAACTCGACATGACTGTGTTGTCTACTTTATTCTCATTAGCCATCAAACTCAAATGCTCACCAATGACGTCAAAGGACAATACTGCATTATGCATGGAAAGAATATGCCCATTGTTAGGGTTTTGATGTTTACGTCATATTAAACCAGTCAGTATAATCACGACACCCTGTACTCGTCGGACAAGTTGGATCAGTAGGAAAAATGACAAGTTCAATCATTACAGATACTGTGACCAGGTCGATGAGGTGAGGGAAATAGAGCACTGACAGGACCTGCCGTTGTTTCCTTGAGCAAGAAACTTTGCATGCTTAGTACTCAAGAGAGTGATGAACTTGTTTCACAATCGAGCTTAAATAAATTGGCATAGACTAGACTAGTACTGGTTGTTGCTAGGTAGCAGACTCGAGGGTGAATGTAATAAGCTATGAGCTTTCGTTGCAATCGAGCTAAAATAAAATAGTATAGACTAACCCACGACCTTCTGACCGAGGTATTTGAAAACAAATATATTAATTTTGAGAGCTCATATTTAATTGAAGATGAACAAAACAGCAAACAGTTTTCTTTAACTTGAAACATTTTATAATAAACAGTAAAAGAAATCAAATTAGCACTAATATCAGCTGTTCTGCTCCTAGCTGTAATACTGAATCATTGAAGAACAGCAAGTGTATAATTATAATAAATTGAACTGTAACCTTTTGAACATGTATTAAAAAGGAAAACCATTTATTAATGATTGATTGCGTTATTATCAGGCTTATATACAACACTGTCTAAGCAACTTTTAACTGAGTTAATACAAGGAAAACATTTTCCTTAACAACAACAAGGTATACATGTAATAATGTTTATGCATACTACACATACAATTTGAATGATTGCGTTATTATTAGGCTCATAAAGAACACTGTCTAAGCAATTTCAACTTAGTTAATACATGTAGTATTAAATCAGAAAGTTTTTCTTGCGCGTAGCTACCTGGACATAACGCTTTCTAATGTTAAACTGGAAGGAGTTACCTTACTACAATAGCCAGTTCCGCGTAGATCACGTGACTATATATTACATTTTAATTGGATGTTCCAATATTAACTATTAGTGTAAGCTATCTCCTGGACATGTCTCACTATGACAGCAGCGTTTGTTTCATTCCGTGGATATACCTCAATGTGTGACCTGCGAAGTCACTGTTAGTGACCTCATTACATATGGTAATTTATACTGGGAGATAGAGCACTGTGAGACAAATCCAGTGATATAATTATCTCAAAAAATGTAAAAATGGACATAGATCAACCTAATACTAAGGCGACGATTTGTCAAAATACAGGAAACAAACACAGTTCATTGTCAGGCCTTAAAAAGATACAAGTTCATTTGAAACTAAGACCACTTCATTTGATATTCAACATAGTGTTATCAGGTTTAGAATTGGTCTCCATTTCTTTAATATGAATCAGGATTTATCACCAGTAAACTAGAAACTTTTTTTGGTAAATGTATCCAAAGAACTTTTAAATGCTTCGAGGATAATTATACATATACATGCATTACCAGCCCTTGTCAGATATTACAGGCATCATGGCAAGAGCTATGCTTGGATGCTCGGAGTGTAGAAAAGGTAGGAAAACATTTTGAAACATATGTTCCAATATATACCCCCTGTACGCCAACAGAACACATTTCCTACACCATTGTGACAAGGTCAATAAACAATGTTCTAATCCTACTACGTTCATTTGGATGGCTTTGAGTAGATTTTTGTAACAGAGTCAAGTCACAGACATCAGTGAACGAAAGAAAGAGAGTATATAGACATAATCTTATCATAATGTTATCTCTTATCAGGAAGAGTTCAATGAAAGTCGCTCAGATAATTTTAAGCTATCATCTAGTCAAAATTGGAATCATTGTATAAAGAAATGTGAAGAGATCTGAAAATGAAACACAATAACAAACTCAGTCTTCGTCAGAACCCACTAGCCCAAAGCCTGAGACTAGGAAATTCCTTGACAGTAGCCTGATCTAGCTAGTGCTTTTTTTGAACAATTAAGGTATTCATATAGTGGTAAAAGTGATCTTTTGCATTTGGAGTAGTGAAAAAGCTTTTGGGCTAGTGGTTTTGCTCAGTAACCAGCCCGAGTAGGCTAGTGCTCTGAAATAATAAAGGCCATAACAGCAAACTCCAGTTTAATAATAAAGTTGAAAGTCCAAATCTACTGTCAATGACCAAAAAGCCTATCATGATTTGCAGATCATATGTCCAAAGCCTTCTCTTGTAAATGAACAGATACCAAATTGCAATCAGATGTATTGACAATCAATTCCATTACATAATACCTCCCTTCGGGCATATTTAAGAGGAAAGACACTGCCCATCAAAAGTTCCTTCACACTTTCCCATTGCAATAAATGTATTTTCATATTTGTTTCACATGCAATAAATCGAAAATGCTTTTTAACACAGCCATAATTTATAAATGTCTGATCTTTCGATTGATGCACCTGCCGAGATGTGCAAATTGTTACATCTTTTAACTATCCATCACAGAAGTGGGATGAATAATTTTACTTCATGGTCATACATGTTTATTTGAAATTCTGTAAGAAAAAAACAACATAATTCAATATACTCAAATGTGAAGAAACTCTTGGATGGCAGTGTACATGTAAAGGTTCATTGGGATGGCAGTGTACATGTAAAGGTTCATTGGGATGGCAGTGTACATGTAAAGGTTCATTGGGATGGCAGTGTACATGTAAAGGTTCATTGGGATGGCAGTGTACATGTAAAGGTTCATTGGGATGGCAGTGTACATGTAAAGGTTCATTGGGATGGCAGTGTACATGTAAAGGTTCACTGGGATGGCAGTGTACATGTAAAGGTTCATTGGGATGGCAGTGTACATGTAAAGGTTCATTGGGATGGCAGTGTACATGTAAAGGTTCATTGGGATGGCAGTGTACATGTAAAGGTTCATTGGGATGGCAGTGTACATGTAAAGGTTCACTGGGATGGCAGTGTACATGTAAAGGTTCATTGGGATGGCAGTGTACATGTAAAGGTTCATTGGGATGGCAGTGTACATGTAAAGGTTCATTGGGATTTTAATTTTTTAATTGGATCAACACAGAAATGCATGAAAATTAGTCCTGAACGTTTGGCCAACTTGACAGGTCTTGAGGCTTGATTGCTCAGACAACTTCTGGCTAGTTAGACAGGCCTTGAAGCTCACGTGCATGGATACATTTAGGCCAAACTAACTGGTATCCTTGCTCAGAATGCTTTGGGCAAATGTAGTCAAGTACATCTGTTTTACTGAGTTAATTTCTAACAATCATCATTTTATAGACCATGGTAACATACCAAGAGTTGAATAGTTTTAATAAGAAGAAAATTAGCAGAAGAAAACATCAGTCTAGTGATGGCCTATTCCTTTACCAATACCAACCCAACACCTGTAGGAACTAATCTACTTTATATCTACCAGGCAACCATTAATAAATTGTCAGTTTGCAATACTCCAATCTACAATATTTTGCTCGGGTTGGTCCGTCAATCATTTTATAAGGCATGTTTCTGCATAATCATCTGTTATAAACAGTGTCAAAAGAATATCAAAAAAACAAAACCAAATTTGAGTCTGAGCCCATTTTTTGTAGGTTGTGTTACTGCAAACAATCTATTAATGATTTCCTTCTCATACTGATGTAACGCAAACAAAACTTACAGCCATAAATGTACCAAATATAACAAATCTTAAGGATCTTCTCAGTTCAAACTTTGATAAATCCTTTTTCTCCACAACAGTCTGTGCAATAGCATCACCAAGGGTCATTAGGGTACCTGAAACCAACATAAAGGTATGATCAATCCCATAACCACGACAACATGGGTACACAGAGGTAACAAATATGTAATTAGATAAGAAATCTTTCTTTGATGTAGCTAAAAACAGACAATAGACAATTTTTTCCATAACGAGTATGATTTAATGACCCTATGATTTCTCTTTTGTATTTGCGTTTATTTATCGTCGCCATGGGTTTCCCTAAAGGTGCTGTCTCTGGTAGAATGCTAGTCATTTTAGATTTTTGAAGGATAGTGCATGATAAAGAAGATGCACCAGTTCCAGAAGCTCAGCTGGTTCTTTTACGTGCCCGATGTAACGTATCGATCGTGCATGGGACCTCGGTTTTTCCAAGTCTCGTTTGAAAGACTGTTAGTACTGGCAGTGGTGGAGTGGGGAATCACTTGACCACGGATCCGCAACTTAATGAATTTACAATAACTGTGTCACTTTTATAGGGCATGTTTATTTTTCTAGCCGCTCCGTAAATTTACTGTTAACACTTTGCACCTGTGTTTACATACAACCCTATGTATTGTAAAACATGCACCAATTAACAATGATATTTTTCAACCATGTTAAAGAACACTAAACTAAGAGAGATTTAGTTGTTACCGGAACTGCAACATTCATAATACAATGCCTCCCCACACAGACCCCTGGGAAACAACAGTCAACAACACATTAGGCACGGAGGAGTTTCAAGGGTAAACATGTATGGGAATAGGGGAGCAAGGAATGGTCTGGCCAACCAACAAAAAAACAACTATGTAGAATTCAGGGAGACAACAAGGGGAAAACAGTTATAATAATGCACCATCAACAAACACCCAGTGTCTAATCTCTGACCGGTTATTATGGTTGAGGGGAATTTAAGTCGCAAAACATCTGCTTGATATTCCTAATACTTAGTTAGTCCTACCTATACTTTTCATGTTAGGATATTAACTTAAAAAATTGTTTGTTAAAACAATTAACAGAATATTCGTGAGTACAACAAAATTATCCATTAAGAGTGACTGTTTCGGGCTTTATGCTGTTTTTCAACAGTTTAGTAGAAACAGACCTGAACAAGAATATTGGTAGAATCGGTGGATGCTATACATGAGAAAAGGGTGATAAGCACGTGAAATAATCATCAAACCAGAACATGCTGACAATATGCGTATCTCCTCTTGGAAGTGAAGTTTCCTATTAAGTTTTATTAGATTCCATATGGTGGTTGCTGAGAAACAGCACGCACACTAATGCGGGACAGATGCATGTACACACAAACACACTTACACATGGACAGACAAAGCGGCAGCATCTTTTGAGAAGCTAATTAATCAGTACAGTTTTACCTTGAATAATTTATGCATCTACATAAACAGTAAGTTGCAGGATAGATCTCCAATTGGACTAAACCTTAAATAGGAGATACATCACAATAAGCTCACTGTCACACCACTCCTAAGTACTAGTAGTAAATAAAAACCTATAATAATGCCTAAATATAAGTATTGATATAAGTATTGTTTCCTATCACAGGCAGAAAAAAGATGGGCCAGCAGATTAGGATTGTTTAAAAAAAAATTCAAGTCAGGTATAAGTTGAAAATTGAATCTTATGAAGCTTGTCTATGTCAGAATAATATTTTAAGGTTTATTTCCCAATTGATTTATGATATGTTTTAATTTAATGCTTGGGAAATGTTGTTGGGTTTTTCAAATAATGACCACATTTTGTGGATGAAGCATTTATATATTCCATGCGCAGATCCACCAATTTACATCAGGGATTCAGCTCCTGGCAAGGCAGCAGATCTAAGCCAGCCTTTGGAGTCCGAAGCTAATTTTGAACAAATACAGAGGCCCTTTGGGACCCCACTAGGTCTAGGATTAGATATGGACAACCTTAATTTGTCGAAAATCTTGGGGGACCAACTATCACGCACTCTATTTAGCTATTGTGGGTCAGTCAAGCGACCAGAAACAAACCTTTTTGGTCTAATGTTCATGAAAATATAATCAATCAAATTATGATCTTGACAAGTTTTTTAATAATTTCTTATATAGAGGAGCACAAATGTAAACTCTTATATTGTTTTGGTAATGAGTTGAGGTTTTTCCTATACTGGTAGAAGGTAGGGGAATTCCTTGTACATTGTAGTGAGGCTACACTTTGAGATGAAAATTATTTGTGAATTTGAGTAACAAATCAACTTTGTCACAATGTACACAAATTATGGCAAATAAGGCATCTAAGAAGATTAATTATATTAAGCTTTAAATAAAATCTTATTTGTTTCTGTCCCTCTATCCGTAAGAAATGCACCCATCAGTAATATTTTGACATACATATATGTATTATATTTAAGCAGTGGCTAGCCTAAGCCAAACATAAAAGCAAAGTTAGATGTTTTTTAGAAAATGCGGCTCTTATACTAAGAGAATCCTATCACTTCACTTAACTTAAATTTCAATCAAATGAATTATTATCAGGCATGAGAATGGAAAATTTTAAAATCTGTGGAACTTTTCATGGAGGGGATTTACTGTTGCAGTACATTTGCATCTATCACAAAAATGGCCCTTGCTAACCCAAAATCCGGGAAGGACTCTTATGCCTTCTATAGTTTTTTTTATGACAGAAAGAGTGCATGGTGTTATGATAAAGATACTGGTGGCACAGACTGGTCGTATATCACACATACATTATGATTACAATAATTATTTCCTTTCAGGCGCGTAGGAAAGTATTGAGCATTGGGGTGGGTGCGGGAGGGGTATCCCATCCTGATTGGAATTATTTTAGGAAATCACTTATCCCAGGCACAAAATCTATCGGAAAATTTGTTTGCTGCTTGCAAGTTATTACTTTTATTCATACCTATGTGTAATTTTGTAAAAAGACACGGGACTGTTAGGGATATTTAATGTATTTATTAAGGTACAGGAAAGCAGTATAAACAATGATATATATAATATATCATCATCATTAGTAAATGAGATTTTTAATACCAAACATTCTTTATTGAGTTTAAATTTCGAGGTTAATTTGGAACATCCATTTTCTACTTTCATAATGGAGATTCAGAATATGTATTTAATTTGTATCTGTGTGCACTGTTAAAATACTTTATGTGAGTAAATGATTATTGCCATTTAATATTGATCGTCAAGTAAATGTAATTATCACCACTTAAGATTCAAAACAATGCCAAAATAAATACACTTGTCACCTGGTAAGTATGCTTCCTTTCATGCCCTTACTAATCTGCCAACTGCTTTCACACCCTAAATTGCAGTCAGTGTACAAGCAACGGCCCCTTTCTGGTATTGATGATAACACTTGTGATGCATATTAAATATCTTGGGTGAATGCCAATAAAATGTGTGGCTGGTACTTATTAGTTTAAGATACAAATGAGAAGTAGGGGTCATAAAATGTCTGCGGCCCCATTGCCGTTGCTAGCCAAAATATGGGGCCCGCCACTGCGGCTCCTGCGGCCACAGCTCCTATGCACATGCCTTTCCATCACTTGATCTATAACTAAATGGTAGCTACAAATTCAGGTAAGAGATAAATGCAGAGCCGGGATAAGTAGGAATCATACATGTTTATTTTTTAATTGATATACACAACTACATGCTGTCTATGATAAGCTACATGAACTGAATGGAAAATTACCAATATACCGGTATCAAACCATCACAAGGCACATGAAGGTGACCGAAATAGATCTGTACATTACCTGCAGAAATTGAAGCAGTTCGGATTGGGTACACCTGCAAGGCCCTCTCATACATTTTTAACAAACGGAACACCATTTTTTTATTCAGATTTTGTGACACTATCAAAGTGTCATTCGTTAATATCACAACACATGTATCATTTATCTGTGTTACGCTTCCAGTTTACGTCGTCTGTCCCAGTTGACGGTGTGCATGTGATAACTACATTATCGTGAAAAAAGAAAATCTATGGGACTGCCTGTCGTGCGTTCGGTTAAGGCTAACACTCGCACGAGTAAGAAACTACACTCGCACGAGTAAGAAACTGTGCACGCATTTTGCAACCGAACGCTCTGTTTGCCAAAAAGTACGCGTCCCTTCGCTAGCTACCTCGGAGATGCTCGAGCGAGTGGGCGCACAGTGGGTGCGTACTTTTTGGCAAACAGAGCGTTCGGTTGCAAAATGCGTGCATAGTTTCTTACTCGTGCGAGTGTTAGCCTTAACCGAATGCACGGCAGGTTTATTCTCCGGCGCCTGGCAAAATTTCATCTCCCCATACAGATATCGCTTACTGTAGCGTGGTGCCTTGTTTTCAGTAGTATTTTGGGGGGGGCAGCAAGTGGGAAAATAAATGGATGGAATACAGCATGGAACGAGTCAAGGAAGTCAATAAAAACAAGCCGAAAGGGGAAGAGATTAGGGTATCAGGACATTTAGGACCAGACACCATATTTAGGGACACTTCGGACATCTATATGGACACTTCGGACCATGATTCATATTTTTAGTTAAGAGTTTGTTTCAACATTATTCATATTTTAATAAATGCTATATCAGTTATATGTAGTTGTAATCTTTGTGTATTTTAGCACATATTTATTTGACACTGCGGTCCATCTATATGGACACTTCGGACCATGATTTGGAGTCATTACGGGCTATCTATATGGACACTTCGGACCATCTTTATGGACACTTCGGACCATTATTCATATTTTTTTTAATAAAAAAACTGGCAAATAAATACTGACATAAATATCTTAATGACAAATTTGTTACTGTAGGGCTTTCTGATATTATACAATTATGTATGATATTACGACATGTTTTTACTCTTATAATAAGCTAAACACCACACATATGAACATTAAAATGATTTTAAAAATCAGGTATTCAAGATTGTCAATCAACATGGGTTTTCACACTATTCCCCTTGCCAATTAAAGACTGTATCATTATATTGGCTTTGATGATATTCGGGCGATAATTACGGGTTATAATTATATTAATACATATATTTGTGTTTTCTTCTTACATAGATCTGCCTTAGCCAAGTTTAGATGTGTGGTGGCCCCACTGAGACTAGAGACTGGAAGATATGAAAATATTCCTGAGAACCAACGTTTATGTCCAACCTGTAAAGCTGACATTGAAAATGAATTACATGTACTGTTTCACTGTAGTGCCTACCAAAGGTTTAGAGATGCTCTTACACTTAAAGCATTTGAAGTGAATAGTAATTACATAAACCTCTCTGAGAAAGATAAGTTAATATTTGTACTGTCTAATGAAAATATGATTAGAGTTAGTGCCAAGACCTGTTTTATGATTTTAAAGAACAGAAACGACTTATTGTACACATGATAATCCCTTTGTTCTATTTTTATTTTTATTCTTATTTTATTTTTGTTATGCAATTATTTTACAGTGTATAAGATATGACATCATAGCTAGCTCTAACATACATGGAATAGCAAAAACTTATGAAGACAGCAAATTTAAACTTTTCTATAACAATTGCAATAATTCTGCTTATATTTGTATATCTACGTTTGTATCATGTCATGGAGTTTTTAAGTTCTTGCTCTTCCACCTTCTCCTACAATTAAAGTTAATTTCATTTGTCACATTTTGTATACAAATCGAAAATCGAAATTGATTTTGTGTTTTTAATTCCATATATGATACTTCACAATATTTTATCAATGTTGAAGTACAAACAACATTGCATTGTAGATATTCTGTGATATTGTGTTAATTAGTCAGTGTCTAGTAAGCCAAGTGTGGCTGAGCACAAACTATTTTTTTATGTTTTTTACTTTGTAAAATGTACTGTAATATTTTATGTTTTACACTATAATAAACTATATATATACGTGCGTGACAATTGACGAAAGTCTTTTAGTTTTCACATTTCATAATTTAAAGACCTATATATTGGGTTATATAAATAAATATTTAAACACTTTTAAATATTTAACATGTTGTAGGTCTACACAAATCTCATGCCCCTTATGGATTTTCACAAGAATTTGTCAACAATTACACAATGGAATTTCACGGGATTTTTCACAGTTATATGTTATAGGTTTAAATGTTTATTAACGTCTCATCTTTGTACAAGTAACTCATATGTTCCCACATATAACTGATATAGCAAGTACTTATTTACAAGTATTTATTACAGAACAGAACATAATGATTTATTAATTTCTGGATTTAAGTAAAACACTTATCATCCAATGTATACAGTTTACAAAAATAATATGTACATACTCTTTGAGAGTAAGTACATGTACATTTATACATACAACATAGTCAGACGAAATATTACAATACACATGGCACGACAATGATAGCATATATGAAATAATTATTACAATATGAGTAATGTTGAAACAAATTGAAAACAAAACTACATATAACTGATATAGCAAGTATTTGTTTACAAGTATTTATTAAAATATGAATAATGTTGTTACAAAGTGTTAACAAAATTATAAATCATGATCCGAAGTGTCCATATAGATGGTCCGAAGTGTCCATATAGATGGTCCGAAGTGTCCCTAAATATGGTCCGAAGTGTCTGGTCCGAAAAGTCCATAATTTGAGATTAGAACATCCACAATCAAGCGATAAAATTGCAGATGGGAAAGGGAAACTAAACATATAAAACATAAGTAGAAATAATAATCATACAACGGTTTACAGTCTTGGAAAAGACGCTCGTCATTTTCGCCGACAATACTTGACGGAATAATATGAATATTCATGAGTGCCAGATACACACTTTACAGTTTATCTGTTTATTATAGTGTCAAACATAAATATTACAGCACTATTCACAATATTGTATAGGCAAACTTCCCGCCAAATACTTGATTTTGATCAAGTTTCATGGAATGCACTTAATACTACATGAAAATACTGATATGCAGCTAACATTAATTACTTCATATAAAGACTTTCAAAGTGACTGGAAATCATGCATTGATTGATATGTTTAGATAAACTTGGACTATAGGATACTAAATGATGCAAGGCCATAAAATTATTGATTTAATCACTAATGGATGTAAAACAATGTATATGTATATTTATGTATAAATAGACCATTCCTGCTACAGTACAATCCATAATTAACTCATCATGAAAAAGGTGCAAGTATCATCAGTTATTTTAAATTATGTTCTTCCGTGACATTGTCTCCGGTCATATCCTGCATGTGTAGAGAAGTTGTCAGTTGCTTTAGGACGAGTAAAACAGTACTGGTTGTTAATGCTAGAAAAACACAGATTTGGTCAACTTGATGCCGTATATGACTAAAAAAATGTTGAAAAACGGCGTAAACCCGTAAAAAAACCAAACAATAAGTGGATATAATCATCATTGACTTTTCAAAAGCATTTGACCGAGTATCACACCAACGTCTCTTGAAGAAGTTGAGCCTCTACAGGCGTGTCACGCGGTCTTGAACATTGGGACGGCGATGGGGAGGGGTATCCCCTCCCAACTGTGATTTTTTTAAATAGTGATGAAAATGGAGCTTAGATTCTAGGCCTCTTGGCCTTTGAGGTATTTATTCTGTTGAACGAAATTCTTGAAGTTTGAGTTTTGTAAAATTAGGGGCAAAATAATGTAAATAAATTACAAACAGGTAAACATTATGGAGTTCACGAATATACTAGTAATCTGCAATAGCAAAATACATCTACACTGAATCAACACGGTGTTAGTTGAAGACACAATTATGTTTGACAGTTCAAACACACAAGAACGCGATTCTTTTGCTCTAAGTTCTAAAGTCCTTTGCAACACCGTAAACGTCCATGGCATCAGTAGCGTCTCGGTGAACAAGCAATAAGCCAGCAAAATAATAAGTCATTAGCATACCTCATCATATTGAAGCCACGAGCAATTCTGAAACCATGCTGCCGTAAATTAACGCTGTTCTGGTGCCTTTTTACCAAACAAATGTTTATGAAAATGAAAGTCGTGAGGTTGATTTGGTTTATCCATGTTAGCATTTTTAAGACATTCGAATTCCACGGAATTTATTTTTGTTTGCAGGTTTTCTAGAGTATAAGCATTTATCATATTATACCTTTTAACTTATGCTTTAAAAAAACTAGCCCCCTTTACTAATAATTTCAGATCATCCACTTAAATTCTTATTTAGTTAATCAAGTTAATCACCCATGTCGGTCATTGGTCACCCGATTAGCAGGATAGAAATTAACATCAATTAAACATGTCAACACCATACATTTTCACACCATATCAATAAACTACTGGGATAACACTGAAATAAACGGTCGCCTTGGAAACCGCTAGTGACAAGTCCGTATCCGGCGTTTATTTCGCCGCTCCAATTTGCTTACAACTTTTCGGCAGCAAAATCATGAACAATCTCTGACCGTTGCTTGCCGAAATATTGGGGCGGCGGTCACCGCCCTTGCCACCCCAGTCGCTAACGCCACTGCTCTATTGCATCAGATATATAATTATGATAAATATTAGATAAGTCAGAATGGGCACGCCATTTAAGTAAACGTGACAATGTAATAAATATCCAATTTACTTTACTTATATACAATGCTTATGAGTGAGAATATTGCTATTTCCTCTCACCAATTATCTCCGTTATCTGTTCATTAATCACTGCATTCATGATAATAATAATACTAATAATAATAAAGACTTTATCTACAGAGACAAAACAAGACAATTGCCCAATCTTTTCAGCGAGCCTCTGAATTGGTAAATATGCTGTTAAAATTATTGTAAAAAAAACCTCTGTATGTGTTACCGGAGACCACTGCGTAGGTGATAGTGAATATTAAAGGTCCGCAGCTAAAATTTATGTAGTCGAAGTGTACAACTTACCGGAAAAGATGGCGGCGAATAAGGTAAACTAAAAAAATATTTTATTTTTTATCTTTATTTGCTTGTTCAGAACAAACTTTCTGTAGTGTTTCGAGTTGAATCTGTCGTCAATCACTATTTCATTTTAGTTAATTATTTATTATGGCGTGACATGCTGTATTAACATCACTTGCACTCATTAAATAAATGCGCCAACAAAAATGCTGTCAATGCATTCTGGCATTTTCATACAAAAACCAAGTTTATAAAGAGAACTATCAAATATTTGAGCGTCCTCTCAGTAAATTACTAATTTGAATGGTCGAAAGATTCCTTCAAGACGGCAAAGCTGTAAAATTCAACTAAATCTCAACTTAATGCTGGATTTCATATCGGTCATTCGGTGAGCACCGATATAAATATTGGCCTTCAATGAATACACAGGCATGACATTTAGAGGTGTAACGATACACGCAACAATACGATACATATCACAATACAAAGAGACGATATGATATTTTTCAATACAATACGTTTTCAATAAATGAAGAGTGAAATTTAGTAAACAACATACTAGTTTATTTTGAAAAAGACAATATTCCTCGACCGTAATCGAATGACGGCGTTTCAAATGAGTTGGCATATTCGAAGTATTGCCTGCCTTATTGCTAACATATGTGTAGCAATGTTTGCACGTGGCGAATGCGCTGTTTGTAGAATTTATATGAAAACCAAAATACTGCCATACTGGCGATCTGAATTTGGCTGGGGCGTCTTTTAATTTTACGCTGGTTTCACTGTGTAGTTGTTACCCATTTCCTAACTATACCCAACGCATTCTAAACATAACGATTTTATTGACTCAGAAGAAACTGCCCAGCCAATGAGAATAACGGTAAGAAAATTCCTTAATGGTAATGTCTAAATACTGTACCGAACCGAATTTTGGCACGGTCGAATCATATACCGAATCGGGCCCGGAAATTGCGCTTAATCATGGACTGCGATGAATTGTTACACCTCTAATGACATTGGTTGCAATTATTATCTGATCAAGAAATTGTATTCATATATTATAGGAAGCGATAGCAGTAGTGCTGGACGTTGGACCATCCATGAACTCAGCGCCTCCAGGAGTGGCAACACCTTTGGAGACAGCTCTCGAAACAATAACTATGATACTACAACGAAAGGTAATCTGCCATACTACCACTTGTTTAATTATAAGGCTTTTCTGAACTTTTTTACTAATATTGACTTTTATAATGTAGGGTGCCCTAATTTCAACACATTTACTGTATCTTCCATTGGCTAGGTAGATCAGGATACAGTAAAGCCTCAATTAAAGACCACCTCAATAATAAGACACATGGAAATTTAGAACACTGTTTTTCTCTTTATTCTACCTCAATATTCAGACCACCTCAATATTAAAGAAGAGCAGTTTTCATTGGTCTTAACTGTGGTCTTATTATTGAGGTTTTATTGTATGTCTTAAACTACTACCTAAATAATGGTAATATTCAGGAGACAGGGGAGGGAAGGGGGGTTATATTTAAGATTAGAGCATAATAGCTTCAGACACATCTAGTCATTAGCTCCTCACAGCTATCTTACATTAACATCAACAATATTTTCGAGTTTCTATACCCTTCTTTTCATTGTGAAAAATTGCCTTGTATCCAGCATATTCTACTTTTTCTGTGTATCTTTTATAGTTATTTCCTTATTGATATCTTTCAGATGTTTGCTGAGTCCAAAGATGAGGTAGCATTAATCCTTGTAGGTAGTGAGGACACTGATAATCCTTTAGCTACTGGCGATTGCTACGAAAATATTTCCATCGCTAATCCACTGGGGATTGTTGATTTTGATTTCTTACAACTGGTGCAGAATGATGTTGAAGTCAGCGGTGTGTCGGGTGACTGTATCCTTTTGTTCTGTATGTGTAATTTATATCCCAAAATCAGCTCAGTGATAGAACGTTTGTGGGTTCAAGCCCCGGCCGCGACATACCAAAGTTTTTTAAATGTTACTATTAGCTCCCTTGCCTGCAATAGGGTAGTTCTATGACTGGTTGGCCTGGTGTGAGGTTAATGTGACTGGGAGTGGAATACATGTAGTATCCAGTGTATACAGCTAGGTATCTCAGTGTGACAGCACTGTATCTCCAACAAGTAGACACCATGTCTGTTACGCCAAGTAACCTATACTGCTTCTAACCTCGAATTATTTTGTTATTATTTTTAAGCCCCCACCATAAGAAGAATGTTGAAAGGGCATTACCCTGTCATCCAGTCTGTCTGTCCGTGCAAAAATTGGTTTCCGATCAATAAATCTTTAAAAAATATGTAGATTCGATTAATATTGGACATATGTATAGGAAAATAAAATTCAAGTTCAATATTGGTTCCTATTTACCATTTTTTGGATGAGTTGTGGTCCTTTTTTGAGTAAAAAATTGGTTTCAGATCAATAACTCTTGAAAGAATGAATGGATTCAATTCATATTGATTTAAATTATTTAGCCTTTACAAACTAGGTATTTGCATTTTACTGAAAAAGCCTATAGAAGGGACATCCATGTCCTACGGCATCTAGTTAAAATCTAGTTAATGTCTGAAGTTACCCCATTGCAACAGGTTTTATTTGCCTTACATTTGCTTCAGTTCTTGATGGAATTGTAGTAGGATTGGATCATCTTATGAATGCAATGCAGTGAGTATGTCTGAAAATTGTTTTAAATCAATAATAGATTTCTGATATGCTCTGATTTTATCTCATCCATATTTTCAAATTCTTCCTGTGATTACCACTACTGGACAGCCCCATCACTAGAGCAACAGCGCCACCACTTTTATAAATATGTGCATACCGCATATTTCCTTTTTAAGAAGTGCTTATAAGTTCTGTTGTGTTCCGGCGTAACTACTGTAAATAACAGTTATATTTGCATGCCCCAGAATGTTCTTACGGTGTGTGTAAGCAACGAAGTGTACTTGAAATGCTAGCAGATCTCAAAATGTGGACAAGTCCGATTCGGGAGAAAGGCTCCTGGCACCACAGTTCGCACAATATTGAAACGAAATCGAAGCCAATCTGCTGTAAAAGTGTTCTTACACGGTACCACATTCTCCGATTTTCGAAAAATGTCCGTTTAATAAAATTATCAAATAAAATATAAATCATACTCACGTGTGTAGAAGTAAACACAAGCCACAGCTGCACCACGGAAGTGTCGACAGCTCATTTTCTTTGCACCAACAATAAGTGGTGGAGTTGGCGTTTTGTGTATTAAGGCTTCATTAACTTCTCTTGCATTAGATATCTCGTTCTATTTTGCTATTGAAATAAATGTGTTACATCATTCACTCGACTACATGTACTAATGAGTGGTAAAATTTGCAGTGTGGAAATGTTTGCGATTTTGGTTAATATACAGAAGTCATAAAAATACTGGCCATCGTAAATCTCCTTATTCACAGAGGTACAATTTTACACACTTGACTATTCAATGTAACAATAAATACTCATTGCGACAATTCTCAAAGATTTTCACTCATGATGCATGGAGAATCGCCAATTCACGAAGATTTTGACTCATGAGATATCAATTATACAGATCACTTGTACAGTATGTCATTTGTGTTTGCATTCACAGTCATTTTATCAATTCATTTATATTCTTGGTTGAGTTTAACAACAATGATGTGAACATTTTTGTTGAATTTGGTTTCAGGGGAAAGAAAGGATTTGCTTCAAAGAGATTGATCCTGATGTCCGATCTTGGTGGAGAATTTGGCGACGATCAGCTGGAAAATATCGTTGCTGGCATTAAAAATTCAGACACTGAGTTTAATGTAATGTGAGTTGCTACTATAGATATTTAGTAAATGCTTCTTTATGTCAGTTCCCATGATGATATTTAAACATTGAGCTATTTCTTAAATTTAGGGAAAATGATGAGGAGAAAAATGACACAGATCGTCTGACAATTATTTCTGGCAATTTTGATGAAAATTTCTGACCTGTCATTTGTGAATTCAAATATTTCCAGTGGTCCAAATTTTGATGATGATGATGATAATGACGGTGATGGAGGGGCCCAAGGTGGGGCCCAAGGAGGGTCACAGAATGGAACACAGAAACCTAAAACTGCGCAACAGAGATCAGGAACTGCTCTTATCAAGTATATTGTAGAGGAAGTTGATGGAGCATGTTACTCTTTTAGGTAATGTTTTGTGAGATCTTTTGAGCTGTTAGTTTTATATTCAGATTTGAGTATTCCATTTTTGGAAACAGGTAACCTTGGCAACGTACACACACTGAATAAACAAATACTCCTATTAGATTATAAGGGATTAGATAGCACCATTCTTAAACCAAAACTGTTTGTCAACTGTATTTCTGTTATCTGCAGCAGTCACCAGTGCTCCTGGCCCTGTGTTTACAAAGAATCAGTTTTCAGGATTAGGATCAAGATCAAATATAGGATCTTTAAAATTTTGTAAACAATGATATGAAAAGCTAAATCTCTTTACTTAATGTTGCAGATAGGAACATCCTGCAACACTTTTAAGACATTAAAATTTAATTCACATGCTAATTAAGAAAAACATGGAATTTAATAAGTTATGACCGATTTTGGAAAATTTATCCTGATTAGATCCAGATCAGTTTTAGTCATAAGTATAAAAAATAATTTATGGGCATCATGGTGAAGTTTTGTATGTCTTCAGGATGTTAATTATATGATTTTTAGGTATTGTTGTGAATGTTTATGAGAAGTACTGGAAAAAGTGTTCAATTGCTTCATGAAAATGGCAAATATTTTTATGGATCAACTTGATCAAGATCGGATCAATATGATCCAGATCAGCTGATCCTTCCCCACATAAACAGTGTTCAGAAGTGGAGGACTTTGACTTTGGCTGCATTTTCTACAGTCAAATTGTATATGTCTAAACAAGGAAGTTTGATAATATCTTTAAATTGAAAAAAACTTCTGTAATAAGTGTAATAAGTGGGGGCTTTCCTTGTGTAACATGATGAACCAAGATTTTATTCCTTGGTACTAAATTGCAATTGTTCAAATTAAAGATGTCTTAACAAATGTAGCAACAACACACTGGATAAAGCTCAGATGTGCCAGATACGTCTTTAAGGATGTTGAGAAGATATGCTGGGTGCCCGAGTCAGGTCTGTTCCTCCATGGTCAAGGTCAAGGCAAGGACACTTAACTGTAGGGACATTCATCATTAAAACCTTGAGAAGTAAACATTCTTTTTTATATTTCACAGTGAGGCCCTTCCGGCATTATCATACTTCCAATCCAGGCAGGTTCGTCCTACAGCGTGGAAATGTGCATTGGAGATAGGGAGTGATCTGAAAATACCAATTAATGGTTTTGTGAAGGTATGGTTGGGTATATACTTATCTTACATGATTGTACAGACCATCGTCCAAAAATAGAGTATTTGTTATGTGTATATTGATATGACTATTGCTATATTCAATAATTGTTGAGGTTACTCAGATATTTTTGTATTGTTTTGTGTAGTAAACCACACTGAATTTTTTTTCATGACTAATATGTTTGTAATGATTAGAATACACAAAGTGTAAAATTTCGGCACTGTCTATAATCTTAAGTGTTGCATTGTGCATTTGTTGAAGTATTTGTTTCATTTAGTTTTTACTTTACTGGTTACAAGACTGCTCAAATTGTATTCCTCAAGAAGACAATTATATAAGTGATTATTCTTTAGAAAAATGGTAAATGCGGCGAAACTTTGATGGATAATTGAATATGTTTGATTTACTAAGGTAAGAGATTTTAAGTTGAAACAATCCTGGAAGCGAGTGTATGCCAAAGACGCTAGTATGGAGCTTGGTACTTTGAGAACTTTCCATAAAAACGACGAGGAAGAAACGGAAGTTGATAAAGAAGACACAGTAGAAGGTGAGATTTTTTTTTGTGTAGAATATTTTTAATTGTCTAGATTCCATAATTTAAGTTATGTTATTGTTCAAAATTTCAAAACCTAGGTACAAGCTTCATCAATGTCAACTTAATGCCTTTAAATACATTTTAAAAAAGAAATTTCCAAATATGATCAGACAATTTAAGGGCTGTTTCAGGAAAATCTCCCTGTGGGTAGGAAAGTTGACCAATTAAAATTACTATGGTGGGGGGGGGGTCATAAACCAATTAAAAGTCTATTTGTCTGTTAATTTCGGCTGTCGTTCCTCCCCATGGGAGATTTTCTTATCATTTGCATAATAATATATCTCTAGGTGGCTGTGATTAGATTTTTTTGATGGGTTGATGATGATGATTTTATGATTTACTCAGCATAAGTTCTTATCATTGTAACTCTGATTTGAATGCGTGTGTATCTCTAAGGGGTAGAATGTATTACATGTATAATTGGATGCATATCAAGTAAAAAAAGTTTTAGAGTGATTTTAGGTGTCGATGATCATCGAAAGAATGATTGTAATTAATAAATTAAAACAAAATATTTCAGATCAAATGTCTCATTTTCCTGCTGATGTTGATCCGTTGTGTGTAAATCAGTTGATTCCTTTTATCTTTATTTAACCATATTAGTTAAACAGTGGTAATGTATATGTTTTACATTTCAGGACATCGCTATGGCAACACGTTGGTTCCTATGACAGATGATGACAAACTTAACATGAAATACAAGGCAGAAAAATGTTTTAAAGTTCTTGGATTCACCAAAGCAGACAATGTTAGTATTTCCTAATAGTTTACAGTAAAACCTCACTTAAAGGCAATTCAAATTTAATCCCATTAATAAGAGATGTGTTTTCATGGACCCATTTTCACTTGTTCTTCCATATGATCCCAAATATGCTGTCCATGAATTTGGTAACATCTTAGTGTCCAAGGCTTCTATGTTCTTAATATACAACATTGGTAGTTACATATTATCATAAAATGTATTTGTTTCAATGAAGGCAAGGTAAAACAAATACAAAAAATAACCAGATTTGGAATGGAAAAAGCATTCTTAAAAAAATTCTTAGATGTAACGAGGACACAAAAAGTTAACATGTTAAAGACTGACTTCCTTCATTGTTGAGGTTTCACAGTACTTCCTAATAATTGACCATATTATTTGAAACATATACATAATGTGTATAACATGTAAAATAAAGATTGTAAGCTTAGTATGTCTTAAAAATATCATTATTCAAGATGACATTCATGAGTAATGCTGTATTTTAGGTGAAGAGACAAGAAATGATGGGTGATGGAACTTTGATGGTTGTGGCGGAAAAAGGAGATGAGGTATAAGCGCCTTGTGTACAGTAAACTGTTCAATCTTATATTCAAACTAAGGCCAGAAGGTTTTATCCGATTACCCGACAGTCTTTTACGAAAAAGCTTATAAGATATCAATTCGGTTATAAACCTCTGAACATTACCCTGTTTAAGACAATTTTTGTAATTAATTCATATTTTTAACTTAACAGTATTATATTATACCGCCACCATTTATTATCCACACACGAGCTCTGTTTAACAAGCAGCCGAATACAGAACGATTTTATACTATTTTGGCATATTTTTAGACATTTCCATTCTCCTGAATTTTCCTGCCATAGCTTTGAGTTGGACAGTAGTATTGTTAACCTGAGGAAAATACTGTCACCCAGTGCACAGTATAGGGTGATGGTATTTCTCCGAAGGTCCAACGAAAAGCTATGTGATATTTATTTTATTATACCAGAAAAAGAATGTCTAGATCTAAGATTTAAAAATGCTATACGTATTGCTGCAAGCCACTTACTTTCTTTATTTTATTTACTCTATCAATATGAAGTCAACGTTGCCGGGATTGACTGTATAATCTGTCATCAAGTTTATAGCGTTTTCTGTTGATGACAGTAAGAATGTCCCTTCTCAGGTATATGGGACTTTTGTATTGAGAGGTATAGAAATACTGAGTAACGGCTGTCAAAAAATGGAAATCACCCAGGGCTCTATAAATTTTCATTAAATACAGTTGTCCCAGACTAGTGTATACATTGTAATTTGGATTTGTCCGACATGGGAGGCTAGTTGTACGTGCATAGAATAGGGTGTGATTTAACAGTTAAGTAGGCATGCATAACAGACTTGTCCCAGACTAAGTCCAACTCAACTGTTGGTAGCCCAAATTGGCAATTAGACTTGTCCGGGATGTCAGACTAGTGGATCACTAGAGCCCCGTCACACTGTAGAATACCATACAGTATACAGATGTACATTTGATATTCTTACAGGCAGCAGCTGTGGCATTATCAGCTGTCATCCATGCCTTACATGAGACAGAAATGGTTGCCATAGCACGTAGAGTGTATGATGCAAGATCTAGTCCTAAGGTTGGATGTCTCGTACCACATATAAAGTTAGATTATCAGGTAAACTTTTATTGTCAAAATAATCGTCTTTTTTTTGCCATTGTCTGTGAAGTGGTTGTTAGTAATGTGCTGATATTCATTGTGATTATTAATGATTATTTCAGTTAGTTTTTTGCAATATCTTGAAAAAAATAGTGTTAAGTTTATAGGAACTTATATATGCATTGTAGAACTTACATTAAATATTTGGAAACTGCTGGGGAACCATGGGGCTTTCTGTCGTTTGGGCATATTTATGTATCATCGGAATACAAAATAATTTTATCTTGAACAACAATTCTCAAATCATGTTGTTATTCAATTGGCAATACTATGTTCTAGTACTAAGACATTGATATATACATTGTATGTGATTGATTTATATTCCAGTGTTTATTTTGGTGTGAGTTACCATTTATGGAAGATGTTCGACAGTTTACGTTTGGTTCTTTACCAGTGAGAGAAGAGAACACTACTAACAAAAAATACAAGCCAAGTGGTATACACCATGTTATATCCTGTAATGTTGATAAAATCTGCACACAATTCTATCAACTGTCTACTTAATAACTGTGTACTGATAATATCATTTGGTAACACAAATCACCTTTATAGGGAAGTCATTGATTCAGATTTTTGCATATCGATGATGAGGATAAGTCAAAGAGAAATATCAACGATATGTCAATTATATTTTTAGATTCCTTGTATGGGCTATTCACTTTAGTATTGTTTATATCGATGACGGCGCTTCACCCTTATGACTTCAAAATACAAACATTTTGTTCTTCCTGATACAAGATGGCAATACAAAGTCAAAATTCAACTTCTCTCAAAATGTAGTCCATTATTGTCTGTTCATTCCTATTCTCTGGGAACAAATGAAGTATTCAGTGTTCTTCAACAAGGATTTTTTACTAAAACCCTTCAGTTTTGTTGATAAAGTTCCCGTACAGGGGAGATAATCCTAAGCATATAACAAAAAGGCTGTTAAAAGCTGTGATTAATATATTTGTACATATGATTGTGTTGTGTTAATGTTTTACAGAGGATCAATTGTCTGCTGTGGACGATTTAATTACAAGCATGGATCTGAGTACAGCTGGAGAGTAAGTTCTGTTACATAGATTTGTCCTAGTATAGTACATGATTTAGTTTTCCTCATCATGAAGTGACCCACCCACTTACCTCAGTCAATCTAGTGCTTGACTGCCAATCCATGGATTTCCCTGACACGGAAATCTTGAGTCCCTGATTCCCTTTTCTTTCTAGGGACTCCCATTTTCCACTTACTAAGCATCCCTGGGACCCCTAAAATAATCCTTTGTCAAGTATTAACTGCATATCGGGGACCCTACAAAGTTACTAAGGACCCCCCAATTTGTCAGACACGAGGGTCCAAGGACCCTTAGCTGAACAATCCGATGGAAAACCCTGTAATCTGAAGTTTGTATGTTTGAACCCCGAGTGAGATGTTGTTCTCATTTACAATACAGATGATAAGGTATCCAAAGACATTTGTCTTCCATCTCTGATTCGTGTGGTTTCAGATTATTGCCAAAGGTAGGTTACCTCGGAACACAGTCAGGTCATCTGACCACTGTACATACCTGTTATACTGTTCAGAGCAACATTAAATTCCCTACTCATCCAAGTCTTCATCATGAGGTGTTATAAAATGCACATGGCAGAACATAATAACTTTATTATCAATCTAAGGTGATCTCTAGTTTCAAAAACACATATGGACTGTTCTCCAGGAAAACGGGGCTTAATGGCTTCTGTTTCCTCAGACATAAGGCTATTTCGTTTTTATTTTCTAACGTTTTAAAAACAGCGTTAATGACGTTGAACTGATGACCTCAACTTTTAACTGGAAATTCCTGATAACGTTACGAGCGTCAATAATCCCGGTTTTCCTAGAGAACGGTCCATTTATAAATAAATGCAGTTAATAAGTAACAGATGATTTACTATGATTACCAAAAAACAACTTTCATTATTCTTGTGTCTTGTATTTCCAGAGATGAGGATGGCCAGCCTTGTGAAGTATTGAAACCAAAATTAACATTTAATCCACATTTTCAACGTTTGTACCAAGTAGGTATATATACTATGGAATCTCGAATTCTTAACAATGAATTTTTGTTTGAAGAGTGGCATACTGATGTGAAATAGTCAGAGAACTGTCAGCATTATCTAACATTTGATCTGATTTTTGCATGCCCGAGAGTTATGTCCAAGTTTAGCTGGAATGTTTATTTTGTGATTCAAAATGTATTTTTCGTTGGTAGTGAAATTGATTATTCATTATTATTAGTTATGCTGAGATGTTTGTTGAATTGTCGTGAATGGAAATGGCTATGAATGGAATTTGATCCACAATGTGCCACACTCAACCATTATGTATTGCAAAAGTGCAATGTCATATGTTTATTTAATACATTGCCATTGCCTCAAATGAACATTTCAAACATTGTGTAATTAATATTTTCCTGTTGGAGTGTACACACTAAAATCATTATTGGATTCAGTTCATCAATTTAGTTGTGCTCCATTCATCTTTCAAGTTTTGTCATTTTCGATATTAGCTCATATTGCTATTTCATAAGTTGCTTCAAGATTGCATGAAGATAGTTGAACCACTTGCATTCCAATCCTTAAGCACCGCTTGATACATATCAAAAGTGTTTGATACTGCTGAATACTTGAAAGTTTATATTGTGATAAGTTCTTCTTTGTAAATCAGAAAAGCATGAAACAGGTGTATTATAGGGTACGTTTGGGCACAGCCATTTTTTCTGCTTGAAAGAAACAATTTGATTGGTCAGTTTTTGTCTAGTCGAAACAACCAGCCAATTATCACACGGCTGACAAATGGTGTCTGATGATGCAAGCCTGCTTACTTCGGATACGTAACATTTGATGATGATTATTTTTTTTTACATTTTTCAGTGCTTACAACATCGAGCATTGAACCCTGACGATCCTCTGCCAGATTTATCTCCCCTGATTGCCGAATCTCTCAAACCACCACAGGAGGTTCTCACCTCGTGCTCTGCAAGTTTTGAGAAATTGAAAGAGAAATTTAAGTTGGAAGTAGTGAAAAAGAAGGAAGAGAAAACTGGTGAAAATATGTTCCAGGAAAAGTAAGATTTTGAAGTATAGTTAGTCTTTCCTTGATTTTTCAGCAATATTCCTATCGTCGTATGTACTGATGTTGAGACAAAGAAATCAGTGTTCTTGGAACGTTGGTGGTTTGGTCTTGGTGGCAAAGTCAGTATAGTCATAGTTACTTCAATTCCTGGCACTGTTATCAATATTGCAGTAATATCTTGTGCCTTGAAGGAATGACAACTGTATTGGTGTATTTTGAAGAGCTTTTTGGAGCCGACACTGGCAAAGTCATGATAATGGCAGCTACTTCAGAGCTAGGTTGTGTCATCATAGGAGTTCGAAACCTGTAGGGGTCTTTATAAGTGTTGGAAGTGTATTTCAACTTACTGCATTGTAAACGTAGCCCTAATAGTGTTCAATTTACAATTTTAAATGCCAATGGTTTGATTGAACACTTTGAAAAGGAATTATTACTTATTTGAGCGCTGCTTTGGGATTTACAACCTCTGCTGTTGTGACTACATTTCAAGAAATCGCAACATGGGAAGTCAATATTTGCAGGCAGGAAACAATATTTACTTCATATGGTCACTTCCTTTTCATATTCCCATATCGGGCAAATATTGCTTACTGTCAGTACATTGTGACGTCACTTGTGACATTTGCTGGATAAGACGTCACTTAAAGAAGATGTTGGAAATCGTACAGCGGCGCTCATTTTATGTAATCAACTACTGTTACACCTGGATTGAAGGTTGGTCACTTTTGCACCTGAATTCTGCCCACAGACATTTTTACTTTCACTCTGTACTATCTCTGCTTTGTTTCTCAGTGGTGATGGAGGCGAACCAGCAGCCAAGAAGGTGAAGGTTGATGATAATCTGGATGGTGGAATGCAAGATATTGCTAAAGCTAAAGTTACTGAGGTACTGTCTAGTCACTATGTATGCACTTACTTTAGTGTGGAATTGATTGTTAATGCTGCTTGTTAACTTATCAAGCTTTTTTAACATTACAATCGTTCTCAAAGTAATGTTTAAAACTCCCATCCGTCATATTGAATGTAGCTACTGTTTTGACATTTTAAGAAATTTTAACAAGTAATTCTATACGTCGAAAATAATTCAGGCTAAAACAAGCTAATTCTGAACTACAATCTTAACAGTTAATTTCACCCAAAACTATACTTATAAACACTGGTTTGTGACAGTTTGTCTATATTGAGTATTAGAAACATGTCAGTATATGTAGGCTTTGATTGGTTGGGTTTCAGGGAAATTCATGATTAAATATTTTTTTAATCATTAGATGAAATAATTATTTCAATATAGCTTGGGCCATAGGCATTCAGTGCTTACCTGCTTATAGGACAATGCAACTGTGCTTCAAGCCTTCAGTATTTCATATCAAATAAATTCTGTGTGATTTATGGCCACTGAGAAACCCGCCATTTTTGATAAAACATGATAATTTAGATTGAAAAAAAAACAAAACATTTAGGTTGATAAGTCTTTATGTTGCTAACTGCATGTAAAAATGAATGGACGCGCCACATACAGTGTTATTGTATATTATAGGTTGGTTCAACGACTCCAGTGGAAGATTTTGTTGCATTAGTGAACAGGAAAGATGAAGACAAATTTGATGAAGGTAAATACAATCCACATCCTTATTTCAGCAGTCCTATAATTACAGTACTTTCTCTGCAAACGTGTGCTAATTTATGTATGCTCTGTACTAAATATTGCTGTGATTTTCCTCACATTTTGCATATAAATATTTACACGGCTGTGAATACAAATCCTGCTTTGAGTGGTTTGATCACAAACTTTACATGTACTGAATAGTAACCCTGCATGGACAATGAATAGTATAAGTTGTGAGAACTTGTTTCACAATTGATGTAAAACAAATATGTTTATTCTAAGTATATTTATTTGGTATTGCCAACTGAAGGAATTTTATTTAATTTATTTGATATATTTGACAGCTTGTGGACAAATGCAGAAACGTATACAGCAGATTGTTATGGACAGTTTTGGGGACCAGTTTTATGAGAAAGCAATGGATTGTCTTAAGTGTCTAAGGGAACAATGTATTAAGGTAATTGTTGACCCTTTATTTTAGACCTACATTAATTCTTTACTGGATTAATGTCCCCTGTTGCATTTTATTTCAATGTCACCTCAATGGTTGTTTTGTATGTCCCTTAAAAATTTGATAAAGGGTTGAGCATTTGACGGGTATGATACCTGGGTACCAGCTTAAAGGAAAATTGCTCCTATTTTACCTTTCTTTGAAAAGAAGGAACAACAATGGTGAAACTAATAATAACTCAGTTTTCAGTAAACCTGAAAGGAGGTTTTGGAATTCTATTTACCTGTAAGCGTGTTCATAGTTGTAGTATATATAAGTTACAAGGTGCTTAAAGGTTAAATTTAATGATTTGTTGCTATTTAGTGAGATGACAATTTGTTTTTATGCCACTGAAGTCTTCATATTTAAGTTTCAAATTATTATTAAATCTACCATATAGAGCAATATTCGTCACTTTCAATTGGTTGAAATGGGTTTCATATGTCATCGGGGACCAAAGACGAACATTTTAATGCTAAATGTATGAGTTACCCCTCTTTGGATGCCAAAAAAGGTTAAACCAGTAAAAGATATGTAATGTTCCAGTAATCTTTCTGTTTGTATACATACATGTTGTACCCTTTCAGGTGCACTGTTAGTGTGAAACTCTCATTGCTAAGTACCAACTTTAATTGAAATATTAATTTTTCAAGAAGTGTGTAAAAAAATTAATCAGACCTTGATTTTAAGATCTGAGACTTTTCTTAAAGTTTGTCACTGTGGTTGTATAGACTATTGTATATAATTGCTATCTAAATTATGACGGAAATTGATAATTATCTTCCAGAAACTTGAAGCTAAGACATACAACTCATTTTTAGCCGATTTCAAAGAAACCCTTATAGCTAAAGCCAGACGAGATTTCCTGGAAAAAGTATTTTCAGGTTTGTACTATTCTTGTTTATATCCATTGGGGTTATACTGGAGTCACTGTGTTGATTGGTTGGTTGGTCTGTCAACTACAACTGGAACCTACTACTTCTGCAGCCTTTGGAGAATTTTCATGAAACATCACACTTATAATCTACATGATTAATTGTCATATTGTGAGATCAAAAAAAATTATTACACCAGTCGGCCATCTTGGATTAAAAAAAAAGTGTATCTTGACACAGCAGTATTTGTGTATTTGACAGGGTATTAATCACCTGCAGTGATAGCCCTAGTTAGTTTTGACATGATACCGTATGTTGTCAATTTTAAAGTTCAAAAATAGTTATGGATTTAAAAAATGTGAGAATTGCAAATCGTGTCAAGGTCAAGTGCAAAATACATAAGTAATCAAATGAAAATCTTGTTTCTATATTCCAAAATAAAGGTGGACTGTACAATCATGTTTGAATTTTGGGTTTCAAAAGATAGAGGTATAGGTATGAATGAAGTAAAAACAAATTTAGTCAATTTGAATTTCACGGTATTTTAAAAAAAAAATGACAATTAGAAATGTGAAGTATTGCAGAACTGATAACAAGCATCAATGTCAACCAATTTCAATAAAATAATACGATCCAGCATGAGATAATTCAAGTTGAAACAACAGACCAGCCACTAAATATACTTGACTCCATTAAAAACGCAACTATTTGAACTAGGCGTCTTTTTGATGTACCAATAGTCAAAAGCGTGTGCAAAGTATTAGAACCTATCCTCTCCAGTACCATCATGAAGCATCTCAAACATAACAACATCCTCAAGAATGCCCGACATGGTTTCCGCAAAAAAATATCTTGTAAAACACACTTGATTCTTTCCATCCAAGACCTGGCAAAAAACAATAACAACAAAGAACAACCAGATGTTATGCTACTAGATTTTTCTAAGGCCTTCCACCAAGATCCGCATCTCCGCCTTCTAAACAAACCGGGCTTCTATGGCATATGGCAAGGATTTCCTGGGCTCTAGAACTCAACGGGTCATTCTTGAAGGTACAACCTCCAGCACAACTCATGTACTATCTGGAGTCCACCAAGGAAGTGTAATTGGCCTGTTGCTCTTCTTCCTGTTTATCAACGACCTACCAGACTACATAAACAGTCAGTCTACAGTACGCCTCTTCACAGATGAGTGTATATTGTACAGGAATACCAAGACAGTTGATGACGCCAATGCCCTCCAAGATGAATTGGACAAACAACAGCAGTGGGGGTCAGACTGGAAGATAGAATTCCAACCACAGAAATGTCAGGTCATCCACGTCACTAGCAAAATCAAAGTTGTAGATTTGCCTTACAACATCCATGATTGCCAGGCACTAGGATCGGTTGACTCTGCAAAGTCCCTAGGTCTACATCCATAGACACCTAAGCTGGAACCACCATTTAGATATCACCACAAAGAAGACCAACAACACCAGAGCCTTTATATCCAGGAACACACATTGATAAATGATCAAGAAGGACAAAGACCTCTGCTTCAAGACATGGAATGTGGAAGTATTATCTGGAATCCTTTCACCAAAGAGACCACCAGCTATTAACTATTAACTATTTATTTATTGTGTTATTTTGGCCACCGGCCCATTCACATAATATCAATACAATACATATATATACAATGTGAAGCAAGATCAGGATCAGTGCACACAATGTCATCACTTGACAATACAACAACATAAATGTTAGGAAAAAACTGACATGAGTGAGTTCCTGGTTTTAAATGCATAGTATACATACATAGCTAATCCTCTCATAGTGTCAACATTTGTACAAGACATCAAATGATTAAATTTATGTAATGTTGGATATGCGACATAGTAATCTGACAAATACATTGAACGAAGGTTCGAATATAGAGGACATATCATTAGGAAATGGTAGTGGTCTTCTACACAACTGTCACAATAGGGACACAGTCTGTGTTCCCTTAGAATATTAAAATATCTGCCTTGTTCAATCATAAGGTCGTGACTGGAACATCTAAAAGAAGCTAGGCTGGACCGAAATTTAGAAATATCAATATCTACAATGTAATTTTCTAAACCAAAAACAGGCTTAAACTGTGTATAAAATATTAGTTTACTATTTTGAAGACAGTTTGCAGACCATATTTGTCTATATTGATCTGTGAGTTTCTGCACATACATATAAAGAAAGTATTTTGGATTATCTACATACTGACTATACCACACGTAGCCAAAACCATTGGAACAAAGAGTTAGTCTTACATTGGAGACCCAGTTTTTGTGACCCAGCTGGTCAAAATGAAATAGCATGTCATAGCATTTTCGTACCTAACGAGTCCTAGGTAGAGTCAGTATGCGTATCCAATACTTGATACACTTCTTAGAAGTGTATATATGCATAGGTAATCTACCTGTATCACCTAATACAGCGTCGTTACACAAGCAAAGTGGAGAGATGGTCCAGTGCAGGTCAGACAGATATTTCTCTGGAGATTATCACAGGACTAGCAGCGTCACAGACATGCTACACCAGTTCCAATGGCCCACCGTCTACAGGAGAGGCGGGCACACCCGTAGACTGTGATTTACCGCCTAGTACACCATCTGGTAGACATACCACTGACCCCCTCATACCAGCCACTAGATTGGGAGGCCATCACCAGAAATTTCTACTATCGTTTGCCAGGACCCTGATGTACCAACAATCCTTCTTCCCGGATGTTATCCACTTCTGGAACACTCTACCCCAGACAACTGTTGACAGTGCATCCCTTGACATCTTCAGGTCTGGGTTGCAGACCATCTAGCTCAGATAATCACTCGTACCAGTTTGTTTTAAATGCACTGTAAAATAGCTGTTTTAATTAGCACTAGGATGCTTTTGTTTTGCACAAGCAAGTTATTCTATCGAGGGTACGACGATTCACCAGAGTGTGGTCTGTACTAACCCGGAAAGAGAAGATTTTGAAGGGGGAAGGCGGCAGTGAGATATGATGCAGAACTTTGCGTAATGCGAGCAAGGAGTGAGTAGAGCTCATTGAGTAAAGAGTAGCATCCAAGGGATGGGGGATATTCAGTGAGTAGTATCAGAGAGTAGTGGTCAGTAAGTAGTTCAGTTGTCAGTTGGTAGTGTTCATTGAGTAAGCCTATTGTTGAGTGAACAGTGTCAGTATTTGCTCGGATTTGTTCAGTGAGTAAGTAGTATTAGATCTGAGCGCGAGTAAAGATCTGTAGTTTATTCTTATGAATCGTGTTCTTAATATCAGCGACTAGACTTAAAAGTGAAATGGCAAATGTAAAGTTATTGCTTACTTCTTGTCAGACAAAGCTGCTCTTATTTTGGATTGTAAAATAAACGTTATTAATGTCATTTGTCTGCTTTACATACACAGTGGCTTTAAAAACATTAATATAATTACTGAAGTAGAATTTTAGAATCAGTTTAGATGTTAGAACGGCTTCAGTGTCCGCCCTGACATTTTCACGAGTTGGTTTTGTCCTACCAGTGAAATTATCGGAGAGGTTTTGATGGCTTTAATAGCAAAGATATCGTTTTGCGAATGTAATCTTCGTGTTAGGTGTGACTGCAGCTTTCAGATGCTTGATCTGTAGATTTATGTCTGAAGAAATGACAGGTGATAATCTGAATAAGACAGAACGTACTAGGCACGAGGTATACCCGCACTATGTTTGATAGTTGCTTGGCGAAAAATTTCAGATGACTTACATTTGAATTGTTTTATTGTAGTTTTAGTTTTGTGTGTTATCGTCCGGTCTTATTTATTCAATAATTTATTATAACTTATTTTTTTATCGAATAATTAGTTAGATATTTTTTAATTAAAAAGGTCATACATAAACAGTAAAACCTTTATAATAAAACCACCACTGGCTGTGAAGAAAACCGGTCTATGTTGAGAGGGGGTCTGATTATCGAGTTAAAATATGGAAGAAACCTTGAACATCGATTTATGAAAATACGGTCATATTAATGAGGTTGTCTTAATTTTTGAAATGGTCTATAAGTGAGGTTTTACTCACGGTACATGCCTACCGATTTGAAGACGGAAACTTCCTCTAAGTCTTGTGAGCTTGTTGAAATACTGTGGTGAATAATAATGAGACTGATCTCTGCTAGTGACAACCGCATATTTTTTTTAATTTACCAAAATTATTTATGTTCTTACGACATGATAAACACCATTGATAAGCAATAAAGTACCAGAAACATATTTTATTTGCAAAAAATCTACTCTCATTTATAAGAGTTATGAGCAAAGAATCCATTATATACATGTATATGTATGTAGATATTTCATTTGCATATTAAACCTTGATTGTTTAACAAAGCAGCAATACTCATTTTTACAATAACTAGCGACCGTGATTATCTAAGCCGACTAGTATGACCTAGAAAAAATACTACCATGCGAAAACAACATAATTACAATAATATATACATGTATATATATACAGAATTACATAATGACTACATGTGGTTGGTACAAGGCTATATTCGAAAAACATATACTGAGCTTAGTTCAATACCGGTGTCTTATAAGGAGGGATTCATATATGATTCATGCTCATACGCTCCCTTTACAAAGCACACGGACATTACTGCCCTGCTAGGGAGGACAATCCCTATGAGAAGCTTGGGGGCGTCGTCATCAATTTGACATGCCTTCACATATTACGGTTGGGTCTTTGCCCGTTTCACTACCGATGCACCTTGATTAAAAATGAATTCATCAAAGAATGTGCGATATAATGGTGGATGTCATCCAACCATGTACAGTTCCGTTGAAACCGACGCATTTATACGCATCTCAACACGGATTTAGAACCGATACTCACTACTTCGCATTCAAATTCCAGTTTTTACTCTGCGGTGTTTGAGTTTGAAGATATGAGTGAGTGAAATGGATTACAAAGCTTACTGAGTGATGGATATTCATTTTCATACACTTTCTTGATTATATTGAGTGTACGTTATCAGCCATGGTGATAACTCAGGACCAAGTCATACTTGCATTTCTAGTACTAGAAGCACTCAAACTTAGGTCACGCCTGATCACGATACATAACTGAGATGTAAGACGCAATGAAACATTGGACTTTTCCAAGATCCAGAATAACTATGTACTGTCCAGTCTGCTAACTTTTAATAGCACCAACCCATACCACTTTATCACAATTTATATTATTTTCATGAGAAAATATAAGAACTCTGTTTTGCAAATGAAAATTTCTGTAATACGCAAAAGGTATACTTGTTTAGACATTAATTGATATGTTTTTGCAACCAAATACACAACCAAATAATAAGTATGGTGCATACTACTAACTATATAATATTTTATTGCAATTATTTGAGATCATAGGGCAAAACGACTGGATTACATTGCGAAATGACGTCGCTATCGGAAGAATAAGTACGCGATATTGTATTTAGTCATGCCGAGGGAATGACAGAACTAGACGAAGTGGCATATAATCGTGTTGTGGATGATCATGACAACATAATGCACGTGGAGGATTCCGATATGACAATATGAGGCGGGAGTTTGAGCAGCGACAACCAAGCAGTTTGGCGTTATAACACTTGATATGAATAATGATACCAGATCAGTCGCTGCACGCTATACCACACTGACACGGTCATGAAGTAATGGGTCATTTACAAGAGTCGGCATTTCAGAGCTTTCTGCACCATTTTGGGTTTCCTGAACAGCTACCCCAGGACGTTCACAGTACATTTCTTTCAGAAGTGTCACCATAGTGCATAGTTTTCTTCGACATTTATACGCCAGAAGTATTATAGTCGGTAATATCACAGCCAGAACAACAATAGGAATGATCCATTGCAAATTGGAAAGATTTGAATCGCTGGGAGATGCTTCTGTCGCTTCAAATCTTAGTTTCCGCATGTAACCTTTAATAAAAGAAAACATGATCGCATTATCATAGACATGATTATACAAAGTTTGCTAACCGTGTTCATTTTATTACACTATCGGTTTTATTTGGCTGATAATAAGATAAGTGTTAGGTGTTGGTAACACATTAAACCAACGGTGACGTTTTAATCCCAAGCATACCGTTCCAAGGCGGTACACCTATTTTCACCCGTCAGTTATATGTGCATTGTGTTCCTTTTACCTTTATAATTGTTTGTGTGTCTCTATATGTGCATTGTGTTCCTTTTACCTTTATAATTATTTGTGTGTCTCTGTGTGTATATTTTCCTGTTTCCCCAAGTTGTGCTTTGCGATGACTGAGCGCTTTGTAAATCAAAGCGCTGAAAGCGCAGAAAGACTGGGGTAGTCGAAGTTTCTTGTGACCCGTAAAGACTTCTCTGGCAGAGATTGTAGAAGCATTGCACTGTCTCGCTCGGAGATGGAAAGAGGGACTGGTTCACTTACAAGCAATTTTAATTTCAAAGCGTGCATGTAAGACTATACGCTCCACACAGCGCTTTGATTCCTCTACCGTTACATTCACCCGCTGCTGTATTACCCAGTATATTTTGATTTTTCACCTTGCGAAATCACCGTTCGTTCCTGATACTAAATGTCATTGGTCGACACGATCACGTGACTACTGAGTTTATAATAGATGGGTATTTTCCAGTGTTAAACTAATAAAATGTGTACGCAGTATATAGCCTTTCGCGTCGAAGGAAATTTTGACTATCTAGCTAATCGGTTTTAGTTCATGTCATTAAAAGTGTAGCACTTACAGAAGGCAGTGTTTAGTTCATTCACCGAGGTTTGTACTGATACGTTTTAAAAATAGCGTGGCGAATCTGATTAACAAGATGCCAAATATACACAGATTCCGCCCGTACAGTTGTTTAAATGACCTTAAATCACCACACATTTACAGGCATCGGAATAATTTTGGCATGCCGACGAAACGATAGTCACTAACGTTCGATTAATTTAGTTTTTCTAGCAATTTCCATAGTCTCGGCGGCATTTCTATGACAGTGAAAGCTTATTCAATGCACACTCGCATAAAGTTTATTAACGCATGTTTACTGTCCTACATTTCGGACATTAGCGAGTCGTTGTAAGCGGCTTGCTGAATGGCTCTGAACACATGTCGACTCGCCTGTCTAAATATAGACTAGGATGTGTATTCGCACTGGCTGTGGGGATTGTAAAACCGATCAAATGTGTCTAACTCTGATACTAGGATGTGTATTCGCACTGGCTGTGGGAATTGTGAAACTATCAAATGTGTCTAACTCTGATACGGTTGTTTCCAAAATTACGGTTACTAAAGACATGGGGCTAATGCCCCATTCTAAAAATGGGGTATTTTCCTCTTGGCTTCTTATTTACATTTGCAAATACGCAGATCAATGCATATTTGCAATTGGTTACAATTTTAAAATTAACCATCAAAATTTACTTAACTATACACCAATATTAACAGAAATGTTGTATTTTGATTCGTGAAGAACGAGTTTTATTTCAAGGGTTTCAGAGAACTGGGTTTATCTTTCAGGAGAAAGTTCATCAGTGTCAAGTTACACCCATCATAATAGCAACTACTGCTATGATAACTCATGCTAACTGATAGTGACAGCGCACTTGGTGCTAGTATACAATGCCAGCAGTTGCAGTATGCCTATACTAGCTTCAGCTTCCTGTAACAGTACAGTTAAACTTCGATAACTCGAAGACCCTGGGGACCTTATGTCCTATAAGCTCGAGTTACCCGATGTTTCGAGTGACCCAGAGTTTCCATCATGTCCTTTTAATGTTTTTTTTATGAAATGCCTTATTTTCATACTTTTTCATACTTATGTGTTTCATAAAATCATATTTCTATCTAAAAATAGAAGAAATAAAATCCGGATTTCTGTCATTTACTCGACAAATCCGGGGTTCTCGAGTTGTCGCCTGCTTGAGTTATCGAAGTTTAACTGTATACGAAATTTACAAATGTATTACTGTTTTTACTTCCACTAATGGATGCTTAAATCCTATACCAGTGGTAATATTCTTTTTCTGTTTTCTAGTTTCGCTTTCGATTTCAAAGTAAAATAGTTTATTGAATCGTTATTGTGGTATTGAAATTGTCTTAATAAACACTGACATAACTTTCTCAGCTTAGGAACGTAATTACAAGTTCACTGTATGTGTACAGTGTAAAACTCTCTTGAGCAACACTCCAACAACAGTGTCATTTTTTTGCAGTATTGAAGAAGAATTTACAATTATTTCAGCAACACTATCTAAACAACAGCCAAAATATGGTGCACTGTACTCGTGCTATGCCCGATGAGAACTGAACTAAAGTTCAAAATACTGATATAATGAGATAAAAAACTCATAAAAATAGGGCAAATAGTGCGCAAGCAAGTCACTGCATGTACGCTATTCACCAAATTTTAATGTGAAAACAATATGTTAGGCTAAAAGACACCAAAAAGAATAAAGTCATTTTAAAAAGACATCTTTAAATTAAAAAATCAATTTAGGGAAGTTTATACTGAACTTTAATATTTTAACTTCAGTCTGTTACTTTAACTTCCTTGTTCCGGACTAAAAACGAATTTGAATTAATTTCGATATTATTCTCTATAACATAGTTTTATTAGTTTGCCACCAGTACTGATATCTGTGTTATATGTTTTTGGATATATTATTCCACAATATGGGTACCATAGGTATGTAAAATTCACCTTTCAGACGCGAGTATGATTACTCGTAGCTGAATGCCAAAGAGCTATTTATAAAAAACATGTGGACTGTCTATCTTTAGTAACATGAATGTAAAACCCAAAGCTAATTTTGGATTTTAATAGGTAACCCCCGTATGCTATAAATACATCTATTGTAAACATGTGTATGTGTATTATCAACGTTTTATAGGAAAATAATAAAAGTATAACTTACCATGACACTTTTCCTCACAAAGACTATGATAACTGGATGGAGGTTCACACCTAGAAGCACAGGGAACATTCTCCCCTCTTGCTCTGTCATAGTAATAGTCTGTTCCTTCTATTCCTTCTATTCCATCAGCCATATTGATCAGGTATAAGCTACAATTAGTAAGTAGCGACATAATATTATACTACAGTAAAACCTCACTCAAAGACCAACTCGAAATTAAGAACATTATTTCCAAGAACGTTTTTACTGTTTTGGTCTTTATCCAACCTCAATATTCAGACCACCTCAATATTAAGACCAGTTTTCAAGGGTCCCAAGGATGGTCTTATTATTGAGGTTTAACTGTATGAATCAATTAGTCATGGAGTAGAGTTAATTAATATATGAACACATAAATATATAATTAATTGTTAATTTGACCAAATGTGAACGAATAAATCGATCATGAAATAATGCCTCATACATTGTGCACAAGATGACATAAGAAACATTTATTCAGGTACATAATTACATAGACAACAGCTCTAAAAATTTATTTTATATTGCAAATTTATTCAAAACGAAATAATAATATTTTGACCAAAAATGTAATAAAAATGCAATTTACAAACCTGATTATCAGCGAGTACAAAAAAGGTGATAACATAGCGGTTAACTTGTCAGAAATATAAACTAATATAATGTTTATTTCCACAGATGTTAACGTGTCTAGTGGTTAATGAAACTGTACATTCGAATGCATATGTTACTTGTGTTATAGGGACATATTTGTAGGCTTACCATCTTATCTTAAAATAGAAACAGTGTGGTATTTCCGAATTTAAATTTAGACAATATGTGAATTATACGTATATGTATATATATAATTGATTTTGATAAATGTCAAGGGAACGTGTTTATTTATTGTAGTGTCACCTTTATGTAAAGGGCCAGTTATTTCTGACTTATTAGACGCCTACTTTCTGAGCTAACCATAACGTACGTCGAGCAGGAAATGCCAAACATAAAGTGCATTGCATCCACAAAAGTCCATGGATACATGACAGTATATGCACAATATGAACAATTACAAAGGCTTTTATGGTGTATTCCATGGTGAACAAACTTAAAAATAAGTACATGTGTATCAACATAAGACAGTCTGGACCTCCTTGTAAATGCACCGAGAGTTAAAAATCAACCTTAAACAACATACAGTAAAACCTCATTTATAAAAGACCACCACAATAATAAAACCACCTCAAAATTAAAAACACACTTTTAAAGTCTATTTGAACTGTTTTGATCTTTAATCAACCCCAATATTAAGACCGCCTTAATAAAGACAATTTTTAAGGGTTCCAAGCATGGTCTTATTATCGAGGTTTTACTGTATTGCCTAAATTACTCTTCAAGAGTACGACAGTCTTGCACTGAACCCTCAATATGCAGTGTAGCATTAGCCGACTGTTACATATATCATATTGTAGTACCAAATGTCAAAAGCGTGTAACAGTTATCTATGTGTTAATTCTTGTTCATAACTTTATTAAACTCCAGACCAATTTTTTTTTTATTTCATTATTGATTACTTTTGTGAAATTATGATGGAGAAATAGAGAATAGTTTTGCATTGTCATTTTATTTATATGCACAGTTTTTGGTTGCGTTTTTAATGGCGTTATGTATATATTGTCACTTTAACTTGAGTTATCTGATTGTATTGTTGTATATATTGCAGATAAACAAGGTTTGATCTCAAAGTTAGAATGTGAAGAAGGTGCTTCAGAAGATGTTGTGAAACAATTTGAAGAAGGAGAAGAATCACAGAAACCGGAACAAACAATGGAGGACGATACAGCCGATGATTTGGTACGCTTCGTTCAGTTCAGATCATTCCTTCTACCTTCTTAACATGTCCATGCAAATTTATGTTGCATCAAATTTGTGTATCACTTTCATTTAAAAATCTTTGGTCTGCTAATGATCCAATTGGTTTTATTCATTACAGATGAAGGAGTTTTTGTAGTAGGCACCGATACAACGTTTAAAATCATGGATATATTTGTTTTTCGCTGAAAAGTAGCACTCCCGCTTTGGAGTTGGTAATACTATAACCACAATGTCTCGGGGACAAAGTATTGAGATTTGTCATTACAGATACCTTGCAATATGTTTTCGTTTTTATCCAAAATGAAAAGTAGATGTTTTCATAAAAAATAAACATTTACCGATTAGTGATTTTATTAACCGATAACTGAATGTTCGAACGGTTAACCGATTAATCGTTTACATCCATAGAAGAAACAGATTGTCTCTTAATACAATGTCTACTGTATGTATGTTTTCCATTTTGAAACATCAACCAAAGATTTATGACTTATCGTAAGTTCATATTTGGCAAGGCGACTTACTGTAACTTGTAGGTTTTAACTATTTGGTTAGAGTTATATGTACATTGTTTATATATATTGTATATGTATATAAATGACATGGCAGCTTAATTGTCTGTTTATTATGTCTTCATTTTTATTGAACCTTTACCAATTTATAGGCACATTAGTCTAATTCAGTCTAATTCAGTCAGAATGGTAGTGTACTCGGGTGAGCGATATAGGGCGATCATGGGCCTCTTGTATTTTATTATCATATAAATTGCAACCTAACATTTTATCAATTTTGTAAAAAGATAATTTTACATTGTCAGGCAATAGTGACATCACAGTTAGTAAATATCAAATATACTACATAGGTGTTGCTAAGCGTCTGCAAAGTCATTTATGATATAATACAGTATATGGCATATTGACTTGACGACTGGTTTTGACATCAGGTTATAGCATTTGTTGACTTCTATATTTCAGCTTGGAGAGTTGTAAAACACCGAGACAGACAACTGTTAGAAGACAAATGTCAGGATGTGATTATGTTGTACGTTGAAGAAGAACAATGCGGTAGATGCTGGTCTATTAGTACAAATTGTTAAACACATCTTCACTTAGATTCTTTTCTTATGTATATATTTTTTCCCTGATAAAATATTTCATTGAAAGAGAGGTTGTATGTCAAGAAAATTGTTGATTGTGTACTGTGAATACTTTTTATCAATGAGCTTCACTTGAGATTGTAATAAATGAATGTTCAAGTTAATTCTCAACCTGAATTGCATTGTCTTACACCCATTCTGACCTGTTCCAATACTCGCCATTCATTCCCTGTGGGTTATTTAATTCACATTTTGCAGTTGTTTCCAAATGAGTACCGCTACACTATTTCCAACCTCTTCTTAAAGTGACGTCATTTTCAGAAGACATCACATGTGACTATGTACTGACAGGTAGCAATATTTTCCCCTTACATCAATATAAAAACAAAGTGACCATATGGAATAAATTTTGTTCCCCGATTGCAAATAGTAACATCACGTTGCATTTTCTTGAAATGATGTCACTCACAGAAGAGGTTGTAAATCCCATAGCAGCTCTCAAATTAGCTATTTCATTGATCCCTTAATGATTTTGATATAAAAGATTCTTGGACCAGTCCAAACATTTGTTCTTGAAATCAGCTTGTAAGCAGCATTTCGTTAGGTTGATATTTGGTCTAGTCTAAATTTGAAAAAATCCATGAAGCAACTGAAAGCTAGCAATTACCCCACTGTTGAGGAAATGTCCCCAAAGGGATTGGAACATAATAGACAATCATGGGTATCCAAGTATGTTATTATTGAGATAGAAAGTCAGGTGGCATAATTCTGAAGTCAGAGTTATGTGACATGTCTGTGACTGGATATTGCGAGAGACTGAGTATGTCACAATGTATCATTAGGTTTACCATGTTGAAGATATTTGTTTCATTGATTTTGTTTATAGTTGGGGCTGTCATTGATACAATCCATATTGATATAACAACTTTTTTTTGTTGATTGACATTCAAGTATTGACATGTATAACATTATGAAAAAGGCAGCTTTGTTTCATACTCCATATAGGTATTGTGGGGTTACATTATCAGTTTTGTATGTTAATATATGACAATTTATCATTGATGTGAAATTATAAATGTGTTCACCAAATCATCAATGTTAATTGAAAATTACTTTACAATTTGCTTCAAATTGATATGATTTATGTTTTAAAATACTGCTTATAATTTTTGTCCAAATTGTTGCACAAATAATTTTCCCCAACCATTGATGAAACTGTTTGAAAAATTGAAAATCTTTGTAAATAGAAGCTTACTTTTGTTGTATGTTAGTTAGCATCATGATCAGTAAAAAGCTTGCATTTCTTTACTCTATTGCTTCATATTATGTACAATCTTTGTTAGTGATTTAACAAGTAAAATTTAGATAAATTGAAACACCTGTTGTGTTTTATTTAGGTTGCACATATTGAAGGCAAGAGCATTGGGCTTTTCCTTAGTGGTGACTGTTCAGTGACATAATTAAAACCAATCAGTCAATTTAAATTGATTCAGTTATCAGGGGAGTTAACTATGTGAACCTTTACCTACACCAAATAATCGATGTCAAGAAAAAGAATACAACATTAAACATTCTTTATTTTAGATACAAAAACTTAATTTCAACAAGCACAACACATTGATTCAATACATAGTTCTCAACAACCGTCAAAATGTGCATCTCCCATAGTGTATAGATAGTTCCCACATCTACAATATTTACCTCCCTTGTTCTGAATTGTCGGCCATTTTGATAGGCAAATTTCATTAAAGTTAATGGGGAATATAATGTAAATGATGATAAACTAATCCGATTTATAAAAAATAACTTAATCATTATGCTCATGTGGGCATTTGGATCAGTAAGTTGAAGAAAAGTGGTTGTCACATGCAAATTCTCTTGGTATTTTCTCAATTATCACATTTTTAAGGGCTTATCAAAATGACTGATGATTAAGAACAAGGGAGGTAAATATTGTAGATGTGGGAACTATGTTTTGATTACTTACAGATCTTTGTACAAAATATGCATTTTTAGTGCCATATTATACTCAAAAATGAGTACTGAAATGGAAAAAAATAAAATGTAAAGACTACCATTCATGAAATAATAAAATAAAGTCTCGCCTTAATAACTTAAAACATATACATGTATAATGAAAGAACAGGTAAATCAAATATATACATATATTAAGCTAGAGAAATCCTGATGAGGAAACTCATTTCCATAGCGTCGTACATTTTTTCTGTCACCAGGAAGCAAAGTCCCTGAAATTTGGATATATTCTGTGTTATATAAGGTTGAACATTTTCATAGCAAACAATTCGATGCCCTTTGATACTAAAATTTAGTTTAGGTCTTCTGCTATTCATAATATTTTAAGTTTGAAAGGAAATTTGTCTGTTTCTGCATTTTTTACTGAATTCCAAAAAAATCTTGAATTTCTTGTAACTTTTTGACACTTCTTTAGTCTACATATCTGAAAAGTATATATATACTTTCCCAGATATTAAGAAACAAGACATAAAATGGGATATTTCCATTTATAAGTCATTGTGTATGACTTTCTTGAAAAATGTGATTGATAAGAAACGATGTCCATTAGGTCTTCTCTACCTTAACCTCTTGTACTGATACACTCGTGTCATGTGACTACGATCTCGCTGGAGAGACGGACAGTCGAACTTGTGTTGTAAATAATCACATTACAACATTCTATCCTCGCATAACCTAAATTCTTCATATAACCCTCTGTCAATCAGTGTTAAATACTCTGTCAACATACTCGTGGTTGAGGAGGATAAGAGCTGAAATCATGAAAATAAGAACATGCCAAAAAAACCTGTTACAGTAATTTTCACTCGCCAAGTACTACTATACTAATACAAGCAATAGGTGATCTCCACACAACATTTAATATCTATTACATGAATGTTACTATTTACCACATGCTTTAATATTGTCAGATGCCAATTTTTGCTAATTACATGTATATAATTTTCCATCACTTTATAAGAGGATATTTTGGTGAGTAAAAAGGCTCATGAATCAGCAGTTTAAGCTATTACGCTAGCAGAAATGTTTGCATATTGCTAAAATGAGTACAGTTAAATTGAATATTTAAGTATATATAATGTACTTCTGTAAACAAGCAAAATTTTGACATTGCAAACTATACCACTAAGACTAATTTCATCCTCATAAATAATTGCTTAAAACATTTCACTTGTTCCATATTAAAGACTGCACGAAAACTAAGACTAATGAACACGTTAAATGCCTTTTACTAGTTAATGTATGTTTCTGACTTCAATTGAAGAGTATCAAATTGTTACAGGCATTTTCATTGGTCAGCAGATGACTCGTTAACATTCAAACAATTCTCTCCCAGTACATAAGGTAGTGACAACAGAAGGTGAAATGTTGGTTCCTGAGATGCTTAAATTACCATCAGTAAAAGAACTTTTCTACTTAACTAATCAATAATTTCATCAGTGATGCAGCCGATTCCATAGATCCATAGAAACAACCATAATCTTTATAAGCGAAACAGTTCAAAAAAATTGAAGGTACACTTTGTCTGCATACATACGTGACTAAACAATGCATGTGAAAAACAACGCAGCAAGGCATTTGCCTTAAACAATACAACAAAAGAAATACCAATAGAAAGGCTTTTGTCATACCATAATTTAAAGATGAAACAGAAATTTAAGAGTACCCTATATATATATTTAAACCACACTCACTGCAATCTGTCCAATCCTATATACAACGGTCTTCAAGAAGTCAGATAATCGATCTATCTTATATACATTAATATATACATGAATATATATATGAAGATACTATTCAACAACAATAATGCGATTCCAATGTAAACTGTAAGACCAATCCATGTCGTATAAACGTGACAAAATAGCTCTTTATATATGTGCCATATGACCCTGAGACATGGTAAAAGGATAGTTTCAATTAGTTGGTAAAGTGACATAGTTTACCATTACACTATACCTTTGCTTCTAAAAAGGACAATAAATATTTGGATGATACAGATTCCGGTTTATTCACAGAAACCAGACAAACCCTTACTTTTGCATAGAATTTCGTGCATGTTTGTAAATAACATGTTTTGCTGGACAGTAGTAAAACTACATCCATACTCTGCTATCACATATACTCAAGGACTTAAAGAAATGCCCCATTCATAATTGAATGTAAACCACAGTCAATCATCAAGTTTGATTTAAAATTGTAATTTATTAATTATCGATACAATTCAATACATTTGAAACACTATCCATTAAGAGTGGGTCACTTATACCAACGTTCTTCATTTTGTACAAGTGAACACATTTAAAAGCAATATACACAAGTAAGTGAGGCGTTTTTAAAATCGCCAAATATATATTCATTTACAGTCCTGGGAATGATGGGACTAGGGATACAAATATAATGACACGCCACAAAAAATTCATAAATGAACTCAGAAACTACTACATTGTATTGCACAACAATTCAATATGTCAAATTCACAAAACTTTTTGTTTCATAATTTTACCATTTTGTTTGGTTCATTTAATGACTGGATTTGTGATTTTGAATCTTATCTAACTAGAATAGTTCTACAATTTCCAGTAACATATTCAAACAGCTATATGAAGTATATTTTCTGAAAGTTCAGATCGTTCGTCCTCACTAACTTCATTTGAAAAATTCACAGCAGACAGAGTATTAAACAACGATGCATAATGTCCCGTGGCACGTGCATCTCGTGCAGCACGTAGTAATTCATCATCACGAATATAGGTGACTTCCTCGCCTTTATGAACCTGCTTCACATGTTTACGTGTATTACCACCAGTCGCACAACGAAACGTGCAGTACGGACATTTATACGGCTTAAAACCTTGTAACTGATGCTGTACTCGTATATGTTCATTCAGTTTCTGAGTTGTTTTTGTCTGATAGTCACACTGTGTACATGAGTACACCTTGTCAGAATGAACCCATTGATTATGCGAGCGGAGAGTATTTGCCGACACAAAGGATTTTGCACAAATCTTACACTCGTAATTTCGAGTATTAGTGTGTCCGTTGACGTGTGTCTGATATCTGTAACGTAGGATTGAGGTAAATGGACAATGTGGACACGTGTACAACTCCCTCTTGTCGTCTTCTGCCCGCTCTTTGTGTACATTGAACAGATGAGCTGAAAATTTAAAAACATTCATAAAACAGAGATACTTAGGTCATGATATTTAAAATATCTGAACAAGTAGCAAAGAGAAGCTGATGAAACATTTAAAATCATTTGATAATATAATAGCATGGAATCACAACAAAATCAGCATAACTATTTTCAACTGTAATTTTAGAATATGATCTTTTTTTATTACCTTCTTAGGAAAAAAATCAGAATAACTTATCTCAAAAGGTGTACGGATTGTTCAATATTGAATTAATTCAGTTTTTTGTTTACATGGGCATGAACTATTCAGTTTGGTTACATCTAAAGTTGTGTGTTAATGCTTCACACACCAGTAACCCTTCTTAGTCTACAGTCATGGTCCGTGGAAAGACGACTACATGTACTATTTTTTTATAACTGTCCTCTAATTTGTTCACAAATGTTGTTGAACCTGACAAAGCCCAACTACTCCATCAGTTGGTATATCTTTCATGAATGGTATTGTAAATATGTTAATTTTGGATTCAGTGCTCGTGCTAATTCAACTTTGACCTAAAAAATATGCAGGTTTATTCACTTTTACTTACTATAGAAAGTGGCCTTCACAGCAGTAGAGTATGCACAATGTTTACATTGATAATTCCTTTCATTTGAATGACGATTGGTGATATGTGACTGTAACTCGTGTTTCTCGCCGAAACTTAACCCACACACCTGACATAAGAACGGTCGTATCCCAAGATGCATCTTATCTACATGTTTTCTGTGAATTCTGTAATATAACAATAGAGAAGAATACAATGTATTCAAGAGCACACAGGAAACAAGCCCACACTCCTGACAGCATGTTTACACCGAAGTAATAAACAGGATCAATATCAAATATAGTTTCTTTCAAATATTGAACAGGTGACCAATGTTTTAAGAGGGATCAAGATCGTTTTTTACGAGGGTCACCAAATAATCAATTCGTACCAAGATAGTTTCAATTCGGACAGAGAGGAAGATATTTAATAGCTGCAAAAAAAACAATTCCTTATTACAACTTAATTTATCGAACCAGTTTTCTAAAATTGACAAAAATGTATGTTTTCATCATTTTGAAAAGTAGTTTATTTCTAATTTATGATCACTTATGTAATATGCTCCACAAAAAGAAAAGAAACAATTATTTCTCTCAGGTGTAAAAATTCACTCTATGTCAATAAATCGGCCAAATGCAGTGCTCTTGCAAAAAGGCAAAATTTGGCCAAAATATTGAGATAGAGTGAATTTAGATGTTACAGTGATCCCCTTTCTGGGATATTTCAACTACAAGATTTACTTCTCTGTTTTGAGTTTCATTCCACAGTATTCACAGGGAAATAACTTTTCGTTGCTATGTTTGCTCTGATGTATCTTGATGGCAGTGGAGGCATAGGTCTCATACTTACATCCTGGATGTTCACATCTGTAGATCTGTAAACAATGACAGGTACAGTACAACCTCTCCTGAGCAATACATAGTTCCCACATCTACAATTTTTTACCTCCCTTGTTAAGACCTTTTGAAACGCAAAACTGATAAGCCCTTTTAGGAGTAATTTCCATGTGATAATTGAGAAAATACCAAGAGAATTTGCATGTGACAACCACTTTTTCTTCAACTTACTGAGCCAAATGCCCACATGAGCATAACGAATAAGTAATTTTCATATATTGGATTAGTTTATCATCATTTACATAATATTCCCCATAAACTTTAAGAAAATATGCCTTTCAAAATGGCCGACAATTCAGAACAAGGGTTGTAAATATAGTAGATGTGAGAACTATCTATACACTATGGGAGATGTACATTTTGACTGTTGTTGAGAGGTTGTTGCTATAGAGAGCTTATGTAAATTTTCACACCAGGAAAAATGGATACCGTTGTTGATGAGAGGTTTTTAGGGGAACTACATAGGTCAAGCTAGCATGGCTAGCTCGGTAGAGCGCTAGACTGTAACACGGCAGATACAGGTCCAATTCCCATTGGCTATCACAAGTGGTGAAGTTGTCAGCCGCTTGCGGAAGAGCAAGTTAGTACTGGTTGATAATTAATTCCAGGAAAACTGGTTAGGTCAACTGGACTCTTATATGACTTTAAATTGTGGAAAAACAGTGATAAACCTGATGAAAACAAAGCATATAGGTAGAGCACCTGTGTCAGGTGACCCGACTCCTGATCCAAAGGTCATGGGTGTAAACACTGACTTGGTTGAGGTTGAACAGATTTTTGGGCCGTGGATTAATAGTTGAAACTTGAATGACCATAAAAAATAAATTTAAATAAAACAAAAATACCTTCCTATCTACCAATCTAAATTTTGCTGGGTACGAATATGCCAAACCAATTTTTAAGGATTGTCTAACTCAGAAAATGATACTTTTAAGCAGATTAATATGGCAAAATAACAACAGTAAAATGTAAAAAAAATACCTTGATATTGTCATGTTGAATTCCATGCTTGAAATATTCGTGCTTACGTAACATGGATCCCTTTCTGAACGACTTGTCACAAAGCTGACAATGAAAATTCATCTTCCCTGCCGTATGACATGTATACACATGACGCTTTAACATTAGCAATACCTGTATACAGGAAAATAAAAATGTAGTGGTTATACTGCACACCAAAATCTATTCATCTTTTACTATATAATTTTTACAAGATCCACATTTTATAATACTTTTTTACAATACAGTGAGTCCAATTTCATTATATTAGGCCAGTTGTATTATCAAGGATCACTGATATATCATACATTGCTTTACTAGAAGATTATAAACAAAATGCAGCAAAAGAAAGTCAATCATAGTCCAGCTTCAATCAGACTATCAGTTGTACTATGTAGTAAAGGATTTTTGGATATATGACAATGTATCAAGGAATTACAACTATATACAGCCTTTACAACCATTGAAATTAGAACAGTGATGTACAGAATCAATGCAAATAGAAAGCTAATTAGACAACCAACGCAGACAAGTCATTATCAACTTTCAAACAGGACAGCCCCTTGAAAGGTTCTGACAACCCATTGGACAACCCCTTTAAGACTGAGACTTGTAACCCCTTTATTGAGAGGCAACTTCACTATAGAGTATGCAAACCCTTATAAAACTGGGGTAACTCCTATAAAGTTGGATAACCCCATTACAGACAGGAACAATGCCTCCTAAGACTGGCACCACTCTATAATTCCACAAAAGACTGAAACAATCCAAGAATTGACCGCAACAATCTAGCCATAACTTCCATCTTGACTGAGAAAATAAAAACAAACCTTAAACGTCATGGAACAATCCGAACATTGATAGGTTATGTACGGATGAAAGCCAATCACATGATCTCTCATCTCGTGTAAGCTTTTTGTCGTAAATCCACATTTCTGAACCTCACAGGTTATAATCTCAGGACAAAAATTCTGCAGCTCATTTGCTTCCTTCCTTGAGTGCTTATGAGCTTTCTGAAATAGGTAACAAATATGTGTGATATTTGTTCTGAAATAGGACACAATATCTGTAAGCTTTCTGAAATAGGTTACAAATATTTGTGATCTTCGTTCTGAAATAGGACACAATATGTGTGAGCTTTCTGAAATAGGTAACAAATATGTGTGATCTTTGTTTTGAAATAGGACACAATATGTGTGAGCTTTCTGTAATAGGCAACACATATTTGTAATATTTGTTCTGAAAAAGGACACAATATCTGTGAGCTTTCTGAAATAGATAACAATCATTTTTATACATGAAAACCTGAAAGGATTTGCCAATGTATCATTCTGATTACAAACAAGGAATGTGATAGCATGGGGGAGCTTACTGCATTGGTGTCATACATCACAGTAACTTTGATGAAAGTAGAGAGTATAATGCCATATGTATTGCAAAGGTTGTCAAATTCAGCGAATAAAAAGATTTTTACAAACAATAATTACATACAATATGTTAAGCAGCTTTATAAAAAAATTAATGACAAGTAAAAAGTGACCAGCAATACCTGCAGATGTAAGTGTAAGGCTGGTTGTGATGACAACGACTGTTGACATTTTGTACAAACAAATAACTCTTCCTCTGGTTTCCCTCTATCATTATGTTGTTGCTTGGTAACCTTTCCTGTCTTGTGTACTCTCCTACCGTGAGCTGTTAAGGTTTTGGACGTGAGGAAAGTTTTGTCACACTCGACACACCGATAATTTTTCTTCTTAGATTTGTTCAAATCTAAATGATGTCGATATTTTCTATCTTTAGCGAATGGCACAATAAGTTTTTGTAGTGCTAATTTCAACGAGCAGAATCGCAACCAGCTTTCTACGACTTTCGATGTACTTCTATGCTTTTTCAAATGATGATATGAAAGCTGACTATATTTTCTAAATTTTATTCCACAAACTCTGCAACAGTGAGATTGCTTTCCATTACCCCGTTCTTTTAAATATTTCCATGACAACGACTTTTTCTTGCAATGTTTAACTGCAAATATACGTCTCAAATAGCCACAGATCATCAAAGGGTGAGAATACGTTCGATGATAAAGAAGCTGGGCGACAGAGGAATAAGATTTCTTACACAGCAAACAAGATCTATTAAATAGTTTTGGAGCAAAAATCTTTGTTTCTTTAGAATAACTATTAACTTTTTCAGCAACATTTACAGTTTTCAAGCATTTTATCTTGAGTAAATTTTTTCCCTTATTTCTAAGATTAGACAGATCTTCTGGAGCATATTTATTCACTTTTTGTTTCTGTTGTGCAGATTTCACACATTTATTACTTGCAAGTGATGGAGTATTATCAGCTGAGTATTTAGTATCATAACAGGTTTGGTTCCAAGTATGGCTTTTAGCATGTGTTCTCGTTCTTTCAATGTTTAACCTTGAACTTTTACCAAAGTCAAGGTCATTTGGAGTATCCAACTTGACTTCTGACTGACCTTGCAAACCTGATCTTGACTGTTTTAAAGCACTAGACTTGTTACCATGGCTTTTAATCACATTATTCACACATTCCACATTTCTACCAACAATTTTAGACTGGTTTTCATCAGTTTCAGTAAAATCCTCAAGTTTAACAATCACTTCTCTGTAACCACCATTATCTGAAATAATCAATAGGTAACTAAATACACAGATGATGTGCACTGCACCAGTATTCCTTACAAGTGAAAGTAGTGAATTGAGAATGGGTCCATAGTTGGGGAAATACAAAATTCAGACAATTGGTAATCAGTCCTGCAAATGGCAGAAGTTAGTACTGTGACTTTATCACTTATACAGTATTGTGCACAGCATGCCCTTAATCATAGAAAGAAAAAAAATCATCAGCACACACTTGACTGCTACAAATTCTAAAAGCTAATGGAAAAACTCTTAACATCCCTGGCCCTTAGCTAGAGTACAGCAAAAATCCTAGGCACTTCCCAAAGAAACCAGTGATAATACCTTACTATCCCCTTGTCCCTGGTACATGGAGTGTATGTAGCTGTAAGTATGGGCACGCATCCTCAAACTATACATGTATTATATAAGTTATACATAAAAAATGTTGCAGATGCATAAACAACACCCATTTATTATTTTCAATAATTCACAAGTAAAATAACAAATGACGCGAGAGTGATGGCTGCTTCTATCCTGCTATTATTCTATTATATGGAAAAATGTTTTCTTCACCAAATAACTTGTGTTTTAATTTTAATTGATACATATAAAATGAATGATACAAATCAAATACTACATTTGTTTTTATGGTCATTTAAGTTTCAACTATTAATCTGCAGCCCAAAAAACTGTTCAACCTCAACCAAGTCTGTGTTTGAACCCATGACCTTTGGATCAATAGTCAGGTCACCTGAATTTGGTGTCCTACAACTCGCTCTATATGCATTGTTTTTATAAATTACTGAATTCATTGAACTTGTTTTCAGAATACCCATTGAATAACTGCCATACTTTATTACCACTGTGGTAATATCCTATATTTATATGTAGAACTGTATCAACTATGGACCAAACACCACAGCCAGGAATCATAATAAGACTGCAAGAAAAGAAGAATGACTTACCATCTATAGTTTGTTCATTACTGCAGGGATCAGCCATTGTATATCTCACAGAGGAAATATCAGTGTAAGTAGATACACCACTATGTGACAAAGGCTGCTCCCTAAGTCCAGTGTATACATTGCAGGGTACCAGTTTATCCACTGATGGTAATAAGCTGCTGGTTTCCGGCAGTATCTGCTGTGACAGTGTTTCAATAGCTGCAGACATCTAAAGGAAAATTAAGGACTTATAGAACATTTAGTGGTGAATATACCAAGACAGGTTTATCACAATTTCGATAACAATATCTTAAACTGAGGCAGATTTCAAACAAAAGAATAGCTGAGTTCTGACAGCAAATACTGTTCTGTGCAATATTTCACTGATATGACACAAGTTGGACAAGAACACTTAGTTCCTGGCAAATACTTCTAAGAAAAATTTAACACGACACTCACAGTATAATATGTCACTAATAATTATAAACATGTCATGTGTGATGACATCATGAAGATAACAGGCCGGATTAATGTCAGTGACACTACATTTTAGATGATTTTTTAGACCAAATGTATGCTTAGGCTTCAATGTTTACAGATGTTATACACTTAATCTAGTACCTGACCAAATTATAGCAAAACTGATCAGGTAATAAAGATTTCAGAGCACCTTTCCATGCATTTTAACGCCCCCCCCCCCCCCCCCTCTTGTATTAATTAAACTGAGCAATACATGAATACGGACCATTCTAAATTGTCCAGTGCATTTAAAACTTCATATATTGCACACAACCTGGGAAAGTTATGTTATATTGTTACCATATAATTACCTGTAAAAGTATGGCTCCATCTTGTACAATTCTACAGTTGTCTGAGGAAACAAACAGCTGACCAGTGTAACAGAATTCTACCAACATATGCAGTATATAAGTATGTAGACCTAAAATACGTGGACATGTACAGACAATTTATACAACAAACTGACCATCGTTTACCTACAGTGACACTGATTTATATAAGTACATGTATAAAGCTTTCATCACAATCCAGCCATTTTTTTCAGTTTTAGGGGAAGTATGGCGGTCCTTTCGATAGGGGAAATTTGCATCATGAATAAGTAAATTTGGGTAATTATACGACTACAATTTTGATAATTTTACTGATTTTACTTTCTAAGTAGGGGAAAAATATATACTTTTTTCTTTGGGGAATGGGGCCCAGTATCGGTCCCAAATTTGCCCTAAAAAAGACTGCAATCAAACTTAAATGTACTGCTATTTATCAATATATATTTACAGAATACTCACCAAACTGCACTGTTTGAAGATCAGGTGCTTTCATACATAAGTTATGGATGTATTTAGATGAAGCCATTAGTACAAGCTTGTGAACCCACAGTGATGAGCCTTTGAATATTGGAAACATACAACAGGTTGATAACATTTTTATGCAATAATACAAAGCAAATATCTAAACAAGGCAGCCTCTAATTAGAGTGTGACAAATAATCCAGGTCTTATCATGATTTTGTTATCATCAGTACTTCCACATAAAATCTATTCCACAAATCCATATATATTTCCCCTATTTTGTGATGGATAGAGATGATTTACCATTATGCTACTCCCTAAAAAATCTAACTTGTCATTTTAAATACAGCATAACCTCTTCATAGCAACAACCTTCCCATAGCACCAACCTCTCCATGGCAACAACATATCCCATATCAATAGCACCAACATATCCATAGCAACAGTATTATCAATTTTAATTATGTATCTAAGTAAACAAATTACTCATAAATTAACCACTCAAGAGCAATAACCTTCCCATAGCAACAACCTTCCACTAGCAAAAACATATCCATAGCAACAGTATTATCAATTTTAATTATTTATTTTAGTAAACAAATTACTCATAAATTAATCACTCAAGAGCAAAAACCTTCCCATAGCAACAACCTTCCCATAGCAACAACATATCCATAGCAACAGTCTCTCAAGAGCCATAACCTTTAACCAACAGCCATATTTTGCATTCACAAAGTTGTTGCTCAGGAGGGATTGTACTATACATACGTCTACGAGTATGAAGACATTGTCAACTGAACATTAATCTTCGTCTGTTTCAACTTGTTTATTGATTAATACCGGTACCAGGTCAGTTCAGTCAGTAATAACTCAAATAAACTGTCAATCTGGATTCTATGGAAGCATGTGTTTCAACAAGTTGACTGTTCATAAAAAAAATAAGTTTTGATTAACAATAAATGGCTAAACTTTAAACATGCACCTACCATCAAGTGAAACAATTTCTAGGTCACAAAAAGCTTGATCCTGATAGAGTTTGTAAAGAAACTGCAGCAAAACTGTGGGATGATCATTGACCACCAACACATCCATGTCTGAAATATAACCATTGAAAATTACTAGTTAAATTTAAAAGTATTTCAAAAAGAAAGAAAACTCTTATAAATAATATCAGATGGGGTTGGTCCAGATTTCTGTAACATAGATGTCATTAAAAACAGTATACATTATAAGTCAAAAGTTTGATTATGTAATTTTGCTAAAATTTCTTTTTCCATCTTCAAAGACATGATAGTCCTCCATCTGAAGAATTGAGTATCAGTCCCTGAAACTGAAAGTTTTATTTTTCGTGTAACTGGCAAAATGTCTATGGAGTATGGGTTAGTCCAAAACATTAGATACACATACCATACATGCTCATTTTACCTTAATCGTTATTTTATATTTTACATTCACTTTGCATGTAACAATATAACCAAAACATGTCAAAATGTGAAATAAGTTATGTAGGAAAATAGGATCTTATTAATAAATAAATAATTAACTCCGGCCAGGTTTTTGACCCAACATTTAACTGTAACATTAATGACTGGGCAAGTAAAATTGAAGCTATACATTCTTTAGTAAATATAAGTCGCTAATTGTCATTGCTTAACTTTGGTGGCATTTTTACCGTAATTAAACGTGCAAGTGGATTCATCCGAATATGCTATCCGAACTTACTGCCACTATCTCTGGATACTATTTCTCCATATATCACTACAGATCTATGTCTGAAACTTCACGGATTAAATAAATAGATATGTCACTTACTGCTAGTAGACGTTTAAGTTAAAAAATGCCGCACACAAATCACAATATGCTCACAAACATTTCTGCATATTATTTTTGACGTTTGGGTTATCTCCCTTGAATAATCGACAGGTTCGGGCTAAAATGCACACCTCCGAATTGTAGCGGAAGTTGTAAGACACATCTGAGAAAATAGGCATAATGTTACTTTTAGGGATAGTTTACGATAGACGTCGAATAGCACCAAAATAAGTCTTTCTCGGTCCACAACCTATCTTGTCAAGCAGGTTGCCGGATTCCTTCACATTTGGTGGTATTTCGAGATTTAGCAGAGTCTCGTGAAGTTAACTTATGCTAACTTTAATTTGCACAGGCACTGACATAAACATATGGTTTATATGTCCGTGACACAGGGGCCGTATGTTATTGTGTTTTCCAGATTTGCAACAGAACTCTTGAACTGTCTTCCATACGCTGGTTATGGTCACAAAAAAAAAGAATGGCTCCGCTCTGGACAACACGTCAGATTTGCTTAGGCCTATATTATAATAGATATAGCCTACAATGTATATATATATAATTTTTTTTTTAACATTTTGATCTGATGAAGATAATTATTTGTCCGAAAATCGTAATGTAACACCAAGATAACATATCCCCGATACACACGTGAAAAGTTTCGTGGACCGGTTCCGCGCATGTTTCCCACGGCTCCACCGCCTATATATAATCGTCATGCCGACTGATAATTGTGCTCGAGCACGTAAAAGAACCAGGGGTGCTTCTGGAACTGGTGCATCTCCTGTATCATGCACTATCCTCCAAAAATCTAATATGACTAACATTCTTCCGGAGGCGTCGCCCATATGGGAAACCGGTGGCGACGATAAATAAACGCAATTACAAAGACAAAATAATTGTGCAGTGCGAAAATCAAATCAACCAAATGACGGGACAAGGTGGATACTATTTTCCCTATACAATATACACTCTTAAGCCAGTTCGTCTTTTTGACCAAGAAATTCTTTATAAATACATGGTTCAAATGGAGGTCATCAAGTGAGCGTGTACCCGTACGTGGTCTAAATTTCTGATAAACCACTGATAGTGATTTTCTCTCGCCATTCTCATGAATAGTGCATGTCAGAGGGTTTATAAACTGTGTACAAATGTCAAATACCCAACTACTATCAACTCATGAATGCTGTATTGTAAAGTTCCATTCTAGGTCAAATATGATTGGGTCTGTAAATCCGACTCAAGCCAATTTATATATGGAATTACTTGGTTAAAGCACGTCCCTGAACCATAAATGAGTCCGCTCTAAGCCGTACTCACAAGGTTCAAAACTGAACCATTTTGTTACAATAAATAAGATTCAAACTGTGGATACAAATCTTACGTTTATCGTCGGAAAAGATGATAAACCTTCTATTGTAACATCAGCAAACACGAGTTTCATTATTGTATCTTACCAGCAAGATATGAGCAGCGACCACTAGCGGATCCAGGGGGGGGGGGGGGGCACCCGGCGCGCCCCCCTAAAATTCCCCAACCTTACATGTATATGTCTGTCTGAGTATAAATACGAAAATATACAGAAATCTTTAATTATAAGATTTTCAAATAAGCCATTCTGAATTGGTTTTATGTTCAGTAACTTAAAAACAAAGAACAAAACACAGTCACTGCCGTTTTATAAGTCTTGAGCAAAATAAAAAAAATGACCAAAAAGTTACGTCCCCCTATACTTGCCTAAGACCAAATCCTGGATTCGCCCCTGATGACCTCTGTTTGTAAAAGATTAACCCAGAATTCGCTTGAAAAATAAATATTTGCTGGAATTAAATTTTTCATAAAAAATTAGTAGCTAAAGCAGTTGACACCTATAAAACATAACAATCATAAGGTCTTTATACATACTATATATACGAAATACAAAACCTTGTGCGTTGTCAATACCCGATATACAGTGGCCTTGGTGTTGTAGAGCTGCGGCCGTGGTCCATTGGTTAATGCGCTGGATTGGAACCCGGCGATCCGGGTTCGATTCCCGGTCGCGGCAGGTCATACCCTTCCATGAAAATTTGACTAAAATGTCCATTTTCCTCCACATGTGGATAAGTTGCCGGCTCCTTGTGGAAGGGTAAACTGGTTAGGTGAACCGGCCGCCGTATATAACTGAAATATTGTTGAGAAACGGCGTTAAACCCGATGAAACAAACTTGGTGTTGTACTTCTTGCTCACCGAGATACATCATTCTATCACAGGGTAGCGTACCGTGTATAAAAGTTGATCTGCCGTTTTATATAACGTGATAACAAATTCAGAGTGCAGTATACAGGACAGCTCGCAGGGACCGACTTTAACGTTTAATAGTGGGGCGAATAATGACTCGTTTTCAGTCTGCTTCGCGTTTAATTAAATGAACTCACTAAACACATATGAGATGCTTTTGTACATACATTCAACCAGCATGGGGTCATTAAAGAACGGGAAGTGTAATGTCAGGAGTGTGTAACCAAAAAATAAACCGACGTGGACTCGGGGTTGTGGATAAGGGGGCGGGGAACGAGAATTGTGGCTTTTCATTTAACATTAAGTCCATTTGTTATATATTAGGAGACATAAACCTGTACGATTTGTCAGTGTTCATACACCCTGTGGTATTAATAATACTTGAATGTCGGTTGTTTACATGCATACAGATCTAGAGAAACAAGAAATATCTTGAAAAAAGATGGTCGGCAAAATTTGAAGGTTAAAGATTTGTTGTGCAACATAAAAAATTGTCGATATTTTACGATTGCTGGTCACTCCAGCTCCGAAATGGTCTACCAACCATTTTTGGATCAGTTTAAGTTCAGCTTCTTCCCGAGGACAATACGGCTGCAGTGAAACGGACTAACGGCCACATTGGCTGAGGCTCCCAACTTGGTACTCTTCACGAGGGAGCTCTTCACCCTACCCTTCTAATAGGGGATTTTCTCCAGTTGTGGTAACTCAACGGGTCTTCTGAGCTGTGCCTTCTACTTCTACTTCTACTTCTACCATTACGCGGCCACCATCAATGAACTGATTATTCTGCCACTTTTGGATGCGCATGTAAATAATTTATAAGGAAAAAGAAAGGATTTGTGCTATACATTCTATATACAGTGAGATTTAAAAACATACTGGACGGTGGTCTAGATCGTCTTATGTAGGTTAGTCTTGAAACATTCCTCACTTCTGTTCTACACGATGGTACTTGGAAATGTTTATGTTACGGGATAGTCTGTCTGGTGGAGTGATAATGTTTTCTGTGTCAACATTGACCGTCCCGTTGGCAAGTTTGTACATCATTGTGAGTCTGGATACTTTCCTTCGATCTTCAAGGGTTTTCCATTCAAGTTGGTTAATCATGTCACTAACAGATGAGGTGTTGTGATATATGTTAGTGACGTATCTTGCTGCTCTTCTTTGTACCATTTCCAGCCGGTGTTTGTTGTTCTGCTGGAAAGGGTCCCAGACTGTGCATGCATACTCAACTGTTGGTCTAACTAGAGATTTGTATGCAGTTTCCTTTATGGTGGTGTTGTTAATATTGAGGTTCTGTTTCAGAAATCCTATGGTCTTGTTTGCCTTGTAACATATGTTTTTGATATGTTCGTTCCATCTCATGTCTGAACTAATGGTACAACCTAGGTACTTTGCAGACTTTACAGATTGAAGGGTGTGGCCATGCCGTGCCGGCGGGGACTCGTCCCTGGTAGCGCCACTCAAGCCGGTGAGGTCAATCTTCTCGTTTTAATGGGGTACCACAGCTGTCTTGCTCATTTTCTCTTTTCCTCGACGGCATATCCTTGACTGAGTCTATGTTCTATCTATACTATCCTTCTCTTTGTTATTTCTTCTTCTAACGCACCGTAATATAATGGTAAAATTTGACAGCATTACCACGGACCTCTATGGTATATAGGTCCGTGGCATTACGCACAGAAATCTAGAGTCCCTGACTCTCTTTTCTGTCTTGGGACTCCCATTTTCCACTTACTGTGCATCCCTGGGACCCCTAAAATAAACTTTTGTCAAGAATAAACTGCATGTTTGGGACCTTTCATATTTACTAAGGACCTCCAATTTGTCAAATCCCGAGGGTCCTGGACCTCTAGCTGAAAATCCTAGGGAAAACCCTGTAAATTTACGTATATTACAGATACAGATATTATCCTTTAGGTTACTACAAAGCTACGCCCCTGCGTTTAAGTTAACTTGACTTGGATATATAATAAGTTGTGTACGTTGTATTACTTACGCGAACTAGCATTTAATACACGAATTATGGCGAGTTTACGAAAAGTTCTGTCGGCCGATTTTGGACAACTGTTTCGCAACAACGGTGCAAGGTATGTTTATGTTGTTATTGCACGCTGACATTTTGTTGATTTAACGCATTTTGCATTTAATTTTTGTTCATGATTGTACAATATACTAAAGATAGAACGAAGTACAAAAATTCACCTACGGTGTGGAAAATTGAAGCTATCTAGAGCGAATCAAGTAATGTGAATTTAATAGAAGTTTAAAGATAGTTTATTGAAAGTTCGGAAGTTGATCTATATAACGTTTGAACAAATAACTCGCTCCCTACTGTTGTTAATGTTGATTGAATTCAATACAGTTTTGTTATAATCACCGGACTTAAACCTTGTCCATTTGGATTTATGTACGTTTGATCATCCGTGTTGAAACATGCACACTTGATTATTACAAGATTACATGCTTGCAAGTTCTAGATTACGCGTGAAGTACATATAACCAGGTCTGTCTGGAAATCGTGTCAAGGACCAATGATGTGTACATGTATATATATATTCCCAGATTGTGTAAATATTTCACTGGAGGCATGGCAACTATGAAATGTCAAAATCCTGAAATGAAACATCCTGATAAGCCAAATAAATTAAACTAGGCTAGAAACACAGGTACTTGAAACAAACTATTTTAATGTTGTAAATGGCCTATTTACTATAATGGCTAGAAACCTATTAAGCAACGTGGTTACTGGGTCTTTTATCAGTCTTCAATCTTCTACATACCAGGATTCAAGCTGAGTATTTGATTTCTGCTCAGTACATAAATCATAAAAAACAAGATATCAATCATTTCAATTATTTTAACAAAATTATATATACATGTAATATGAATTATGATAATTTGATGTATTCCAAATTGCTTTTGATTTAACAGACAGTTACAATCTATTCGAAAACACAAATTTCAGTTATAAATAAGAACATCATTTATCTGTCTAAATTCTCGAACACCCAAACAAGATTTTGTTGAGTCAGGAAACTTCGAATCAATATATCAATTATTTGGTGTCAGCATGTTAAGATTTTTTCGGCGTAGCTGTATAACATTGATTTTGACCTACATCGTTGACCAACCAAATGTTGTCTTCGAAGCGGGCTTTTTAAAATCTGGCCAATCATATTTTCACCCAAGAGGCACCAAACGGGGTTTTCAAAAACCCCATTTGGTGTCTTTCAAGAACCCTGTTTGGTGCCTCTTGGGTGAAAATATGATTGGCAAGATTGACAAATAAATATGTCCGTGGTTTAAGCATAAGACATGTCCATGATTATAGATCTGAGTTAAGTTTTAGTAAGGATTTATTTTTCAATATGTTGCAAAAACTTTAGTGCATTTATCATACCAGATTAGACATTATCTTTCTTGTTCATGTTACTGCATTTAAATTTGATTAAAAAAATCCATATTGTGTTAAGAATACCGAAATAAACTGATATTGTCACTGAATGTATTGTGACCATGAATGAATATCCAGTTATCTATCTCCCCTTTTGACCCCTGTGGATATTAGCTATCTCGGTTTGACAGTAAAATTGTTTCAACCGTTTCTAATGATACATTGTAGATATAGAGTACTTTGTACCATGAATGTCCACGCTGGTGTCAACTTAACACTTGTTATGTGGCAGTTTTATAACTGTTTTCAACAGTGTTTCAATTACAGTTGGACATTGTTCAATCAAATTCATCTAGTCTGAAAGTTTATTTCGAGTAATACATAGTTTCTAATAGCCCATTGCAATTTGACTGGCCTAAGAAACATCGGAACCTGATATTTATTTCGGATTATACCAAGTATTCTGATAAAAGGTTGTCGAATGACTGTATGTATTCATGGGTTACCAACCAGTATTAATATGTTCTTCTACATACAACAAACAATGTCTCACATGAATCAGACGTGGAGGCCAACAAGGTTGGATGTATTATCTTCAGTTAAATTGCCATGGAGAGCACACACTTCATTCATGGGGTTCAAACCTGTGACCTCTAGATTGGCAGTCAAGTGCTCTATTAACTGAGCTAACCGGATGGCCCGAGTACAACTCTACAACTTGATGTATAATTATATATATATGTACATTTGTATATGACTTTCCATGAGCTAACCAGGTTTTCCCTAGGATTGTTCAGCTTAAGGTCCAAGGACCCTTGGGGTTTGACAAATTGGGGGTCCTTAGTAAATATGTAGGGTCCCAGACATGCAGTTTATACTTGACAAAAGTTTATTTTAGGGGTCCCAGGAAAGAAAAGAGTCAGGGACTCAAGATGGCTTGAGTATAACCCTATAATATGATGTATAATTATATTAGGGATGTCAATAACCGTTCATTTTACTAACCGGTTAACCGCTCAATAATTATTATAGGATTTACCTTCACTTAAAATCTCCCTATGTACAAATTACACAGACCCTGCAATTTGCAAACAATTTAAACAGTATTCTGTGAAGGCGAAACTTAAAAAAAGTGTTTTATACACCACCAGGGGAGATAAGGCCTGTGAGGAGTTTAGAAATCTCCCTACTTGTGGGCTCGAATCCTGTTTGTGCTTTACCTTGCTGGCAATTCATACATTGTGTTTTGATTTTTTAAGTTGGGATATTTGGCATTTAAACAAAATGAACGAATGTACTCAATTGCTATAATTCTGTACTCTTCAAATCTTTGTGTAAAAAAATTCAGGTGGCATGAATTAATACAATGTAGTAATGAATCTTACGTTAGAAGGATTAAGTTGTTACATGGAATGCCACATACACAAGACAATGTTTCCCCGCACAGATCCGCACAAATAATTCTAGACAAGTAATCAGATGTTCTTACCCTTATGAAAACAGAAAGTTTGCAGCAAATTTGCTGCAACTTTGCAGCAAATTAGCCGCAAACTTTTTTAGTCACAGTAAGGTTTGCAAGAAGTTCGCAGGACTTCGCGGCTAGCGGTGAAGTTACTGCGACTTTGCTGCAAATTCGCAGAAAGTTCGCGGCTAGCCGCAACTTTGCAAGAAGTTTGCGGCAAACTTGAATAAAATAATTTGTGTTGCAAGAAGTTCGCAAGAATCTTTAATGCAAAAAATCATGTTGCAAGAAGTTTGCGGGAAACATTGGCATTTCAACTATTTTTTTATGTGTGCAAATACAGTAGTGTTTAATATTACATCTTTGTAACAATTATAACATGAAAACTAGTTTTTATTTTTGTGGAAAAAATATATATGTTATCATCGGTCCAATGTTGGCCAGAGTTAAATCAAAACAAATGTCAGCCCAATATCTGCTCTTCCATTATTTGTTTGACATTTTTTCTTTTGTTAGTTTGACACTTTGTAGCAATGTTATTTTAATGCCAAACTAATCCATTTGCCAAGTCTAATTGCAATGTAATGGAAAAATATTGATGCACGTTTTTTAACATCTAAGCACGTATATAATTTTAACTTATCCGCACTGTAAACGTGCTTAAATTGTATCCGTGAGATAAACGCGCCAATTGAGCGTCATGCAAGCGTCTGCCAGGAACGAGGGCGCCAAGAGAAAGGAAAGTCGCTTTTAGCAAGAATTTGAAGGTAATATTTTAATGTATGTTTCCTTATCACGATTTATGCTAGTTTACATTTTTTTCCTTCCTATTCATGTATTTTCTGGTTGTATATATGACTTGGTGTGAATGTCGTTGTAAAATGGGTGGGTGGGGAGTGGTGATCGAATATTTAGAATTGCCATTAACATGCTTAAAGGTATAGTTTAATCTTCCTATAAGGTTTCTTCTACAAAATAACCCATCCATAATAAATCCAAATTCATTATTACTGACGTTGTTTCACTGTGCTGACCCGTATACGGATGGCACTAAATATCGGTGCACACTGTCACTGAACCGGTGGAAACCGAAAATGTCCGATTACTAATACTATGCTAGTTTGGTCGCACATTTTTTACATCATATAGTATTAAGCATTTTTAGTTTGTCCAGTCGAAAATGAGCTGTATTTGAAAACAAGATAAAAGTTCAGTAGACCTTTACCTCTTTTTCTGTGGTATGTGTAAGTTTTTTAAGCACCTTCGCTTATATTGCGATTTTGAATCATACAGTTTCACACGGTCACAAATAATCCGAGCCTTCTCTGTCCCTAAACCAGCCCCTTTTACGATTCTTGATATTTCATGTTGCTGGTTAGGGTCAGAGGAACTCCTATAGTAAAAACCCGGGGATTTCCTCTCCCACGCGGGAGAGGAACTTTAAATCAATATATCTATGTAAACATTCATTGGATTAACATTTCAAGCATATACATCTATTATCAATATATTAATTAACCTATCTGAACCGTAACATTTGTTTTGAAAACCTTGAATACTTTGTAACGGTCCATCCTTTTCAGAGTAAGCTAAAAAAATAATTTTCTTCATGTAAATATGTATTTGGGTCAAAGCACCTGGCTGTCACGTGATCGAAAACGAGAGGAATTTTAATGCCTTCACCGCTTGTATGACGTCACTTTTCCTCGCGAGAGTGCCGCGTTATTATGCAAATGAACAATATGGCCGATTTCGTAACGATTTCGGTACTGCATAACATAAATGTTTTTTTTATGAAACTACAGTAGATAAAGGGGCAGTTTTATCATTGCAGATTGGTAAATTAAATATCAATTTACCGATTTGTTCGGCTAACTTTCCGTTAAAATGAGACCAAACGCCACATACACCGTTGAAAGTACACGACTGTACACGACTGTGTGGTTTTCAGTAATCCCCGGGTTTTTACTATAGGAGTTCCTCTGACCCTAAGCCGCAAAAAAAAAAAAAAAAAAAGGCTATAGGGTCAGAGAAGTCTCGGATTAGGTCACAAAGTAACTTGATCATGATTTTACATACTTCTTTCATGTGGTTAAATCCTTAACAACATCTATGTATGTCAACCTTTCATTGCTTACTTGTTGCAGCTCAGAGGAGGATATTATGGGAGCAGCGAACATACATCGGGTCTGATGCGGATGTGGGTTTTTCCAACATTATTGAAAAAAAAACCTTTCATGGGCAACAAGAAGTTTGTAAGTATGCATCCTAATGGGATACATACATTGATTGTCAAACACTGGTTTTGTCTGAGATTCTGTTAATAAATTAATGTTCTTAATATAAAATATCACTTGTATAACTTATACTAACCGAGTATCATTGTAAAAATATTCTGTACAGAAAAAGGAAAGTTTTAATACTGCTATCATTACTAGTTACCCGAGTCCCATGATTACTTACATACACGTTGGTTTCTTAGCATGATCGATCTGTATACATATTTATATTTAAAGAAAGTTCTTAAAAAGGTTTAAAATTCCTTTAGTGATTTATATTGGATTTAAGTCATAGATATATTGGAGAGAAATAATTTTTTGAGACAAGTCGTGACATAGTCTTGAAAAGTTGATCTTTGAGACCTGTGGGTTGCGGTTGCTACTGTCAATGCCCACTATGAACCTTCACTATTTTTCAGACTGAGAAAGAGTTCTTCCTTATGAGGCCTTCGCTGTCCAGTGCCTTTATCTCAGGCAACTGGGCCAGTTCCCTGGACAAACTTTGTGAACTATTGGAGTTCTCACTCTCACCCTGTCTCCCAACCTGTCACACCCCACTCTGACCATCTCCCTACCTGTCACACCCACTCTCAACTGTCTCACACCACTCCCACTGTCTCCCTACCTGTTACACCCCTGTCTCATTACCTGTAAGTTGTAACTACTCACTCTAACCCTGTCTCCCTACCTGTCACACCCCACCCTCAGCCTGTCTCCCTACCTGTCACACCCCACTCTAACCCTGTCACATCCCAACCTCATCCTGTCTCCCTACCTAACACAACTCACTGTCTCCCTACCCGTCACACCCCACTCTCACTGTCTCACTGTAACACCCCACTCTAACCCTGTCTCCCAACCTGGCACATACCACTCTCACCCTGTCTCCCTACCTGTTCCAATCTACTCTCACAGTCTCCCACCTGTCGCACCCCACTCTGACCATCTCCCTACCTGTCACACCCACTCTCAACTGTCACACCCCACTGTCTCCCTACCTGTCACACCCCACTGTCTCCCTACCTGTCACACCCCACTCTCGGTCTCCCTACCTGTCACACCCCACTCTGACTGTCTCCAACCTGTCACACCCCACTCTGACTGTCTCCTACCTGTCACACCCCACTCTGACTGTCTCCTACCTGTCACACCCCACTCTGACTGTCTCCTACCTGTCTTTCCCCACTCTCATCCTCTCCCAATCTGTCACAACCCACTCTTACCGTCTCCAAACATGTCACACGCCACTCTCACTGTCTACCAACCTGTCACACCCCACCCTCAGCCTCTCCCAACCTGTCACACCCCACTCTCACACTGTCACTCACTCATTAACCCAATTCCTGTATTTACCATAGACATTTAAAAGGTATTTTGATCACTTAGTCTTTAAATAAAAGATGTTAAAGGTTTTCTTGTAATTGTTACAGCGGTCAGCCTATGCAGTGGAAGTTCTTAAGATGGACAAAAGCTGAATTGTAAAGGCGTTCACACCCTCCTGAGAGCACAGAAAAAAATGGAACAGCTGATCTACCATTCCAAGACACAATGTCGAAACTTTAGTAGTCATACAATAATGGACTTATTCAGAACTGATCCAGAGGTGGAGAAAGTTATTATGGGCCTGAGACCAAGTCAGACAATGATCTTTCAAGTAAAGGGTGACATGATTTACATGTAATAGTGCAGATCATGAGACTGAGCCTGGGGTGCAGCAGGCAATCAAAATGGTCGTGTTAGTGCCCTCTGAGACCATCTCCATTATTCTGAACAAGCAGTAGCTTATTGCCATTATTCTGTATGATACAGGATCATTGATTTATAGACAGACTGAAGAAGATATTTGTTGTTGGTTTAATCTTAGTGTTTTGAATTTATTGTAAAATATAAGTTTTGTGTAATTGCTGTTTTATTCTTTTAATGAGTACAGGCGTTTATGCAGTATTGTCAAATTAAGTTATTAAGATAAACCAAGATGGACATAGGTAAAAAAGTAGTATTTTATTAATAAATTGCAAAGACAGATGAATTAATAACAAGACTAGTGTTGAAATTAAAATTATCAAGTACAGTCAATCCACATGTCTTATGCGGCCATATGCAGTAAACGTCATCTTTGAAAAATTCCCGACAATTTTCACTATATCTTTGTTTTGCTAAGCGACTTTTGTTTAACGTAACTGATTGTCACTCAAAGTTTTTTCAGTCATTTTTTTCCTTTCTTTAAACGACCGCTAATTCATAATAGACAGATTATATAAGATTTCATAAGATCTGGTGAATATTTTTTTATTACAAATAAAAGAATAAAACTGTTTGTTTTGTACATTGTATTTTTAACATGTTGAAGCACATTTTAAGTACAAATGTATGTTTAGTAGCAGACTAGAAAATATTGAAACCTGATATCTTATCTGGATCCAAGCTTTGTATTAAAAGTCTGTTTCATTAAGAGACCTCTTTTTGTCTGACCCTTTGGTGGTCTCTTAATACAAGATTGACTGTATCTAATATAACGTCTTTTAAATATTTAAAGAAATAATTATTCACATATTACTAAAAATGCAAATATATTATTTTTCAATGCATATTATGTGTTCTTTTTGTGCACATTGTTTTTTTAGCTCACGAGAGCTAAAGTCATGCTATTGTGATCGCCCTGTGTCCGTCATGTGTTATGAACAATATGTTTCAAACAACTTCTCCTAAACCTCTTGATGAATTTTGACTAAACTTTCTTAGAATCCACCTTAACAACCATGACTCTTCTTAGCAACCATGTACATGTGCTTCCATAGTAACTAATGAGTTTTATAACTCGCCTGTTATGCATATGATAGTCTTTACACTCAGGTGAGTGTGATCTAGTGCCATCTTGTTGTTTGATTATTATAAATCGTGTTTCTACTTCATTGACTTGTATGAAAATAATTTGTGATCAAACCATTTTGAACTTGATAATGACAACTAATTCATATCTTGTTGCCTCTCTTACCCGCTAGTTATATTCCAGTTGTTAAATATTTTTCTGTGTGAGTTCAAAATCTAGGTTAATCTTGACAGTTATATTGATCATAATAAATGTTTCTGTTAATTTGAATAAATTGTTATTGTGTTACATTGTTTAGTAAATGTCTGTATATTGTGGAAGTTTGCGGTAACTTCGCAGGAAGTTTGCGGCAACTTTGCAGGAAGATCGCAGTAACTTTGCAGGAAGTTCGCAGTAGGCGGAGTCCTGTTATAGTTGCTGTGAACTTCCTGCAACAAAATTGTTTGCAGCAAATTTGCAGCAAACTTTAACCATGCAAATGAGGTTTGCTGCAAATTTGCTGCAAACTTCATTTGCATAATTTTGGTTGCGGCAAATTTGCAGCAAACCTCATTTGCATGATAAAAGTTTGCAACAAAACAGTTTGCAGCAAATTTGCTGCAACTTTGCTGCAAATTCGCAAGAAAGTTTGCAGGAGGCTTGTTTTTTTCATAAGGGTATTTAAGAGAATTTGTCTAGAATAACAATGACATTTAAAATGTGTCAAAGTTTGCCTTAAGTATGAAAGGGATAATAAAAAGTCAGTTACAACCTCACTTAAAGACCACCTCAATAACAAGACCACCTCAAAATTAAGAATACAATTTTCAAGTCCATTTTCCCCATTTTGATCTATATTCAATCTCAATAATAAGACCACATCAAACTTAAGAATACAATTTTCAAGTCCATTTCCCCCATTTTGACCTATATTCAACCTCAATATTAAGAACAGCTCAAAAATAAGACCAATATCCAAGGGTCCCAATGGAGATCCTAGTATTAAGGTTTTACTGTACATGTAACGTGTTATATTTTCCCTTTCAGATGTCTCGTATCGCAGTTACAAGCAGGTATGTACAGTCTGCTTCTAGAAGTCTTGTCTAGCGATGTATCTAGGGGTTACAGCAAAACTGGTCTATCTGCTTTTTTCTTTACCTGCAGTTAAACTAGTTTTACTTACCCGATATTACCCACAGGAGATTTTCACGAGTTCTCTCCCCTTCTATATTCCTGCTGCAGTATATCTATACAAACTGTATATAGTGCAAGTCTTATATAAATGTATACACATACGGTAGAAGGGACAAAGAGAGAGAACTTGTGACAATCTCTTGTGTTTTAATGTATGATATTAGAGTGTGCTGTATAAAATCTCCATAATTACTGAACAAAGTTGCTTGGGATTCATTCTGTTGAATATATTTTGATTTCTTACGATCAAGCACAGTAAAAATTAATGCAGTGGTTAAGTATTAAATTTGGATCAGTACCAATCCTGAAATATTTATACAGTATCTGGTCATAAACATAGCATTATTTCACTAATAAAGCAACCATATCAACACCCTGTCCTAATTTCACAAAAAAATCTAAAGTTAATTGATATCCTTACAGTATGGTAATTTGCTAATTAACATATTAAGTATGTTATTTAAAGTACATTTCATGAACACTTCTTGCTTGCTCGCAAAAAGTCATGGTAAGATAAGCATACTATATTGTGTAACTATGTACAAATAATAATAATAGGGTGTTAGCGAATTGCATCATTTAACCTATGTGAAGCACAATGCATACCGCTAAATATTTTCTTAAGCATTAATTTAAATATTTTCATGAAATTGTAATCCAAGGCTAGGTGTATAAGTAAAAATCTGTTGTAATTTATGTAGATTTATTGTATGAAGATACGTTATAATTCACAGGCTACAGCTCATCAGCAGAGAGGGAGTATGCTATCGAGATGGCATGTTCAAATATACGTTTTGGTACTGGCGTAACTAAGGAAGTTGGCATGGTAAGCACATGGGAAGAGTTCAGTTAGGCCATGTTGTTGAACCCTTATTCTGCATGCCACCTAGAGCTGCCATTGATAGAATAATATTGATGTATCATTGATATTTTTCTGCTGATCGATTATTGATACGTATTTTACAAAATCGATACTTTTGAATAATAAATACATGCCTGAAAATGACAAAAAGATCACCTATAACAAAAATGGGACCTGTGAACTGTCAAAAAACTATGTCTAAAACTTTGCCATACATATCCAATGTGTTCAAGGAAATATAAATACCTCATGATTATTCATATTTTTTAAATTTATTTTGCAAAAAAACACACATACTTTTTAATAGTGTGGAAACAAGATGGTCACAGTACTTCGTCAGCATCTAATAGACATACGTAGAAGTGAAATATATTATTCCTGAACTGCAAGTCTGTAAATGGCATTTAAGTAAACAATATTTGATATATCAATGTATCGTTGATATTTCTCATCGGATATATCAATATCGTTGATATGCATTTTGCCGAATCAATGACAGCTCTAATGCCACCTTGACCATTTTATTTCTTAATATAAAGAAGGGTCTCACAAGCCCTGCCTTGGGATGTATACTCAACAAAATTAAAAACACTTGCGTAGAATTTTGCTTCTTTTGGAAATTCTTTTTGACAGTTTAGCACTCTTGTTTACCGGGTTTACAAATAATTTATAAGGGGTGTCCTGTCCTGCCTGGTTGGCTCAGTTGGTAAAGTACTGGGCTGTCACCCAGAGGTCCAGGTTCAATTCCCTAGGGGACCTGTCATGTCCTTCTGTGATATTTGGCTACAGTCATTTGTACTCCACCTCTGATTAATGAGGTGTTTGCAGAGGGACAACATAGTACTGGTTGATATTTAATTCCAGGAAAACTGGTTCGGTCAACTGACCACCATATCGAGGGTTAAGCGCAAGACTATACTAACTCCTATGTATTCATATAGGAGTTAGGATAGTCTTGCACTGAACCCTCGAATTGTATAATTGCAAAAATGTTGAAAACTGACATTTAACCCAATAAAACAAGGGTAGTTCCAAAGCATATAGACTTCGCCTCAATGTTTTTATCCACTAATGGAATTATATTAAATTTACAATATTTAATCTACTATCTTCACATATGTATATGAAACAATGTTCACCCCTTTATAAATCTTACATAGGACTGCAAAAATATGGGAGCTAAGAATGTAATGGTTGTTACCGATGGTAATTTGTCGAAGATGAAACCTGTGAAAACGGTGATTGAGTCATTAGATGCCCAGGGCGTGCCATTTCAGCTGTATGACAAAACTGCTGTCGAGCCTACTGATGAAAGGTTGGTTTGTTTAGTTTATAAGGTGGATGGTAGTATAATGGATTTGTAGCTGGTCGCTCAACCTACAGGTTGTGGGTTGGAATCTTGCAATGGTCATGACAACACCTTTTCATGAGATACCAGTGTTACTTACCAGCCCTCAGCTTTGTAATAAAAACTCTTTTCGAGGAATTCACAAACATGTCCATGTCGAGCTTTACCAATAATCCAGAATTATTTTCATTGTTGTGTTATCTTTACAGTTTCAAAGATTGTATTGACTTTGCAAAGGCAGGAAATTTTGATATGTTCCTTGCTGTCGGTGGTGGCAGCGTGATCGATACATGTAAGGCTGCCAACTTGTACAGTTCAAAACCAGATTCAGAGCTACTGGACTATGTGAATGCTCCTATTGGCAAAGGTTTACCTATTACACACCAGTTACGGCCCCTAATTGCTGGTATGTTTTTTGTTCTACACATATAATATTATTACAGTTTAACCTTCCCATAATGACACACACTTGTGCTGACATTAACTGTTGGATAATGCATATTGTAGGATGTAACAGGTTTTCATTTTTCATTGAATATCCCCAGAGATTTCATGTGCAAGATGACCAATGATGACAAGCTACTGTATATATATAGCATGCGATGGAATTGTTATTTTATGGTTCACAGGAAGACAAATATTTATTGTTAACATAATTGCTTCTTTCTTCAACACTCCAGTCAATTGCATCATTTAATTTATTTGGCGGTGCTACATGTGTTTATATTTTATTATAAGTTGTTTATTATATACATTTAATAATAAATTACTAAATGGATTCAGCATGTTTTTTTCTCCATTACTTTACTCTACTTTTTTGCTATTTTGTTCCTACTGTGACAATATATGGTACATATGTTGTATGAATGAGGAACTTTGCTCAAATCAGAAATAAAATTTCTGTTCTGTTCTGCTTGAAAAATGATTGCTTGCAGAAGAACAGATTACTGCTGGTTGGTAACCAAGGAAGAATAGTTTAGTCAATCAACTGATGTACAACCATAGCAGCTAAATTACAGTCAAATACAGCATCAAACTATAAAACAAACCAACAAACAAACATACAAAAATATAACCAATTTTAAATGTGTTTCACTCTGAATGTTTTATATTTAGTTCCTACAACAGCTGGGACAGGAAGTGAGACTACGGGTGTTGCTGTGTTTGATTATCTCCCCATGAAAGCAAAAACAGGTACTACATTAATGCGTTAAATACTACAACTGTAACTGCTTCTGTCATACTGCCATGTAGGATTGTTTGCAATAGTTCACATTGCCATGTAGGACTGTGTGCGATGTTTCATACTGCCATGTAGGATTGTTTGCAATAGTTCACATTGCCATGTAGGACTGTTTGCAATGTTTCATATTGTCATGTAGGATTGTTTGCAATATTTCATATTGCCATGTAGGACTGTTAGCAATGTTTCATATTGCCATGTAGGATTGTTTGCAATGTTTCATATTGCTATGTTAGACTGTGTGCAATGTTTCATATTGCCAAGTAGGACTGTGTGCGATGTTTCATATTGCCATGTAGGAGTGTTTGCAATGTATGTTTCATATTGCCAAGTAGGACTGTGTGCGATGTTTCATATTGCCATGTAGGAGTGTTTGCAATGTTTCATATTGCCATGTAGGAGTGTTTGCAATGTTTCATATTGCCATGTAGGAGTGTTTGCAATGTTTCATATTGCCAAGTAGGACTGTGTGCGATGTTTCATATTGCCATGTAGGAGTGTTTGCAATGTTTAATATTGCCAAGTAGGACTGTGTGCGATGTTTCATATTGCCATGTAGGACTGTTTGCAATGTTTCATATTGCCATGTAGGACTGTTTGCAATGTGTCATACTGCCATGTAGGACTGTTTGCAATGTTTCATATTGCCAAGTAGGACTGTGTGCGATGTTTCATATTGCCATGCAGGAGTGTTTGCACTGTTTCATATTGCCATGTAGGACTGTGTGCAATATTTCATATTGTCATGTAGGAGTGTTTGCAATGTTTCATATTGCCAAGTAGGACTGTGTGCGATGTTTCATATTGCCATGTAGGAATGTTTGCAATATTTCATATTGCCATGTAGGAGTGTTTGCAATGTTTCATATTGCCAAGTAGGACTGTTTACAATGTTTCATATTGCCATGTTGGACTGTGTGCAATGTTTCATATTGCCATGTAGGACTGTTTGCAATGTTTCATATTGCCATGTAGGATTGTTTGCAATGTTTCATATTGCCATGTAGGACTGTTTGCAATGTTTCATATTGCCATGTAGGACTGTGTGCAATATTTCATATTGTCATGTAGGAGTGTTTGCAATGTTTCATATTGCCAAGTAGGACTGTTTACAATGTTTCATATTGCCAAGTAGGACTGTGTGCAATGTTTCATATTGCCATGTAGGAGTGTTTGCAATGTTTCATATTGCCAAGTAGGACTGTATACAATGTTTCATATTGCCATGTTGGACTGTGTGCAATGTTTCATATTGCCATGTAGGACTGTTTGCAATGTTTCATATTGCCAAGTAGGACTGTGTGCGATGTTTCATATTGCCATGTAGGACTGTTTGCAATGTTTCATATTGCCAAGTAGGACTGTGTGCGATGTTTCATATTGCCAAGTAGGACTGTGTGCGATGTTTCATATTGCCATGTAGGACTGTTTACAATAATTGATACTGCCCTCTGTGGCAGTTTACATCGAAATTTTATGTGAAATATGATATTGTTATTTTCAAGGTATTGCTAGCCGAGCACTAAGACCAACACTAGGAATTGTAGACCCTGAACATTTGGTGACAATGCCTGAAAGAGTGTCATGTTACAGTGGTATAGATGTTTTGTGGTATGTATTATACTATACAACTACAGTAAAACCTCAATTATAAGACCACCTCAAAATGAAGAACACAATTTTCAAGTCCATTTTTACTTTTTTGCTATTTATGCAACCTCAATATTAAGACCACCTCGATATTCAAGGGTCCCAAGGGTGGTCTTGCTATTGAGGTTTTACTGTACCATACAAGTGGTAAAGTTGGTGATGTGACAATATTAGCAAATTTCTCAAATTGAAGAGCCACTCACAGATGTGGGTTTTTATATAATGTCTTATTAAATTTTGAAAAAAAAATCATTTTATTGATTTAAAAATACATTTTTTATCAGCAAGGATATCATTCCATATCAAATATTTACATACATTAACTACGTAATAAAATAGTTTAAATTGTATCATTACAGCCATGCCATTGAATCCTACACAGCAAAACCATACCTGGAGAGAGTGCCAAGACCAACAGATCCAAGTTTGAGACCCGCCTACCAGGGTAGCAACCCAATCAGTGATATCTGGTGCATGCATGCGCTACGTCTCACATCAAAATATATCAAAAGGTAGAGATTAAATTGATAATTTTTTTTTATTTTGCACAGAAATAACAAGAGATTGAGTGGAAGCACCATAATTCAATCTTCCTTCGCTGAATGCAAAAAATATAACAATAGTATCAATGTTTATTGCATGATTTTTATAATTTGTATAATCAATGGTTGTAATGCATGTCATCAACAAAGCGAGGCATCCCTTTGGACAAAAAAACACCTAGATTAGTATTTTTTGTTTACTGATCAGTGTCGAAACGATACGTGGTCCACCATTTTCTTGAAATGACGTCACTTACAGAAGAGGTTGGAAATCCCACAGCAGCGCTCAAATGTACTAATTTATATGGGGTTAATTAAACAGCACAACAGCGCTGTATACAAGAAATTATGTATTCAAATTTGAATTGTGAAACTGAGTATTTTTTATCTAAAAACCTTTCTGTTCATTTATGTTACATCGGTACTTGAAAGTCTTATGAAACGACATTAGTTCTATGGTAGAGATTGAGGGTATGATTTGCTTAATAATTTCAGAGCTGCTTTCAATCCTGATGATTTTGAGGCAAGGTCAGCCATGCATTTAGCCAGTGCGTATGCTGGTGTCGGGTTTGGTAACTCTGGTTGTCATCTCTGGTAAGTCTACCCCGAGGGTTTGGTGTAAAACTTCTATAACTCAGTATTGGCAAGGAGGAAGTAAGCCTTATCCACAAAACCTTTAAGACTTAGACTTTAAAATGTTATATGTTCTTTTGGCTCCTATGTTATTAAAATAGAATAGATTCTGAACAAAATTGGCATAAGTGTAGAGTGGGTATCAACAATTATTCACACAAAATTTCATTCATTAAGATTTAATGAAAAAGAAATGTCACTAATTGTAAGTTTTGCAAATTCAAAATCTAAGTCTGAGTTTCAGTCTTAAAACGTTTGTGAATAAGGTCCCTGTCTTGTCGCCTTAGAAACAATATATTGTCCTTGATTTAGTTCACAGAAAAATTCTACTGTAATTCTGCATGTTATTTTGTATTTTTAGAAATCAAGGTATGTGAATGGAATAACATGTCTCTATAGATCGCATTTTTCTCTTTGAATACAAAGTGTACAAAAGTGTGAATTTCATGTATTTTCGTCTTTAGTGTAGAAATGATAATTCTTTCATCTTCGATTAATTTTGGAATGAGTTGCATTCATTCTGTATTAGTGGTTTGTTTAAGTGATTGAGTGATTGATTTGTTAATTGATTGATTTGTTAATTGATTGATTTGTTAATTGATTGATTTGTTGATTGATTGATTGGTTGGGTGGTGGGTTTTGGGTTGATTGATTGATTGATTGATTATTTATTCCAGCCATGGTATGTCATATCCTATTTCTGGTAATGTGAAAAATTACCAGGCAGAAGGATACGATCCAAGTATTCCCTTAATTGTAAGTATACAAAATGAGAGTTTGATGGAAAACTGAGTTGCAAAAATTAGTTGCGCTCCGAATTCTCACTATACAGATTTTTGCTTTGAAGTTTTACTGGTCACCTTGCTTGTGTTTAGAAAAACAAATATGGACATTAAATTAAAGATTAAGTTTATAATCACGTTGCATATTTTTCATAATCATGAATAAAACTGCTTTGGGGTAAAGTGAAAAAAAATTATACCAGTATTTCTAAAAATATATATTCCCGATACAAGTATTATTTTTTTATTTTTTTTATTTAGTTTAAACTTATTTTTTTTTAAACGGATTGGACACTCTCGATTCCTGTGTAATCAGTACTCGCAGGTAATTCAGGACTTGTGTGAAGACTGCGGAACATTCTCACACATATTTCTACCTTATACTGTCAAACCTGTCTCTAGCTGTCAGTCATGTGATTCATCAAATGGGGCCGCTTTAATTAGGTGGTTGTTTAATACGTGTGTATTTAATGTAAAAATATCTGGCTGGAATTTATCAATATTGGCGGCTGAGAAAGCTGGATGATAAAGGGAGGCGCAATGGTCGAGGGGTAGAACGCCTGACTCCTGATCCGAAGGTCGTGAGTTCAAGCCCCGCAATGAGCGGAGTTTGATTACGAACTTCCCAATCCCTAGAATTGGTGTTAGTACTGGTTGGTAGCCAAGAAGCTGTCATCGAGAGTGATTAATATAAGTTGTAAGAACTTGTTTCCCAATCGATGTTCAATAAATAAGTTCAAACTTAAACTAATTCAGGTGACATAAGTTCAACTGTATACAAGTATGTATGTATATTTCAGCCACATGGCTTATCAGTGGTTGTCTCTGCACCAGCTGTGTTTGAATTCACTGCTCCATCATGTCCTGAGAGACATTTACAGGCGGCTGAAGCTCTAGGTACTGTACATTGTCAATCACTTGGAATCTTTATCACTTTATCATTCCATTATTTCACAAAGGCTCTTATATATTCTTCAACTGAATGTGTACATAATATTTGATATAAAGTAAAGTGTTTATTTATTGTAGTGTCACCTCTTCTTAAAGGGTCAGCCATTTCTGACCTATGAGACACCTACTTTCAGAGCACATTTACTTCCCGATTCCTATCCCTTAATGCCAGGTACCAGGCAGGTAGGATATAATTGGTATTTGAATGCCTCTCTGAATTAAATATTAATGAGAAAATATTTAATTTGCTCTGAAACGAGTATTCTGAAAACAGTCACAAAGAAATACTGATGTATCATAGTGTGTGAGGTACATGTACTGACTGTCTATGAGATAGTTCAGGAGAAGTTGATTGACCTATGAACTCTTTCAGGGATGGATATCAGTAAAATAAGAAAAGAAGATGCAGGAAAAGCACTGCCTGATTTCCTTCGTGGATTGCTGGATGAACTGAAAGTTCCTGATGGTTTAAATGCATTAGGATACACCAGTGAAGATGTGAAGACAATGGTTGATGGTGCCATGCCACAGGTAACTTGTCAATATCTCCTTACAGTGCTTATCTCCCCTAGCAATACATTACACAGTTACCTTCATGAATGTCACATGATGATGGATATTTGAATAATATGAGAATTACTCTTTGAAAACACTGTCATTCATCTTATTCTGTCATTCATCTTATTCTGTTTATATTTATTGTTTAACTTTTCCTTCTTCTTTTTTTAAATTTTGAATAGTTTATTTCAATAAAATCGTATAATGTACAATACCGAATAGTTGGTCATATCAACAACATATAATAATTTTAACAATTTATTTGAAATATGATCTTTCGTACCATGAAGCATGTAAGAAGGGTGGGTGAGATGTTTCAAGTAATAACATCAAATATGTTTATCTAGTACGAAACGAAAGTAATAGATTATCAACATTATGTATTCATCTATGAGGAAAATTGAGAAAGTAATTTGAAAAAATAGAAATATGTACAATAAAAGGTTTTCTATTCGCGAAATAATCAACGAAATAGAATTGATAACACAAGATGTACATTATTGTTTTACTCACTTCTGTATTAGGGTATTTACAATGATAATATCTAATATAATACATGTAGATACAATTATCAGTAAACAGAGTTAAATGTGTTTGATGGCAGAGGTCTTTGTTCTCTTTGAAGAGACCACTTGGTAGGAGATTCAGTTTTAATAAAGCTTTAATAATGCTACTTAGTCTTCAGTTTAGTGCAGTGTAATATACATTGAATTTGTGAGTTATTTATTTCACAAAATGTTTAAATTGCTCCACCAGAGCAAGTAATTAATAGAGCAACAATCAGGAATATGTCGGGTATGGTGTCTTTTTAGGGTGGTTGTCTGACATGTATGACTATTATTGTCAGATAAGGCTACTGGATGAAAACTGTAGGGAAATGCATTACTAATCTAGCTGTGTATCTTCATACAAATAAATAGGCAGATGGACTTGTCCTGCTTTTAACCCCTCAGTTCGCAAATTGTATGAAATTTCTGTGTATATTGACTGAATATATTTTTTTTCTCTGTTGCTTTCTGTTAATTTTGTATAAGGAAGAAAGTAACCTTATATTCTTTTGCTTTTATTTCAGCATCGGTTGGTCAAGTTATCCCCACGTGATGTGCATGCTGACAATATGGCTGAACTATTTGAGAATTCAATGAAATTGTATTAATTTTTTTACCATTATTCCTTGTTATAATGACTATTAACTGAACATTTAACTAAATCATCTGTTCAAGTAACAGTCATTAAATCAAAGGTTAATACAACAGCAGAGGAATAAAGACAATGGAACAAAACTCAATATGTGGGTGAATGAAGATATTTACTTTTAAGCTTTTAAATATAGAATGTGTTCAAAGACTTTATTTTAAACAGATCGTTAGTGAGTTTTATTTGCTGTACACCACTGAATATTGAGCGATTTATTTCAGGAAATCAGTTTTACTTTTTTCTCAAGATATCCTTTTATTCCTGGCCCCAATCTCCCTTAGCATCTCAATTTGAGCTAAATCTCAAATCAAATATTGTCTCAAATCGTTGAGATTTTCCTCATCTTAGACCCAACTCTTAAACGACATTACAAAACGAAAAAGATGAGATGAGTTCTTTTCTCAAAGCATTTTCAAGAGATTCCAATGAGATTTGTCTCAATCTCAGTCTCTATTTTTTGAGTAAATCTCATATTGAGCTGAGATTTCTACTTGAGATGCTTTTGAGAGATCAGGCCTGATGTTTGTCAGGTTCATCGACATTTGTTAACAAATAAGATGACAGTAATAAACATGTAAATAAATGGAATATTTCATGCCCATGTAAACATAGAACGTACAATGAACTAGGTCAATATTGAACGATCTGTACAACTTTTGAGATAAGTTATTCTTTATTTTTTAAGAATGTATTTAATTAAAGAATATATCCTAAACTTGCTGTTAAAACTAATTATGCTGATTTTGTTGAGATGCTAGTCTATTATTGTTAATCTTCATTCTGGTTTTATTAAGAGTCTAAGGAAGGTTCTGTGAAGTCCAGTGTTTAAGAGGTGCAGGCACTTTATCATTCTTATTACTTGTATGAAAAATCAAAATCATTTCTTCATTATGTATATATTATATATACCAGTACATTTAGCTCTATTGTATGAAGGCATCATAGCTTTATGTAACTTAGGTTGTCTAGTCGTTACATCTACTTTCTTTATGTATGTTTCTGTTTATCACATATTTCTTTTGTTTTTGCTTACAATTTTATAACTTGTTTTTATTGTTGTTCGTTTACATATAATTTTCTAATGTCAAGATATATACTGGTCAAAAGTGCTAACCCACCAGGACTATTTCACATTGTGTCTACTGGATAAAGGTTCTGTTGATTGCAGTAAGCTATACCATACATGATTCAAATGAGTTGAACAGTGGAAAAAGTTGATGTTAACATGTCAAATATGTATAGCATTTCAGATCGCTCTGTTGTAATGTAGTGAAGATTCTGAAAATACTAAAAGTCGGTTTAGTTCTTTTGACTAGTATAGATAGTAACTTTTTTAGTAAGTCAATTTTTTTTGATACAAAAAGAAATGTGAGTAAGATGTCAGGGAAACAGAGACACATTTTGTCAAATGGTGCTTTGCATAAAATCAAGTTTTGTATTGACTTTGTTGTAAAACCTGCAATAAAATTCATGTGTACAACAATTTTTTTTACCTTATTCTTTGAGAATCCTGTAAAGTCTGCAATAAGTTTCAAAGTTTATTGCGCAAATAGGCCTCCGGCTCATACACAGATTACAGGTTATATATACATGTACCGGCTCATACACAGATTACAGGTTATATATACATGTACCGGCTCATACACAGATTACAGGTTATATATACATGTACCGGCTCATACACAGATTACAGGTTATATATACATGTACCGGCTCATACACAGATTACAGGTTAAATATACATGTACCGGCTCATACACAGATTACAGGTTATATATACATGTACCGGCTCATACACAGATTACAGGTTATATATACATGTACCGGCTCATACACTGATTACAGGTTATATATACATGTACAGGCTCATACACAGATTACAGGTTATATATACATGTACCAGCTCATACACTGATTACAGGTTATATATACATGTACCGGCTCATACACAGGTTACAGGTTATATATACATGTACCGGCTCATACACAGATTACAGGTTATATATACATGTACCGGCTCATACACAGATTACAGGTTATATAAACATGTACCGGCTCATACACAGATTACAGGTTATATATACATGTACCGGCGCATACACAGATTACAGGTTATATATACATGTACAGGCTCATACACAGATTACAGGTTATATATACATGTACCGGCTCATACACAGATTACAGGTTATATATATATGTACCAGCTCATACACAGATTACAGGTTATATATACATGTACCGGCTCATACACAGATTACAGGTTATATATATATGTACCGGCTCATACACAGATTACAGGTTATATATACATGTACCGGCTCATACACAGATTACAGGTTATATATACATGTACCGTCTCATACACAGATTACAGGTTATATATACATGTACCGGCTCATACACAGATTACAGGTTATATATATATGTACCGGCTCATACACAGATTGCAGGTTATATATACATGTACCAGCTCATACACTGATTACAGGTTATATATACATGTACCGGCTCATACACAGATTACAGGTTATATATACATGTACTGGCTCAGACACAGATTACAGGTTATATATACATGTACCGGCGCATACACAGATTACAGGTTATATATACATGTACCGGCGCATACACAGATTACAGGTTATATATACATGTACCGGCGCATACACAGATTACAGGTTATATATACATGAACTGGTATAAATATTTAGATATGTGAAGTAGGTGTCAATGTCATCAAACAAATTAATTTCTTCACAGCATAAAACCTGATATACATTGTACTTTACAGGTACTCTATAATACATGTATCTGATTTCAGTTATACACTGCAAGGTATTGCTCTAGCTCCTTTGTAAGGAGAGAGATTGTTCACATTCTTGACAAGGAAACATTTTGGGAACTATAATTGATGTTATGAAGTTCTAAAATAACGTGTATTTGTATTGTCTATGTGTGGCAGGAATGGATTTATTTGTTATCAATATTCTATTTCTTAATTTCTACAGTATTCATAAACAATTAAGTGCTGCTATGGCATTTACAACCTTTTCTGTAAGTGACGTCCCTATTTGCAAGCAGGAAACAATATTTACTCCATATGGTCACTTCGTTTCATATTGCCATATGGGGCAAATATTGCTTACTGTCAGTTCATGGTGACGTCACACGTTATGAAGAGGTTGGAAATCGTACAGCGGTGCTCAAATACGCGAGTTATAATCACGGATATATAAGTCCGTGTTATAATGAACACTTTTCACATGATAATGCTAGACATGGTTATATTTAAATATACATCAATCAGTATTGATACATTTCATGTTGATACAACGGAAGATTGTCACGAGTTCTCTCCTCTTCTATTGTCACAATTTCTCTCCCCTTCTATTTCTCTTCTATTGTCACAAGTTCTCTCCCCTTCTATTTCTCTTCTACTGTCACGAGTTCTCTCCCTTTCTATTTCTCTTCTATTGTTACGAGTTCTCTCCCTTTCTATTTCTCTTCTATTGTCACGAGTTCTCTTCCTTTCTATTTCTCTTCTATTGTCACGAGTTCTCTCCCCTTCTATTTTCTTTCTATTGTCACGAGTTATCTCCCCTTCTATTTCTCTTCTGTAGAAAGGGATAACGGGAGAGAACTCTAGAATGGATAACGGTAGAGAACTCTAGAAAGGATAAAGGGAGATAACTTGATACAATCTCCTGTAGTTGATACAGCCGTGCTATACTGGCTATTGTGTAGAGCTGATGTTCACTCAGCTATATTTTTCAAATTGTTGGTTCCAAAAATGAGTATAAAGGCTAATGGCTTTATTCACAATTGTCACTCCAATTCGACCTCGACTCTAACTCAAGTAACGACTCATTTAGACAGGCTGGAGAGAGGTTGGATCAAGTGAATTCAAATCAACAATTGATATTCACTGTTCAAACACGTCCTCGACTTTCTCGAGTATAGTTCGAGATATACATAAATTTGAATCATTTAACCTACAAATACACGTACGCATACATCGCCTGATGCGACTATCATTCATGAACTGAACCAGGCCATCTTATAACAACAGTTGTAAACTGCAGGTTGTTGTAGCAGACAGCTTGAATATAAAAGCTCAGCATTGTCTACACCAATATAAATATACAATGTAGTATAAATATATACTTCATTATATCTAAAGTACTATTATGCTCATATTTTGTTCATTTTTCACACAAACAAATATACATGTATTTCCTATACAGTCAAACCTGAGAACAAATGCTGGCCAAGGGAGATAGGAGAAATAGCCTTTGTTCACAGGTGGTCTTTGTTCGGAGGTGGTCTTTGGTCAGAGGTGGGTTTAGGTCAATGGTCATATGGCTTTTAAACTGTTTCAGGGCTGATATTTGAAGTTTTTTTTTAAATACAGTAATCATTGTAAGTACAAGGACCATTTGATAATTAAAACAGGATTATCTCAGTGAGTGTGAGTGGAGTAGCGTTTCTGATTAGGTACGTATATATGAATACGAATCGTTACTCATGCGCAGTTAGGAGATTAGAGGTAAGTATCTGTTCGAGTTCGAGTCGATGAACTGCACTGAATATAGCCAACAGTCCTCCGTTCACGGACATCCACTATGCATATTTTACCCTTGTCATAAAATCCGCTACCTCATTTCGGTACTAATAAGGATACTTCTATAAATGTTTCGCTTGGTTAATGAAATTTGTAATATCTAAATTATGTTCCCATTGTCTTGTTAAATTTATGTGAATATGTGAATAGTCAGTCACTGTTAATCATGCTCTTGTTTTGGACAATAAATTCTCATATCTTAATTTGAAATAAATAATTGAATCCATACATTTGGTCATTTGTTAGTTAATTGTTCATATCTGAATTGAACCTTTTGTAAAGGCATCGTCTATCTTAAGATGTGAGCGTGAAGCATATATGAGCGTTGCTATGGGATTTACAACCTCTTCTGTAAGTGACGCCATTTCAAGAAATACTTAATAACTCAAATTCGCGAATTTCACTTAAGATTCGTGTTACTATTTATCTAGTTATGGTTCGCGAATTTGAGTTATTAAGTAACATAATAAGTGGTCAACTAGATAAGATTCGTGTAACCACTTAAATCTAGTGTAATAAATCAGAAAAAGGTAAGAGGTGGCAGTTCTGGGCACTTTCAAGCCTGTTTCTAGTTTTATTATATTTATCTTACCGAAAATGTATCACGAATATTAACTAGATAGCTAGATAACTATCGTAATAATTAAGTGGTTAACACGAAACAATTCGAGAACGCTATCATGCTAACTGGTGGCAGTAATATGCCACCATAAAAAATAGAAATTCTTCAATAACTTTTACAGGGTGACCAATTACAAACTTGTCTCAGTGGACACACAGTCATCTGTCCTCCATTTGCGATTCATGTGGTGAAGTTATCAGTTGTTTGATGAGGAACATGTTGATCCTGCTATGTGACCCAGGTACAGTTGTTGGGTCAACTGTCCTAAGTGCGCAACTGTAAAATCAAAGCGCTGAAAGCACTGAAGTTGTTCGGTATTGAACGCTGGTTTTGTATTCAACATTTCCAGATTCACAGAACGTACGAATCATTAGTTCTGTTGTTGAACCGTTTAAATTTAATTGCGCAGTGAAGATTGCTACCAGTATTGAGCATGTTATGCAGGTTTCGCTTAGATGTTGAACTATCTTGAACCGATTCACCTGCCTGTTCTTCTTGCACCACTTCCGGCCGAAAAAGTAGTTTTCGTATTATGGCTGTCGAAAACTGCCATAGAACTAGTTGTTCTACCGAACAACTAAAATTTGGCAAAAGCAAAAACTTGTTTTTATTCATCATACCATAAAATACTGGAATTTCACGTTCTTGGACAAACTCGTTCACTGTGATATTGTGAAGTTCATGTATGCATAGGTCTCACATTTATGATTTTGTTTCAATGTCTGCGAATGTGCGAAGTTAAACAAATCTGATTTTTGTATTAATGATAAAACTACCAGTCGAATGATCGTATATACGATATATCATAACAAGTAATTGTCAATATATCACCAATACCGCAAAAGATGCGAGCGATTTATGTTGGTAAAACACATGATTTTACAATTGACCTCGAGTTTCATAAGAAATTTCGCATATGAACGCAAATATAAAATATGTCAAAATGTGAGATATAATTTTGGATAAAATTGTAACACGTTCAAATTTCATGTCTAGTTTGTTTGTCTGACCTAAGCTTAATTTATTTGGCCTGGAGATTTAGCCCAATGCCTTAGTATCTATGCTACATCACAGATGCATTTAACCCCATTTCCCAAAAGTGACAGGCAGTTCAGCATGGGCCACTTCTAATGCATCTTACGAAAGCTGGATAATTAATTAGAAAAGCCTTCTTTGTCACTCACGAATTCAAGAAATGTTTGAGTCTTTAAGAATATGCCTGGATTAATTTGAACATTTACTGAAACATGTGTAGATCTAAAATGTAAAATGTTAATTAAATAATGATTTTATAAAGATTTTAAAATATTATTATGAGAATGTTATATGTCCGTGACCGTATACTATAGGCAGTAGTGAGTCGCGTTCAAAATAAACATATCCGATTAATACGCATGCAATTATCACAACTAAACCTCGATAAAACGGAAACTTGAACATTTCAATTAATAGCTATCCCGGATTTCATGTGTGACTGCTAATCATAATTTTTGTTTCTTCAAATTGCCAACTTTATGGTCAGTGTTGACTGTTAAGGATTGATTGCTAAATAAAGTAATAGACAGATTGTGAGTGTTATTATATTGTTATTATAACCACGGCCATTGTTTTTTTATACCAGGATTAGCATTTGTTTCTAGTTGCTTGTCATATGTATATGTGTATGATCTGTGTAATAGATGTGTTATGTCTCTTATAGCTCTAGTTTAGAGCGACTTTGTACATTGTTAATTGCTTTCGTCATATGCATATATGTGTTATTTGTACAAAGATGAGACGTTAATAAACAATAAAATCCTACATCCGTGTTATAACCAAACATCACTGGTGCACAAGTTATACCGACTTGTATAGTCTGCACAAAATATTCCATGGTACAATATACCGCTGACATAATGTTGAAATGTAGTTAATATGTAAATTTATTTACAAAGAAGTCTCTAGATCTACACCAAACAAGCAAATCCACAATCCAGTAATCTGCAGCCCCAGGCTTTCAGCGCTTCCAGCCCTTTGACAAATACATTATGGACGACAGAACTATGCGTATGTAACCATCGCTATTTAATGAGGTAGTTTGATCACCAAGTATAGCGACTATGGTGACTATGGTTGGATGATAAAACTTAGTCTAATTAATATATGGTCTAGTCACTCTGGTCACTCTTAGAATTTGGAGGGTTGAAAACCCTATAGAGGTGTTTCGAATATCGACTATAGTTCAACCGTACTAAATCGGTGGTTGAACCATAGTTAATGTTAGGAACACCTCTACATAGTATTCAAACCTCCAAGTTTGAAGAGATATCCAGACCAGACTGAATTTTATAATCAACCACAGTCACCATAGTCACTATAGTTGGTGCTCGAAGTGCCTCATTATATGCATCTTTTTATTGTATAAAATACTTATTTCCGTGCCTCTTAATTATTTAATTCCATTGATTACAGCATGTCTAGTTATTTATATTATTCTATGCCAGCCAGATCCGATCCGTTGCTTTGAGATGTGACGTCACTTGGTATCGGATTTACCATTGTTATCTTAATTCGCGGCACGTGGCATCAAGTGAGTTCAAGCCATGGTAGAGACAGTAATACTTCTTGAAGGACACGATTGTATGCGGCAAATAGAGAACATATGAGAAACACATATGGTTATGTACGAATTTAATAAGTCAAATGAAAATATAACAGGCACTTAAACATAATAATGCATGTACAAAACCAATTAGGCTCAACAAATGTAAACGTTCAGAAACACATAATGAAATAAGTAATGATAATTCAATTCGCTAACTGACGAATTAAATATTTGTTTTCGAACCTTCAAATTGTTAAGCCTCGCTTTAAGATCACTTCGAAATTACGATCACCATTTTAATAATGCAGTATTCTCACGGATCTTTTTTTATTTTTCTTACATATTTCAACGCGATAATCAGACCATCTCACAACTTTCTTCAGTGACAATGATGGTCTTATTGAGGTTTCATTGTACGGTATGTCATTTTATATATCCTATGATCAGTCAATTTAAGCGATCTACGTTGAGAAGATGTCGACTGGACGTATACAAGCATGATACTTTAAGTTCCTGTATCCAAACACGCACCTGACATCCATTCGGAAGACGTTGGTCACCATTGTAGCATTACACCTGTATTTTGAGGCAGCAATATCACAAACATCTAATAGTTTTCTGATATGTCTCTCTGTGTCAGTGAAATATTCAGACCACTAATCAGTAGCATTAACCGTGAAACGCTCGTGAAAATCAACCAGAAAGTTGACTGGTTCCGAGACGAGTCCCTGCCATCACAAAGAACCACGTCACCTATGAAATGTCACATGGTATAAAAGACGGCGAATCAGAAATGGTCTGAACTGATTTCAATGGAATTGTAATCAAGTAATTTCAACACAGAATAAGTCTTAACCATTGCATAGGAATCCACTCAATACCCGAATCCTAATAGATACTATATGTTTTCAACAACGCAGCCAATCTCAATCCGCTAGGTCACCAAATATGACGAAACAGAAACCCGATTCTACCTCATCATTTCAAACTTTTAAATCTTTATGTAGAGCTATGCATATGTTTCACAAGCAAACTTACAATAGGTTATTATTTGTTTTCCAAGGACTAGCAGCATATACACTTCTGATTAATTTGAGAGTTCCTCACAAGAATAAAATCCTTCCAGACCAGTGAGGAAGTGTTGGTGGAGGCATTGGCTACTTCTGAACGCCTTCGTCAATTGGTTACATTGAAATCATTTTTCATTTAAGTGATTCCTTTAGTCTATTTTTCAAAGAAGGTTACTGTAAAGGGAGATAATTATGTAGGTCATTGTCTAAAAAATGGCCCATAATTTAGTTCAATTGCGGATCAAGAGTAGGTTAAAATTACAATTAATTACTAGTAACAAAATCATTCGTTCCGCTATTGGAATCTAGACGTCGGTATAAATATTAGAAACAACTCGACTGAAATCTATACACATGTATAGTTGGATATTCATAGGTTTCAGTGTCACAGAGGAAACACGGAACAAAAGGGAAATACGTACATTCCTAAGTTCTCATAATGTCTTTGACGACTTGATGGACCCGTCCTTTGACGATTGCCAGATGCCTAGACCAGAAATGGCGATTCGAGGATTTTCAGCACAATCAGTGTACCCATTAAATGAATATAGTCCATGCCACGTCAATGCACCATTGAGAATAAAACATACATTGTTGTTCATTGCATATCCATTGATGTTACGTACTAACATCGTAGAAGGCCACTGAGAAAACAATAGTCATAAACCTGACTGTAATTAAAGTGGATTTCAAAGTAAGTATACATTGCATGAATTGAGTCGTATCAAAAGAAGCAGAACTTTGCTGTGGAAGTTTGTGGCGTGATGCAATCATACACTGGCTTAACAACTCCCGCCATATTGGCACCATTGTCCTGAAGGAAACGTACAGCTCTTTTGTGGTTTCTTTGTGCAGCATAATCAACTGGTGGCATATTATGACTGTCTTTGATGTTTAGATCGGCTTTCTGTGAAACAATGTACTCTATAAAATCCATATCACCTCTCAAACATGCCATGTGTAGCAATGTACAGCCTTCCGGTAAACCTTCTGGGTGTCCCATTGTTGTGTTAATGTCAATTCCTGAACTCAAAAACACTTTAAGTGACTTCTTTGAACCTCTCAAAGCACAAGCATGGATTGGAGTCCATCCGTCAATGTTTGCGGAAAGAATTTGAATGACAAAACTCCGGCGTTCCTTGATCAGCTTTTTCATTTGTCGGATTAGTTTAGATTCATCATCGCGCATGCGCCCCATAACCATCATGGCTAACTCTCGTACAGAACCGTATTGTTTACCAAGGCATATTTTCTTGCTACTTGACATCATAGACATATTACTGACCAGTTACCTGAAATATATGAACTTTATAAAGTCAATGACATTTTTGTCGTGTGTCCATGTTTGCCTTTACAAATATATATTCTACTGACTCCTGGTATTAAGTGGTATTCACTAAATGTGTCATCCTAAGATTTCTATATATATGGCATGTTTTTACTTAAAAGATAAGTTAGCGTTCATTTTCCTTAGATGAAATTAATATTTTCCTTAAAATGTAAGGACTATCATTTGCTAAGGAAATCCTTAACAGACACTGATGAAAATGTTGAGGTCAAGCGATTTCCTTATCTTTAATGTATTCGAAACAATGTCCGAGCAGACGATACTTTATGGTTTAATTTTGATAACTATAAAAAACATGAAGGGGGAGTAATGACAACGACGGTAATGATGATATTTATAACAGAGGCAACGATGATGCAAATAACAACAGTGACATGCTCAATACAACGCTTAATACAAAAATAATTTTCAAAAGAAGCTACACTAATGTCAAATCTCTCCGGCTTTTTTACATTTTTATAAGTACCGTGAATATTTAATGGGGAAATACATGAACAGTTTTGTCTTGGTTGCATTGTTGGTGGGCAATATTGAAATCGGCCTCACCGGTTTGAGAATATGTCGAAGCTTAAATCTTATTTTTTTTAAATGGGTGTGAATATATGCTATTTATCTCAAACTTGAACAATAGTGTAATATTACGACATTAAACACATAATTATTTGGAAAATAGTAATTTTTAATAGACCTTATGTTATTTAAAAATAATCCAAAAATTGAACACTGACCCGCTTGATACGAATGATGAAGTTACTAACATCGACTGTGTTAAAACAAATAAGCAATAATGTCCATAATAGAAAAAACAGGTTTCCTCTATAATTTTGCATATAAACTGTAAGAAAGAACTTTGAAATAATAAACAAATCAAGTACATGTATCACCACCGTTTAACCAGGATATCCTGTTATTGGTCCACATGTAAATCAACAGGATATGAACACATTTCCGATCGTGACGTTCAATAATTGATAACTGAGAACAACAGTTTAGGAAATAAACAGTTTTATTCCGTGCTTTCCAATGAAATACTGAGATTTATCAGTGAAGTGTCAATTAATAGTTCACTGTTGATATTTTCGCTGCTTGACAAGAAGTACCGGTTGTTGTACATTTTCAATTGCATTTTTCTTGTCAACGAGGGCGGATGAATACATGAATTCTACTAAAATGACGGAATTTTGTTCATTCAATGTGGCTTATTTCGATTAGATTCTACTAACTTTTCACAATGATTTTGATTACAAATATATCTGTAATTTGCGAAGAATGTTTATGGTAAATATTACATTCTCGTGAACAGAAGGAAGGGATATTGGTTATGACGCGAGTTCGATATTAACCGTAGCATCTCTAAATATATCGTTGTTATCAACGTGTTCTGAATTAATTGCAAGACATTTAAAAACTATTGCTGGTGCTGAAATGCTATTTCTGTATTAAGTGTCTTACGAAGTAAATAGGTAATAAATTTGCGTCGTGTAGAATACATTAAAATATCTTTTCAATTGATGTCTACAAAGAATTCCTGATTTGGATAAAATATATGTATACCAGTTCATATTAATAAACCAAATGCTATCATGACCACGATCAGATAGAAAATGTCAACTATGTAATGTTTTAGAAGACGAATTTCATTTTATGTTACAATTTCCTTTATACCATGAATACAGGCAACTATATATTAACAAATACTTTTGGAGAAGACCAAATATTCTCAAATTCTCAGAACTTTTTACGTCGGATAACAAAGGAATATAACATACCTTATCAAGTTTTATATACGAAAAAAAATTAAAAAGCGATGAAAGTTACGTGCTGTTTGACGCATAACCTGCTTAACTGTATTTTTTGTATTTTTAAGTCATACATGTAGGCCTACTTACTCTGTTTTTAGATGCATCCTAAATGTAACTAAGACAAGGAGGAAAAACCAAACTTGATTACCCTCTCTTAACTAATACACCTTTTGTTTGTTTGGTAAATTATGTGCTTTAATAATTATCTCATTTGTACATTGATCGAACGTATTTATTTATAACTATCATTAATATTTAAATGTACGCTCATGAGCAATATTGCCTTTTGCAATAAATATATCTATATCTATTAAAATATTTTAATTGTTCAACATCAAAACATATTTAATATTTTGACAATGTGCATTTACTATGCAATATTTTGAATTTTATTAGAAATTAAACAAAGTGTGCATTTGTATGTTGATCTAATATATAAATGCATTGTAACATCATGTACGTATGAAATCAAAGAAATGAACAGTTTTAGTTGGATAGATAGAGAGATAGACAGATTTATTTCAGCATAAGATGCATATATAGGCCTACAAAAACTACACACGAGAACCATGCCACACTCTTCCGTACAAGGATTACACAAAAAAGAGAAAAAACATTCCATTATGATCATTGTCATGGATGGTTTGACATAGAGAGTCATGTAACGTTTTATCACAGGCAAAACATTGCAATTCTATCACAGCCAATAATATTGAAAGACAATTATATTTTGAAATAACAGTGACTAGCTAATTATAATAGTAAAAACTATAAAAGAGCAGAATTTCAGAATACTGCCTTTGATTTAAGAAATGACTTGGAACTATAACATAAAATGCTTAAAAACACAGATACACACCTGTATTGTATTATCAATAAAATACTTAATTGCTTAACAAGTGTCTTTTTAAGAAATAAGATACTAGACCATACCACATAATTCCTCATATCCATACACTTATAGCGTAGTATTGAAATCAGTGAATGAATATTAGTCGTATATTGTTGTAAAGTTCAAATCAGACACCACAGCAGACGCAAGCATACACTAAATGAGCGTCAATGTGACAGCGACTGGAAATGACGCACTAGGACAATCTCGAAACCCACATGTCTATACTTACCACATGCTAGCTTTACGAGAGATCAGTGGTGAATTATTTATTTGATTCATTACAGAACCATTTATAGTGTCAAGGGACAACGTACGGCAGTTAAACACGCAAGCCCCTGCTAACAACATACAACACCATAGGTCATTACTTCTCAGACTGTCTACGACGGTAAAGCAATAGTCATCTCGTTTATTTCAGCTTTGCACTTTCTAGAAACAACTGTGAACCTTTATATTGTCGAATGGCTGTATGTCAAGCGTGCAACAACACCTTTCTCGATTTAATTGTGTCTAGAAATTAAGAACATTTAAACCGTGCAAAAAAAAAAACTTGCGGTGTGTTTTAGATACATTTCAATTATTTTGATATAAAACACATGACAACCACCACCTCGATCACCGCCTCAACCATCATTATTGTTACCACCCATCACCACCATTATCATCAACATCACCACCGCTACCACCATCATCATCACCACCGCTTTCACCGTCATCATCGTCAGCGCAACCACCATCATCACCACCACTAGCACATTCATCACCACTACCACCATCATCATCACCACCACTATCATCATCACCATCACTACCACCATCATCATTACCACAATATTATCATCATCACCACTACCACCATCATCATTATCACCACTACCACCTTCATCATCATTACCAGTCAACGAATTATTCCACATAGTTAACCTGAAAGTGAACTTACCTCCTACAACATTGCACCTGGTGGTCGTACATATTTCACTGAAGCACGCTTGTGTTTATGTCAGCAATCCTTTTGTTCAAATAATTAATAATTATATTGTCAATCCCAGATATCATAAAGCTCACAGCGGACACCATCGCCAATTGTCATGGGAGTGGAATATTATCGGACGACATTGATCGCTTTTAATACGCATAATTGATGTGGGGGTGTGCGTATAAGCTTCCTATATGGTGAATGTTCATGATCAATAAGATAAAAATAATGCCGCTGAAAAGCTAGTACAGAATTAATGTGTTGTATGCTTGATTTGTCACGACGCGTGAACAATGTATTTTGTTGCTAGCGCAGGGGCCTTTCTTACAAACCTTTTAGGAATGTATCTCAGACTTTTGCTAAAATGTAGCTATAATAGTATATATTTTAATAAAAGTTGGCAAACGTGTACAGAAGGTAACATTAATTATTCCAGACAAAATTTCGATCGTTTAAATTTAATAAACCAAATTGATGGTAAATTATTGAGTTTCAGTCTTAAACTGTGAATAAGACCCCACAGTGGAGGTTATCCAAAACATTTTAATACAAGGTACTGCAATGGTGCAAGAAACAAGTTTGTCGCCGATGGGAAGCATAGTGGACTAGGAGTACAGCACCAGTTGCTTGATCCAGAAGTTGTGATCGCCGAATCCTGTAATGGGCGAAATTTCATCCGCGGTATCCAAAATCGCCAAAATACGGCGCTGTCAGTAACTGTCTTATTATATTTATCAATTGTATCAGCATGTGCAATCGAAAGGTTTGGATCGAGTTTTAAAATAGGAGAAATATTGACAAATCGTGCTCTTTCGATACATTTTTAGGACTACTATACATTTCTCATACACAGGTTTTAAAAAAATCCATTTGATAGCCAATTAAGCATTATTTTCGTGAAATCTGCACAATGTTTGAAAGCCAGGTAGCAGACAGCTGTAGTATTTATGGTTCATAAATGAGCGCAACTGTACGATTTCCAACCTCTTCTTTAAGTGACGTCATTGTCAGAAAACGTCAAATGTGACGTCACCATAATTATACTGATAGTAAGCAATAGTTTCCCAATATGGCAATATGAAAACTAAGTGACCATATGGAGTAAATTTTGTTTCCTGCTTGCAAAAAGTAATATCACATGTTGCATTTTCTTGAAATGACGTCACTTACAGAAGAGGTTGTAAATCCCATAGCAGCGCTCAAATAGTAATAACTTACAAAAACTCCACACACACACACGCGCTCACGCACACGTTGTAAATAAATTAGTCAAATTATATGTATGCAGGAACGCGATGGAATTCTGTGTTTAATACGATAACAACACCAGCAGCGATGAAGTTTTTGTCAATATTTTTACATCATTAGCAAACAAGCGGGAACAACTTTGTGGTAAGCCGGTATTAGTAGTCAAAATTATTGTTAAAATAATTTAAGTTGAATATGGCATTTAATAGATAATATCAAAATCATTATCGAGCCATTGCTCGAAATATATAAGGGCCTAATTTAAGAGTATGCCAGTGGTAAAACATTCAGTAACTAATCGTGTCTATTTAAAATGTCAGACGCCTTCCTCATAGAATGTGTGCCTTTATTTTGTAATTTGATAAACACTATTCGTTTTTTGCAGACACGTATTTCCAAGGTATTTACCTGTCATTTATGCAGTTGTTTTCGTAGATTTTTAAATTTAACATTTAACCAAGGACCTATATTTATACCATATAGGTCCGTGATTTAACGAACAATAGTATTAAAGCTCTACTTTAAGCTACGTGACTAAGACTTTTCTCGAATTTCTATTGGATAATAATTCACAGTCCATCATCACCCGTAAATTGTGCGAGTGTGTGCGTGCACGTAGGCTATTCCGGTTGATTAATTGTTTTCATTTACCCATTCTCGACAGCTCTCGGATATTTCCGTACCACTTCGTTACTCTCCGTTAAACTACGAACAACCAGTGCGTTGTTGGTCGAGGGTTTCCGAATGGAATCCTGGCCAAACCTCCTATTGCTCCGCGTCGGTAGGCCAGGTGTAATAGAATCCACGTGACTATGTTTCAGCACTGATCAGGACTGAAGTTTATCACGTGATCAAGATACCGGATAAAGAAAATGCGCGCGCATGTCACTATCTTGTCCAATCAGATAATCGAGGTGATTGTATTCCGCCTTGCAGCGTTAGCAATCAGTGAGCCAGGACCCCAGGCTAACCCTGTGTATTTACCAAATTCCAATCGTAACTACTCGGCGGTATCCGGCAGAGCTCGGAATACAAACTATGTTATTTATGGTAATAATCGCCGAGGTATTCCGATTGACCTAATTCCTCACAACGCTTACCTCCCGTAGCGGTACATTAATAATTTCATTCAATCATGTCGTGTGTTGGTGGATTCCTCAATTAAACGACAATAACACATTGAAAACACAGTAATTACAGTTAATTTAGTTGTTCGTATTATTTACCACATGTATAACATTTATAATATATATTTATATTGTGTCTATAAGTCCTACATGGGCCTTTGGTCTACTGAAACTGAAAATTAACTTCTTTCTTTCTTTACACCTGTTTGTGGTCATAATGGCGTATAGTCCATGCTATAACCGAATATACTTGAACTAAACGGCTCGTGATCATTATCGTTAGCGAGTAACTTATCCATCCACTGTGTTCGACAGCATGTTGAAATTGCCAAGGGCTATAGTTTGACTTTATATATTCTTGGTGGTGTATAGAACAACTATGACTTGAACGTGATATCAGAAATAAAAAAAAATACATTCATTTCAATCAACTATGACAACAACTAAAAGTTCAGTGGATTTTCATGCTCCAGTTTACCTTTGAATCGGCGGTGCACGTTGCATGTGGCATCTCCTACTCCACTTCCGTATTAGTTTTTAATTAATATCTTGCTCTATTGGTTTTAAATATCGCCTGACTACAACAATATTTCAATGCTTTAAGTATGTGTACATTAAACAGACATAAAATGGCTGCCAACAGCAGAAACACAATTATTTATTTATAACAAATGCATTTGTTTCGCACCTAAAGTTGAATGTACTTGCATTACGGTATTATTTTAGTTAATGAGAGGATGGTTAATTAAGTGATCGCAATTGGTTACGTGCGAAACTTAGTCAATTAAAATGCGTTTGGCTCTACATCTGCAACCATCAAAGTTCTAACTGCACAAAAATATTAACTGAGATCAAGAACTTACGTTGTAAGTCGTAGAAAAAACACACGACTGCTTGTTAAACAAGTTTCCGTAAACAAGAAATTTAGTATTTGACTCAAGAACGATAATCACACTTTGAGAAGTGTTTGTAAAATGGTATCTAGTTGCAGTAAAAGTTTACGTCCAACTACAGTAATGATGTATGGTTAACGTAAACCTGAGCTTATAGACGTACTGTGACACTGACGAAAGCAAGTTCGTTATGCGTTTTCTTCATTTTCCTGGCATTATACAGTGACTGTATTTCTTTAATGTTGAAAATGGTAAGAAAAGATAATGTCGCTTATTTTAGTAATATTAAAACAATAATATAATTACAAGCGTATTCATAACGTTGGCTTCACACACAGTATCACTATATGTATACATGAGCGCCGCTGTACGATTTCCAATTTATTATTTAAGTGACGTCATTTCCAGAAAACGTCACATGTTACGTCACCGTGTACTGACAGTAAGCGATATTGACCCATATGGCAATAAGAAAACGAAATGACTACTATGGAGTAAATATTGTCTCATACATGTTCTTGCAAATAGTGTCATCGCACGTTGCGTTTTCTTGAAATGACGTCACTTACAGAAGGGGTTGAATCCCACAGCAGTGCTTATACTATAGGCTACTGGTCAAAAAAGCTAACCCGCCATTTTGTATTTAGGGAATATTCTCTTCAATATGGCAAAGCGATCACATTGAGCATGACCACACCAGGGCACGGAATTAACGGATATACATCTCAAAGCACAAGTTTTGCTTATTAGACTAATAGTGGAAATGCATGAAAAGATCAAATGAGTGACGGGTATTGGTTTTTGGTGTAAATAATTTAGTGTGATTTTTTGATATGGGTGTAAGTATTGGTCTTAAGTTCTACACTCAGACTCAATAATTACTCCCAGATCTCATAATACACCAAAATAATTATGTAAGAAAATGGATCACAAAGACTATTTAACACTCATTTAATATTAGTATGCACTTTAACAAAACTTATAACTGTGCATTTTTTAACGTCGAATGACGTTTTTATTGATTAACATTCTAAATGAAATTTGATATATCAATTGCTACATGTAAATCATGATCACTGAGTCGAATTTATCGGTTTAAATAACACGATGTGTCGAGTCCGGGTGGGCACACACGCCGCAGTGTTAGACTCTTTCCAATCAACCAGATCATCTTCAAGTGGGAGCTGCAGTACTGATTTTTCTCATCATCACATTTATTAAGTTTATGTGTTCAATCTGCGGATTTCTGACGTGAAATAAATATAATATTATGTCAGACATCTACGCTATATTTTTGACAATTGCAGCAAGATTATACTTATATTGACCAAAATTTGGTCACATATATACATGCGCACCTATAAGTTTTGTTAAGTATATATATGTTTCATGTTCAATATGATTCTCTCTTAAACTCATAAATAACATTTTTTCGCTATTTCCATTCATTTGAATAATAAATATTATGGCTCAATAGATCTATCAAAATTCACAAAGATATGTTCTATAGCTGTATAGAAACTTAGTGAAGTCGTATCAGCGGGTTGGAACTTTAGACCAGTATATTTCATCGCCAGCTTATGAATCAATGTGGGCAATGTAGGTTATTGTTTTTTAAAATGCATGTTCATATGATCTATCATCTCATTTTAAACACAATTGGCTGTGGATTTTCCGTCAGAGAACTTTAACATTTTAAATTCTGTAAGGGACTTAAATTCACACTTACTTTCAACTGTCTTACAACTCTTATCTCCCCTGGCTGTATACAATGGAATTGTACTTCTTCATCATGTATCGTACACATCCCTCCTCTCGTTGTACAAGATGTATTAACAAAGCTGCTGTACGGCGTACAACTGTACAGACAAGGACAATACAAACTGGACACAACAGTACATCTCATCAGTTAATTACACGACGGCAATACCCCTCTTGAATGCCTCCATGCTTAGGTAGCTGGTCACCGAGGGAAAAGGAGAATTTCCTGACATCAGTACTTCGTAAGGAGAGAAAACTGCGTTGGATATTGAAATATTCAAGACGCCAAAAGTATCTTTGATAACCTCCCCTGTGATCAGATACACAATATATACAAATCAATCGTGTGCAGATTTCTGTCACCGTCTTCTGAACGTTACGGCAGAGGAATCAACGCGTTGTGTGGGTGCGTCCGTTTATGCGTGTAACAAACGGAATTACATAATTATCGGTCAGTTCTATGAATATATCTTGCTTCAAAACATACGTTTCACTGTATACCCTCCTCCATTTATAGGTCTTAGCTCCTCATTTCCATCTTTCTAATGATATGTCTACTCATTGTCATCCCCTTTTAATTCGTTTAATTTATACCATCTCCCATATTTTGATTTTCCTTCGCTTCTCCATTCCAATCTTTAATTTTAGTGTAATTTACACCCCTCTCCAAAATGTCCTACGTAGTGATCTCCCTTTACAAAGTACAGGAGATCTCCGCCAACATTTGAATAATATTCTGTTATTTCCGGTTTTATCAGATCATTTCATGTACTTCAGATATTGTACATTATTCCGGTAATATTACAAAGTTGTAATTATAAACAAGAACTATCTTTAAAAAAGATGGTCGGCGCAATATGAAGCAAGCAATTTTTTGAAAACTGAAGACGTACTTACATGGCTTTGATTTTTGCATATCCGTGTTGTGTAAACCAATCAAATCTTACAATGACCACTAAACCAACTAAACTTTGAATTAACCGAAATCCTTTTTGGATCTGGAGTGACCAACAATCGTTACATCCCGGAAATTGTTTTTGCACAACAAATCAAAACCTTCAAATTGCGCCGACCATCTTTATTCACGATATTTATTGTTTAAAGCATTTTAAAGGCAATATTGCAAGTCCATTTACATTGATTAATTTATGTTGTTATTTATAAATGAAGCTGACCAAACAATAGAACTAACATGTCAATCATAAACTGACCGTTCTTGGCATCAGGATCCCTTACTTGGGAGATAAATTGAATAAATACCAAATAAAATGATAAGGAATAATGAAATACCCATGTGCGGACGGAATGCAGATTCACTAAACGCTCGTGACGATCATTTAAAGAGTAAGTTTACTTTTTATTACGCATAATTAGTTCATTAAAATTAGCGGTGCTCAAATCTTCATCCATCCTTTATGTTTGTCCTGTGTACCTTTTGCTTTTAGAATTGTTTATATGCATAGTACATTTTCATGTCTCCTTGTGCTATTCGGGTCGTCTGTGTCTGTGGCATATTTGCTTGCCGTTATCGTTTATGTGTAGCGTGTATTTTTGTCCTAAGATTTCAGTTTAAGTACGCCAACCATTGTTTGGCTATAACTGAATGTCTTTTTAAATATGCAAGAATACCGGATGCACATAGTAATGCGCCAGTCCTGTTGGCGAGTATAATATAACCTCATAATAGTTAAAACTTTAAATTTATTTATTAAACTATATTATATAGTACTAGTATTATGGTACTTACTTGTATTATTGAGTCCGCTTCCCAAGGAACCCCAATTCTAACCCGCACGCGGAATGTGGCGCCATCACAGTACTTTCACTTTGACTACAATAACATGTGGACGAATCCGAGGTAAAATGAGCGCTCATGGTTAAGCTTGACAGATATAGGTAATCATTATGATATTATGCATAAAGTCCACCATAATGCATGCAAAAATCCTACTTTAACGCTGTAGATACAGTTTAAGCTGACATATAAAACTACGATCGGAACCATACCCCACCCACTGGATTTAAACAGTGGTTGTCTTGTTTACATTTAATTATTCATTGCAATGCTAAAAAGTAGCATACATGAACAATTTCCGCGATATTCTTGCTATGAAATATTGTCGTCTGTACTATATGACGGCAACCTTATTTATAAATCTACGAAAAGTAGACTTAGGATTTCAGACTTGCCGTCATATGTCATAAGTTTGAAATATAGAAGTTTTGTGTATTAAAACAATTATTGATAAGTCTAAGCCTAATATAAAGTCTAAACATAATACTAAGATATAGATGTGGCTAGAAACGTTTGTGAATTAGGACACTGAAGTTCGGTCAGACGTTAAATCCGGTCTTTGTTTTCATTGCGATTTGAGCATGATGTAAAGGCGATATAGGCAGATGGAAAGAGTGCTCAATATTTGCTTTTTAGCAATAATTATCTAACAACATGATATATAGCAAGATGAAATGTATACTATTTTATCCTTATACAGTCTTTCAATTAATACGGCTATAATGTTGTAAAAATGTTGAAAAATAATGAAGTTATTTTAACTTTTGGTACTGTCAAATTGTACATGTTTTCCGATAAATCAGGCTAAATGCACAAGCGTTAATTTTGAAAAAGAAACACATGTATACAAAGATAATAATCAAATGTACCTCATGATATCAAGATTTAAAAAACACACCATACATTAAAGTTTTTATTCCAAAATAACAACAGAAACAAGGGGTGAGTACGGAAAATCTAGTTCTTTTTATATTTATATAATTTCAAAAAAATTATAGCATAAGCTAGTCTACTTTCTCTCCTTACCAAAAATACTTTTGTTTTTAAATAATACTTAACAGAATTTTGTGTGCATTTACCGGAATGTTAAACATCATCAAAAGTCATTCTGCATGTACAAATTTACTATACAGTGCATAGAGTTAATCCATAAATGTGTATATTGATAAACTTGTCAAAACACATGGCAAGGCTATCGTCTAGCGGTATATATTTTTTAACCGGTATATTTTTTTTGTACCACAGGGTTAAAGGGAAATACCCATATTTATACTAATCCGGAGTATGTCTAGGTAGTGTTAGAAATAAAAATATCCGATTAGCAAATTTAAACATGCAATTCTCACTATAACACCTCGATAAATGGAGATAATCAAACGGAAACTTGAACATTGAAACTATTAGCCAAACCGGATACATGTGTGACTGCTTGTCATATTTTTTGTTTCAACAAATTGCCAACTTTCTGGACATTTAAAGCAGGGTAAGGGTTATCACTGATGCACAAGACATACTGACATGTGTAGTTATTGCACAAACTAAATTATGGAAAAATACTGGTCACTTAATATGGAAATACAGTAGTAAATATGCTAATTTGTTTACAAACAAGTAACTAGTTGTACACAGGGCAAGCAAATCTACAATTCAGCTATCTGCAGCCCCAGGCCTTCAGCGCTTTGATTTTACTTTGCATTTGAAAGAAGAAATACTTTCGGCATCCCTCACATCTTGTGGCAGAATGTTCCAAAGACAACAATCATTGAAAGTAAAAATATCTTTCCTTAACCCTTGACTTTAGGAATTGCAAATCTCTTACATTCCGACATTAAATACTCATAGTACATAATAAAGACAATTATTTTGAGAGAGTGGAGATTTGTGTTTTGTTTTCACTTTTCTGATGCAGTCGGACTAATGTTCACGATCTTCTGTCTGGAAGATCTGAAGACGGCCGTTGTACATGTATTCATAGTTGACAGTTTTCCCTAATCGTTATCTATAAATCTGCCACTTTGTTCGAGTTATGTTAGTTTTACTTGGCGTTTATTCCTTCAAGCATGATAATCTCTATTGAATTCAAGTACAATCTATTTACAGCCCGCTTTCAAAATTGTTCTGATATGTTGGGTAAAAATAACAATTTCATAAACGTCGATGGGTCATCATCAGATCTTCATAGCGTAGCAGTGTTTAGGAGATGTACTTTAGTCAGCTTGCCCAGACGAATTTGTGCTGTAAAAGGGCTTTTGACCACCAAATTGGGAATGGGCCAGGGTCCGTTTAGACTGGGAACTCATTAAACACCAATGGCTCAGAAATACCTTATTATTCTTGAGAATTTGATCAATTGCGAATATTTTAGTCTTATTTGGAAAATGTTCTTGTCAATTGGGAAAAAGACATATTTTCCAAATAAGTCTAAAAAATTCCCCTCCCAATCCAAAGAAGTGTTCTTGTCAATTGGGAAAAATACATATTTTTTTGAATTGGGAGGAGTCTGTTTTCCGGACCCAGATTATGAAGAAGCAAAAGCTCTTTGTAATCAAAGCAAAGGGTTATGTCACGGAAGATTAAGTCAGGTTTCAAGGTGAGTGCCCAATTTATTTCAATAATTGGTTATGAGCATACACGGTCTACTATTACGTTATGTCAACGTGACGTCAAAGCGTGAAATACTTTTGTCATCTCCCTGTAAGTCTTGAGCAAGTTGTACATTTTGTAATGACTACATGTATTCCTATTCTCTACCTTGTGTGCTGTTGCAACTCTAATATCAACTGATTTATTTCAATTATCTGCAGATTACTTGCTAGCTTGTATCAATCTTCCTTGTAAAATGTTTGTTTAATTTTTACAATAAAACATAATGGGATCCCTACTTGTAGTGTAAGGGGACAATGAGCTTTACAAAAATGTTTCACAGTAAGAGGAAACAGTTACAAAAAAAAAAGATTATACTTACAAAAAAAAGATTATGTCTGAAACAAGAGGTGTATTTCATCAATTCACAAACCTACTTGTACCGTTGATTTTCTTTAACTGCAACATCACCTTTAACTTTTGTTGGTATTTCATCAAACGAAGCCTAGAATCTCACCTGTATATGTGTCAATAAATGACACCTCAAACTACTCTTTCTTTTTCTTTTCGGTTAGATGAAGCAACGCCCTCTTTTTTCGCCGCAACAGTGTCACTGAAAGTTAATGGCAAAGCAATGTACAATGAATTTTGTACAAGTATCCTATGGTGGCATATTACTGCCACCAGTTAGCATGATAGCGTTCGCGAATAAATTCGTGTTAACCACTTAATTATTACGATAATTATCTAGCTATCTAGTTAATATTCGTGATAAATTTTCGGTAAGATAAATATCATACGACTAGAAACAGGCTTGAAAGTGCCCATAACTGCCACCTCTTACATTTTTATGATGTATTACACTAGATTTAAGTGGCAACACGAATCTTATCTAGTTGACTACTTATTATGTTACTTAATAACTGAAATTCGCGAATTTCACTTAAGATTCGTATTACCACTTATTTATAAAGGCGTTTTTGACTTCTACATGTAAGTTGTAACACGAATATTATCTTGCCACTTACATGTAGAAGTCAACAACGCATTTATAAATAAGTGGTAACACGAATCTTAAGTGAAATTCGCGAATTTGAGTTACTAAGTAACATAATAAGTGGTCAACTAGATAAGATTCGTGTTACCACTTAAATCTAGTGTAATACATCATAAAAAGGTAAGAGGTGGCAGTTCTGGGCACTTTCAAGCCTGTTTCTAGTTTTATTATATTTATCATACCGAAAATTTATCACGAATATTAACTAGATAGCTAGATAATTATCGTAATAATTAAGTGGTTAACACGAATTTATTCGCGAACGCTATCATGCTAACTGGTGGCAGTAATATGCCACCATAGTATCCTATAACCATATATCATAGTCATATTTGGCCGCTCTTCCATTTGTCCATGATGTCTGATCCGCAGTCGTGTACCCAGTCGAATCCGTAATTCGCAATGGGCTTTTCCATGTGCATGTATCTGTAATTCGTAAATGTGTGATACTGACGTAATTAAAATATGATTTACACTCTTCAGAATAAAAGTCAGTCACCAAACCATCTCAATAAAATAATGTCCCATTACACTCCTTTCATCTTAAGCAATGGCAAGGTTATGAAGCCACCATACCTGTTATTTTTAATTATAACCAACAAGGCAAATACATTGCAATGTTAATGTTATCAAAGATTCAATGGCCAGTTTATTACATACTCCTACTAAGTCATTAACGTCCAAGGCATTGGAAAATTGTTAAGTATGCATTTTAATTAAATATGCACCAATTACATCTTGTCCATATTTGTGATTCGTCACGGACGTCATGACGAGTATCAACATTTGCAGGATGGGTGAATTTTTTCAGCTGCTTGAACTGCTGGCCTAGTAGAATTTTGGCGCCTTAAACTGAGCTCAAGATAAAGATGCGAATCTGCGTAAATTGTTATCACAAAATCAGTAAAGACACATAAAACCATCTTTCATAATACTTTCAATCGCCGACTCATCAAAATCAATGGACCCAATTTGATGTTTGCAAGCTGAAAATTTGCACCAGAACTCGAAACTTGGAGAAAGGTAACCCGTCCACAAATATAAAAGATCGTGATCAGTATGAGACATATGATTCAAGTTCAGTTCAAGCCGGAGTAACATGTAGCTTATCTTTCGAAACTTTAGTTAGACCATGGTACCAGACATAACAAGCATAGTAAAGAGGACACTGCGTTTTTAGTATGTTCTGTAAGTGAATCCTGCTTTCTGTCACACGGTACATAACACAAGCATTCTAATATTTGTTTAGATTGTGTGTACATTATGCACCATTGTTTTATTTTAATGCATTCTTGTTTTAACTTTATAACTTTTGCTCAATAGACAAATACAAACATCTACTTACATTTTGTGGCCATATAATATATAGCGTCATGATCATTAGAAGTATATCTGCAGATAACTGTTGGTTGTAGGTCACTGTATCACTAATGCAACATATTCCAATTGAATCCATTTTACAGAATTGTACATGAATTGTTGCTGGTAAATCATTTAGCAACATTAGTCAGTGGTTATTGTTTTTGTATTCATTTGTTTCGTATTTATTCTTCATACATGCCGACCAAATTGTCATTTTCTCTTTCATTTGTTGTGAGAAATTCACTCTTTTAATATAAGCTTCCATTAAGAATTTATTGTGTTAATAACTATGTCTTCGAAAGCATCAGTCTGGTGTGGCATTCAGATTTAATTATTCTTAAAACATTACAGATACATGAGATGGCTGTGAATATTGTATTGTGTTTGTTGTTCATGATTGTATTCATTGCTCTTATCTTTTCATATAGAGTTGCCTTACCGAAGTATGTTTCATACCAAAAATGTTGCTTCGGACGATAAGGAGGCCCTAGATCGCTCACTTAGTGGTGTTATGACAAATCAGAATACATTGAATATCTTCCTTGGGATCACAAAGAAACGTTTATGTGACATTTTTTCAAAATCAGCTGTTTCTGAACAGATTAATTTTGATGTTATCATCGAGCTCCTTGTGCTCATCTGAGCTATAACAAAACCAAACACCAATAATGTTAAACATACGATTTATTACAATATCATAATTATAATTGCATGTAACAAAATCACAAATATATTTTTTTTCAAATAATCTAAACAATACTTCTATAATCAGAATAACATACAAAAAATCATATCATTTAAATATGCAAATCGACAATTCCAACTACGAAAATGAAGTCTAACCACTAGGGTTACAGTTTAAGAAATTGTTATCTTATACACTGAACACAATTTCGAACTGTTGTCATCGGTTTAGGGGCTGTAGCTGCTGATCTGCTGTTTAACATTAACAGCATTTCTGAATGACTTCATATTTTCAAAACACTTAAATAAAGAACATATGCTATGAAATTTACATTGTGAAATGTGCATTCCCTTTTTCTTCAATAAAACAATGTAACCATCCAGAAATGTTGTTCAGTGTATGGACATGATTTGAAACACTTACGACAAAATGTATGCAAACAGTAACGATGAAATCACAACTACATTTCTAACAAGTAACTAAATGAGACAGTATTTAAACAAATCAGTAATAATATGGACGGCTTAAATACATACAAACATATCGGAAAATGACAAAAGTAATAGAAAATACAATTATTGAGCAATTGCTGTTCCAAATAAGTCATTATTCAAACCTTTCAAACCTTATAGAAATATTTAAAAACAAACACGAATGAAAAAGAACCATGTTTACTTTGTCAAATGCAACATATTGCAAGCGTTGTTTTGTCATATTACACGATGTACAAGCAACCTATTGTTTAAGCGGGAATCACTTTATAGTTGGAGAAAAGTAAATCATTTAATAATGTAAGAAGTATCAGCACTTTTCCTAAACATCACATCACAACTTACAACTAATTGGAATGAAAGTGAGAAATAGCATTTGAGGGAAGGCAACGTCATTATTTAAAGTGAAGGTCCTATTCAGCCCATACGTCATACCGTTTTGAAATAAAATCAGAACCTTGTAGTTTAAAAAGTGTATTACAGTATAATAATAACATTATCCATGTTTTAAATGGTATAACGTAGTTATTTTAAAGATTTGCCATACGTTTTCGCAAGTATCGAATATCTTAATCAATTTATTGCATTCACAAGGTTAGCCTTTTTTTAATAAAAAGTAACCAGAGGTCCAATTGATATTTCAGTTCTATGAGAGAAAGATTCAGACAGAGGTTTGGTGTGTAGTGAAATTGTCGTAAAGTAAACAATGGGAGAAAGAGTCTTAGGCAATGAATGTTATAGAAATTTCAAAGTGTATGGGTCTGTTAAACCCAGACCAGTAAAACCAGCTTCTAGTAATAGGAGTAAGGCAGTTCATTATCATCCAGCTTGTAATATATAATGTTGATTTGCAAAGAGAAGCAATGTTATATACAATTAAATTTCTTTGTATATTTATCACATTAATGACAGGCTGTTTAAATGGTAATTAATGTTGATTTTCCGACTTGTTTATGATGTTTAAAAATTCCAGGGTAATAAAATCGTTATATAGTACACACAGAGATAAATTGCAAGATTATTTAGAAAATGCCCAAGGTTGAAGAAATACGCATTGATGTTCAGGCAGACGGTAAATTAGGAATAGCCACTCTTATATCACAGTTTAAACATACAACTGGATTGAAATCCCTCAGTTTGGGTTTGTGGGTAGCTGTGACCATCAATGAACACAACAACTTTGTCATCACAGGGAGTGTAAAGAGTTTTGTGGTAGTCATAGACACAGTAGGTAACCGTAAGCGATGTGGATATTTTGGGAAAATCAGTCATTTAATAATGTCAGCAATCAATGACAAAGGTTAAAGGTAAGCAGTGTGCGTGGGCGCTATAGATCATTTCAATATTGTGACTTGCGTCCGTTTGCATGAACGTTTATAAAACCAAATATTTAGAAGAAGAGTGATCCTATGGATAATGACAGTGTATCCGAATTTTTTTACAGGTTTTACGAATATTGTCTTTATAGTTTTAACACTTGGTCATCACCAACAATTCCACATAAAATTCAACTAGATAGGCGGAGTTTTACTATTCTGGACATCAGTTTTTCTTGTCACACAAAACTTCACCAGTGGCAGAAAACTGACAGTACGTGGGATGAACATTATAAACATATACCGTCTTGTGAATTTATCAAAATCGTTATCGATTAGTTTAAATCTACAGATTTCACTCTAGGCATTCAACAAAGCTTCATCTGGTCGAAAAACCAAATGAACCAAACCACTGCACACGTCCTGATTATGAACAGTTACTTTGACTTTCTATATGCTAAAGCATTGTATGAATGTCTTGGAAGCACAGTGAAAAAGATGTGCTATGGTTGTAAAGTTGAACATCTTTCTCAAGTTCTATACTATTGGAGTGTGTTTGCAGAAAGAAAACCCTTAAAATTAAGGACGGCTCAATAATAATATTTGAAGAAATACTTGAAACAGAATGGTGTCTATTAATTTAGAACCCAAAATATTCCAAAAGCAAATTACGTTGAACGTGTACAAAAAACAATTAAGTGATGCTGTACAGGATGATGAGACATAACAGATATAACGCAGCTCCACACCTCAGTTTGGGGAATATAGCACTAAACGATGTAAACACGTGGAGTTCGAGCGACGAAGTCAAAGAACCATGATTGTTTTATCTACAGAATGATGAAAGTAATGATTATTTTCCCAAACAAGGCATACTTTCTAATAACGAGTTCAGAAATAACGTGTTTGAACTTAACTACAGTCAACCAGGCTTTTATCCAGGTTCAAATCCACGCACTGACATTTCATCATTCTGACTTTGAGTAAACGGAAATGCTTACTAAGAATTTGATAACAGTAGAGGTGGTGCTTTTTCAAAAGGAATGCTAACGTTCATATCAATTCATATTTGAAGTATTTTATCATATTTCGTCACAATGAGTCACAGCGTCCCAGATTTTCATGGGTCACAAGATAATGAAATAAATCACTGGGGTGTACATCTAAACAAGCCTCCTCCACACCTTAAACGCCCTTGTTCGAAACTAGAAGAAGTTGCCAAGGATAGCATTTCAAAATTTGTAAACTGATGACATCAAATAAGTCATGTCATCTGAAACCACATGTTTCCTTAAGAAAAGAATCTACAAAGTTCCAAAGTTCCATTTATTCGCAAAACGCATAACACAAACACTTATATGTCATCGTTGATTCGAACTAGCAATATAACGGTTTTGAAACAAACAAAAATGGAAGAAATAAGAACAAAAACATTGATGGAAAGGTCGAAACTTATAAACTGTAGTTTACATTGTAATCCAGAGAAATTTGTAAATGGACATTACTTGAGTGACAGTTTGCCTTTGTTTGAGGAGGTAATGAACACTCCATGCGAGCAGGAGCTTAATCGCATAAGAAATTAGTGTGAATAATATTCAGTGATATACATTCACAGTGAACTGACTCAGGTATACTTGCGTGCAAGTGAGAAATCTTAAAGTCATTATTGTTTCATTTTAGGCCTCACAATTGTAGTCATTGTCAATTGAAATAATCATCATTACAGTGTAGCGATGTTTGTAAACATCATAACAACTATGCAATGATTACTTATGATCTAGTGGTAAGAAATGGACAGTAACTCTGAAGTCACGCATTGTATATAGCAGTTCAACTCGCATAGGTGATCTCCCTTGAAGAGAGTTTACACAGTAGCTCTATGCGTGGTTAGTTAATTGATATTTTGGTTTAATACTCTAAATGTAAATGGTATTCTTTCGCCATATTTTAAACCCATATATCCCATTTTTACATTTCATAAGCATGCTCAAGTGCACTATTGTAAAAGAATGTTACAGATATACAACTTTACATGTTTCATGACCATTGTTGATATGAACAACAATAGATCCTTTACTAAACCGCCAATGCAAAATGCTTTACAGAGAATAACTTACACCAAATATGGATTGTAAGGTTTGGCCGGCATCGTGTTAACTCTATATCCACTTCGACAGGTGGACTATTTGACCACTGCGGCAGGTGTGTTGTAGATTGTTCGTTTGGATTATCAGTTGGTCGTGTTTTAGACTTTCATGACTATAATATTTACCTATTTAATACTTTAATGTTTATCCATCTAAAGATTGTCTGATTATTTGTCATGTCATTAAAACTGTTCCGATTATTGGTGGATTTTAAGTGAACAAAGGTTTAGACAATAAAATCACATTACTATAAGGTGGACATGAAATAATTATCGTTGCAGCTTAGTACTTTCAAAGAGATTGTAATGGCTGTAAATGAGACGACAAGTGAGATAAATAACCTTCACGAGTGTGCTGAAGAGAAACAGCAGGTAAAAGTTTTACTATATTATTAATACGTTATTAGTATTTACTATAATAATGCCTTAGTTAATCATTGTACATAATCTGTTACATTCATAAACAATAACGTATATCTTTAGTTTACCAATGACCAAACGTAATTCAATAGTAACGTTATATTATATTTAAATGTTTTTACAGTTTACTCATCTGAATAAAAGTAATGTTATATGAACAGCATGATCACTGAAGTTAAATTTAATGCATGTTGAAATCGGTGCCGTATAACATGTATATTGTTGTTATACCGTAAAACCCAACTCACTCACTAATGCATGTTGGAAATAATTCTGATTCATATCTTATTTATTTTTAGATTAGGGCAGTCAAGAGAATGACAAGGAAAATGAGCCCGATTTTAAGAAGCAAAGGCTTGACAACTCTTGAGAATTGAGCTTGTGCACGATGTTCTGTAACTGATCGTTTCATATGTTGTTGTGGGTGCGAGGTGATGCGATGCGAAGTAGTTTGGGACGAATCCCACTTTGTATAATTAGAGTTACTTCCATTTGTTCATACTGAACTCTCCATTTTGGAGAATAGATCGTAAACCGCGGGATTTTCGTCCGGCCATGGTGAACCTAAGAGTAAGTTTTATCTATTGTAATGATAACAGTATGAAACAATAATTCATTCTTTCTCGTAATTTGGTCTATAACTTGTTGTGAACGTTTTTATCGCCGTTTTATTGTGCGGAGTGTTTGATGGTGAATTTGTCAAGCATGTTTTTCCAGATCACATTGATTTAATAGTGTTTAATCATTGTTTTATGCTTGTTATTACGTATAGTTGTGTAGAAAGTATCAGTTTGTATCTGGGTGCTAAATACAGAGTATTGTCTAGTCTTTTAATATTTCTGATGTTATCATACGTACATACTGGAGGTCATATTGTAAACAAGACTTTGTTTTATGTCTTTTCAGACTTTCACTGATAAATTATTGATGTTTGATGATTGATGAATGTATGAATAAATAGATCACAAACAGCTACGCACTTATTGTTACCGTGCTAGCACACACGAAACATTCTTGTTAAACCAATGAATACTCTGTGACATTATGTGAAATTAAATTTCTACTATTCATGTGAATCGTTAAGTCATACTTTCCTTTTCAGGTAAGGTGATTTGACAAATCAGAATTCATTGAACCATCTTGCTTGGGATCACAAAATAAGCTGTTTCTGAACAGAAAAATCGAGCTGCTTGTGCTCATCTGAGCTAAAACAAAACCAAACACCATTTTGAATATTAAACATACTATTTATTACAATTTTCATATAATTGCATGTAACAAAATCACAACTATTAATTTTTTTCAAATAATTTAAACAATACTTATATAAGAATAACATACAAAAAGCATATATTGTAAACATGCAAATCAACAATCCAAATACGAAAATGAAGTCTAACCACAAGGGTTAAAGTTTTAAGAAATTGTTATCTTATACACTGAACACAATTTCGAACTGTTGTCATCGGTTTAGGGGTTGTCGCTGCTGATCAGCTGTTCAACATTAACAGCATTTCTGAATGACTTCATATTTTCAAAACACTTTAATAAAGAACATATGCTATGAAATTAATTTACATTGAGAAATGTGCATTCCCTTTTTTCAATAAAACAATGTAACCATCCAGAAATGTTGTTCAGTGTATGGACATGATTGGAAACACGACAAAATGTATGCAAACAGTTACGCTGAAATCACAACTACATTTCTAACAAGTAACTAAATGAGACAGTATTTAAAAAATCAGTAACAATATGGACGGCTTAAATACATCCAAACATATCATGATGGCCCTTATATCGCTCACCTGAATACACTGCCATGTCTTTTATACCGAACTTAATATTTATGCAATCTTTTATGAGGACAACTAGACAATGCTTAACACCAAATATCAAAGCTCTAAACCTTATGGTTTTTGCACAAGAAGTTTTCACTTTTAAAACCTATTATATGCTTCCGTGACATAATTATGAACATACCAAAAGTATCTATGTAACTTTGGAAGAGGACCACCTAATGATCATTCCTATAAAGTTTGGTCAAAATCCATTGAGTGGTTTAGGAGGAGATGTTGTTTATAGTTTCCACTAGATACATATTCAGTAGTATGGGAGGAGAGGTTGTTAAAAGAAAATGTTGAAGCACGATGACGGACATTCATCGATCCTAAAAGCTCACCTTGAGTACTTTGTGCTCAAGGTGAGCTAAAAAGACAAAAGTAATAGAAAATACAATTATTGAGCAATTGCTGTTCCAAATAAGCCATCATTCAAACATTTCAAACCTCATAGAAATATTTAAAAACAAACACGACTGAAAACGTTTCTGAACTTCAACAGAACCATGTTGACTTGGTCAAATGCAAAATATTGCAAGCGCTGTTTTGTCATATTATACGATGTACAAGCAACCTATTGTTTAAGCGGGAATCACTTTATAGTTGGAGAAAAGTAAATCATTTAATAATGTAAGAAGTATCAGCACTTTTCCTAAACTGTACATCACAACGTACAACTAATTGTAATGAAAGTGAGAATTAGCATTTGAGGGAAGGCAACGTCATTTTTAAAGTGAAGGTCCTAATCAGCCCATACTCATATCATTTTGAAATAAAATCAGAACCTTTTGTTTCAAAAGTGTATAATAATAACAATAACATTATCCATGTTTTAAATCACCTCATGTTTCACATAAATGTGTATCTCGGCAACACAGTATTTCACGGTTATTAGATTTCAATGGATCACATTGTAGAGTTTGTCATTTATCATTCGATGTACTCTAATCAACTAGGGTAGTTTAAGCGCTACGTACTTATTAAAACAGAACAGAATATTTATTTAGACATGTACAATGTACATAGTCATCATTACACATATCATTACACAATATAAATATTGTATTGCATGCTGGGCATAGTAACCTAATTCTTTTCGTTTCATCCTGTATGTCACTGATAATACACTGTACGCGTGACCAAACAGGGTTTTTCAAGGGTGGATGATAAATCACATCAGACTCTAAAGTAATCATCACCATAATAACCCAAGTATTTTCAACATACCAACTCTTAAAAAACATTGTATATACCCCACCAAACATGTTTTTTTCAGGGTGTCGGCTTCTTATTAAAGTAAGTTAATTTTCAACATCCTAACCCAATTACCGATATTATTTGTATCATCTCATCTAGGATCCTTATAAAAATAGGGTTCCACCCCATCCAAGATTCACACATGTTCTGTCGCTCTGCAACTACATTATTCTCGTTCAATTTTAATTTTTGCATATGTCAGGGGAAGTTAAAGCTTCAGTTTCGGCTGAAACTTCAGCTTCTAGTTGTATTGGACAAAAAGCAGATGAACTAGTTATAGAAATAAAGTCAAAATTTAATGAATTCGAGGTGGAATTACATCATTTAAAAAACGTAAAAACAGAAAATGACTATTTGAAATTAGAACTATCAATAAGTCAGGTGAAGGGAGATAGAATTAGAACAACAGTTAGAAGAGTTTAATAATAAAATAAATTTAATGGAGAAAAAAACATCAATCCAAATTGAGAAAAAATCGGGAATTAGTTTGTGAGGATAGTGGTCCTTCAAAGAAGAAGGCTATGACCAACTCCTCAGCAGAATATGAAACCATATCAGATGTTGAGGAGGTTGTGGTAATCAGCAGTGATGAAAAGGGTAAGTTTCTAATTTCTTACAATAAACCAGGGATTTCTAGTCAGTGTGCGCAATAAATTTGCTTATGGTCGGAGTGTTTCACTCACAATGTGGAACGGTACCATATTTTTGCACATAAATGACGATTCAAAGTGTTTTGAAGACGGAAAATTGGATAAAACGAAATCGAAATAATTGTCTTTGAACTGGAATAATACTATTGCTCTCGCGGATTGTTTGATAAAGTTCAAACCTTATGCCAAGCAGATAGAAACTGAACAGGTAACCATTTTCTTAAGCAATATTAGTTGATTCAATTTTCCTCAATTACAGTTAACTTTGTCGAATTGATAAATGAGACTACATTTTATGTTATTATTTTATAATGTTGGCTGATGTATAACATCGTATTAAATGAACTTATTTCTACAAATTAGTCAATATATGACTAACTGTCTTTATTATCTTCATTTTATAGTACACTGGAGCACCTTTAGCGCAACAAGAAGCTGACTTTGAGGAACCGTTGCAGGACAGTAAATACCCCAAAGACAATATTCCGTCAACTAATCACCAGGATCCCGGGCCTTCTAAGGGACGAAAAATGATTGTGCATAATAAAAAAAGGGGAAATCGTCAAAAGCCTTACTAATGGAAATACAGCGATATTAAAGAACTATTATTCCAACAGCATATAGTGACAATACTTCAGAAAATTGAAGCAAAATAGGAAACATAACGAACTTAAAGCGAAATTCGATTTGTTAAACAGAGAATTTGTGGTTACAATTATAGCCATATCCGTTCTAAAATCACAAATACTCGATTTAGAAGCTCAATTTGAAGGTCTTAAATCACTGAACTTGATCAACCAGATAATCAAAATAGAATGGGAAGAATAAGTGCAGTGGATTTAAATAACAATAGCCATACAGCAAAGTATAGCGCAAACCTTCATGCTGACAATGAACCTGGAATAGAGAGAGTACATCCTGGAAGTGAACAGATACTGTCAGATAACCAGTGTAGTTTAGAGCCCCTAACTATTTACATAACAAATGAACTAGATGATTGCAGTCAATCACAGAGCCTGATTTCAGGGAGTAACAGTAGCATACAGGAGTGTATTAACAACACTACTCACATAGATTCCGGAAATATCGATGAAAATATGCAGCCAGAGACAAGAGGTCGCAAGCGAGTAAGAAATTAAAATGATTGGAAGCAGAAAATACGAAAACGACGTAGGCAATCAGGAGTAGAGTATGTCAACACAATGGGTAAAGCGTCGTGAAGGAAAATTTCTCATTTCTCATTTTTCATTCGATGTACTAAACCACCGAGGTGTAGAATGAAATTGTCTGAAATAACAGGCTTAAGAAAAGAAATTGAGGGGTGTCATGAAGAAATCAACGTTTTGAAAAGTCGCGTTAATGATTTCTCTTCATCTGAAGGCAACCTAATAACCGAAAATTATGAACTTCAAAAAAAACTTGACACACGCTCAGATAGTTTTTAGAGAAATGACTATGCAGCCACTGGGTGATTATCATGACCTGTACCTCAAGACGGACGTTTTATTGCTAAGTGACGTTTCGAACGGTGTGTCTCGGGCAGTATGAACTTGATCCGTGTCAATATTGCACATCACCAGGTTTATCGTGGTCTCGTTTACTGAAAATGACGGGTGTTGAACTCGAATTAATTACGGACATCGATCAAATGTTAATGATAGAGGCCGGTATTTGTGGCGGCTTATCTTAGATTTCTAACAGATATAAAAAAGCCAACCATCCCTGCCTTGAAGAATACGACCCATCGCAGTCTACGTCGTACCTTCAATTTTTAGATGCTAACAATTTATATGGTAGGGCGATGGTGCAACCGCTTCCTGCAGGTGATTTTCAGTTCCTGGATGACGTCAATGGTTTTGATGTCATGAATGTTCCAGACAAATGATATACAGGCTACATACCGGAAGTTTCGCTTCACTACCCTCAGAAATGGCATGACCTGCATGATTGCCTCCCCCTCGCACCGGAACAAAAAATGATTTCACCATACGCGCAACACCTTCTCAGAAAATTACATGGGCTTGAGGAAAATGACTCCTTACCAGCGCGAGGTCAAGCGGGGAAATTATTAGCCACTTTAGCAGATAAAGACAACTACGTCATACATTATAGAAACTTACAGTTGTACATACGTCTAGGATTTTAACGAGTATAATCTTTGCCAATTATTAATATATCCAAAACAGTATAACAACTGTGTTATTCTCTTCTTTCTAAATGGAAGTAACGACACTACTTGAACTGCTAAATGAGCAGAGAGTAAATTATCAGAAGGAAATTCATAAAAATAGTGCGTTAACACAACAGGTAACTGCATTAATTTACTATTTAATTTTCTGCATATCAAATAAAATGTTGTTATTTAGAACATTACATTTTTTAATTTAAACTTTTTTAAGCGTACTGGAATTTGTCTTTCCTAGTTTGATGTATTTTTTAAAAAGAATTATGATTTATTTAAGCTCACCGAATTACACAATTTAAATAAAAAACATAAAGAAAAAGAACGACAGCTAGAAAAGCAACTAAAACAACAACAGCTAGAACAACGACAAAATAATAGCAGACAGGTGCAACAATTACACGAATATCAGCATCTTAATTATCAATTTCAGCAAACTCAGCAGCAACAACATCAACAGTAATTTTATTTTCCATTTCTATTCAATTTATTTATTTTTTATTTGTAAAGGTATACGTTTCACTTAATGATAATTGCTCTATGTCAGACGATGGAGAATGTGCGCAAACATAGATCCATCGAGCTCGTACATCGAGAAGAACGGCTTCAAAAACTGTCTGCTAAACCCACTTACAAAAACACCAATGGATTCAAATCTTCATTCTAAATTTGGAGCCTATTGGGAATTGAATCCAGGACACCAGACTGTGTATATTTGATTTCATTACAGCAAGACCTTCTATTGAAAAAAGTAAATGAAGATGAAAACAACAAAGATGAAAACCAAAGGTAACTTTCATTTATTTTTATAACATTTTTATGTATATTTACAGATATAAAACAGAGTATGAATTATTTCAGTAAATTATGAATTGTTATTATTAAACGGTCATAAGCAAGTTGTTTAATGCACTTCCAACAACACATGAATTTAATTAACATTAATTACTGAAAAATGATATGGGAAACTTGTACTAACTAGTAGATGTTACAAGACTGGTAGCACTTATTTTTAAAAATAACAATATAGCTTAACTTGTTTTAAGGTATGCATGAAAGTTGATTATTTTTCTAAGTCTCTACTGACTGAAATGTAAAACTTAAAGAGGATTATTTTGTTGTAAATATAAAGCAAGTTTATTTACTGTTAACTTTTATAGCTAAGATTTTACAACAATTGAAATCATAGGACAGCTTTTAAATAAACTTTTTTCCTTGTATAACAGAACAGAGGAAATTACAACTTACAGAACAGAGGGCAGTACAACAGAGGACAGTCCTCTATTAAGAGAGTTGTTACTGGTGATATTTAATCTCAAAGACGTTTTAAAAGACAGGAAAACGATTTTTTCAGAATATATGAAAGCGAATATTAGATCAGGTATATATATATACTTTACTGTTTACGTTTATGATAACATTTACCTTCTATTTTTTGTTACTATTATATATTTGAAGTATGTTTCAAGAATTGTGGTTGGAAAATTGCGGCGTGTGTTATAAGGATAAGGATATTTACCTTATTAATCAGTGTCAGTGCGTTTCGCTTTTTTGTGAAGCATGTTTCAAACAAATTGACAAATGTCCGTTTTGTCGTAAACAATATTCAGCAACAATTATTGGTTTGCAGCAACAACAGCCTAGATTTTTAACTTCCACGGATCTTTTTTTACTTAGTGACATGGAAATTGAAAGACGGTTATCACAATTGTATGTTCCTATTCCCAGTGTCTTTCCTTTCCAGTCAACTCAGTAGAGCAGACACTCGGAGAGCAAAAAGTAATTGGAAGTACTGGTTCCGCGTTTCGTTAAACTTTTCGCAAAGTTTCAAAAATAAAAATACTTGGACTTTTTGTTTACTTCTTTCTCTATGGTGATATTTAATCTCAAAGACGTTTTAAAAGACAGGAAAATGATTTTTTTTCAGAATATATAAAAGCGAATATTAGATCAGGTATAACCACAATTTATTGAGCATAGTGAGATAAAGTAGTTTGTATTTGCAATCAACATTATTTACTTTTATGTTTGTTGTTAAAGGTGGATGGGGCCCTAGGTTACTCTTTGTGTATATTTGGGTTAATTGTCACTTTTCGTGACATTCCCATCTTTGGGTTCATTTCCAGTTCTACGCCAAGACGCTATTCTTCGCATTAATTTCAGAGAAGCTTTTTTACTTTTATTTACTGTTTATAGACCGTTATTCTTGAATTTTATTATATACACGTGTAGTTGAAATCGTACTATACGAAGATATTGGTCTTGACCTTCATCAGAGTCGTTTTATTGGCATAATCTGTTTGTGGATTGTGTGTCTCTAAAAACTTCATTGTGTGGAAATTTGTAAGTGAGAACACTTGACTTGTGGACTGTGGAACATCCTAGAAGATCTACAGATTGTTAACAGAGGGGTGGTGTATGTCTTTTATCTATGTACTAAATAAGATATAAATACACCGTTTGATGTATATTATTACATTGCCTCATGTCTATTATCTTAAAGGCAGTCTTAATGCAATGTTTTTATTATTGCATAATAGACATTGAGGGTCTGCCTCATTTACAATGTATGTTTGGCCCCACCATAATGATAATTCAAGCATACCATTATTACAATGTGTGCAATTGCATTCTGTGGGCTTTAACTTTTATATACATTATATTGCCTCCCTAACTTGGGACACCTTTATTGTAAGCATCAATACCCTATGTGTGCAAATTTCATACATAATTGATTGTACCGCCATATCACGGGCTGCCAATAAGCATACAATTCCTTGTGTGGACAGTTTAATACTGCAACACATTATAAGGAACGTTTAAGGCAATATTCCCATAGTGGGCGTTTTATATCACTGTCTTGCCACATTAATGGGGATGCAAACAGGTGTATATACCCAGATTGTGAAGGTTGTTATTTTGCACATATGAAATGCTACATAGCAATTCTTCTAGTGTACTACTTATTTATCTTTCACGTGGCATGTATCATGTCCTCGTGTAACAGATTATTATATAAAAAATAAATCAGCATTAAATGCCTGGATTCTTATGTGATCACTCTCAGGCTATGGTAAATGTGCTATTGAAATCAATTTGTGATACATCACAATTATTTTGAAGACAGACAAAATCATTTTTCACCTAACTTTGTTTATCTATGTCTGGTTTTTGTTAATTGATTACAGCACTTAAATCAATATATACCGACTTATTGCTGAGTCAGGAGGGGAGTTTGATCTAACTAGTGGTGGTTCAGAGCTTCTGTTGGCAGGTCGACTTGCTCTCTATGGCATGTCAAACATAGATGGTTTTACCTCAAATCATTGGATATATATGTTTGGCATTACACCTTGGCAAATAAACAGGTATGTCTGGAGGCATGTCGGTGAGGTTGCTAGGTTGTTCTTTACTTCCATTGGTGGATCGGTGTACCCTTACTAACAAGGCATCCACTTATAGATGTGATTGTCGTTTATGAAAATATGGTGTTGTGCTGACATCTTTCATTCAGTGAATGAGTTATATTGCTTGCAAACATATTACATCTATTTGCTATTTCAGTATGCCGAAAGTTAAACCTTGTGATGCCAAGGGTGGCAAGGGAAAGTCTTCGTCAGAAGCAAGACTGGCAACCCTGTTGGCTACTGCTATAGCCAAGGATGAAACCGTCTTGAAGGAACTGAGATCCCTGTTAGACACTGTATGTGATGATCCAATCAGAAAAGACGATGGTACAGACGCCAGTGTTGTTGGGTCTGAAAAAGAAGACGACGGTAGGTCGGTTTTGTCTGACCATATGGGATTTTCAGATGGGGAGGGTGAATCTGAACAGGTCGATGAGACTGACAATATCAATGATGAACCGGAAGGCACTGAAATTGTCCATAAGCCTTCATCTGATGTCAATAAGCCTTCCTATGATAAGCAACCTGTTGTAGACTTAGGAATATTTTCATTTGTACATAACCCTGTACCAAATAAGTTGAGAGATCAGATTCTCAACATGCAGTATGTGGATTTGGCACAGTTGTACTACACATCTGATCAAACTTACCAAACTAAGACAATCAAAAAAACCAACTTAGGAACAGTCACGTCCATTCAAACTGCTGCCCAAAAGCAGATTACTAACATAATGGCCTGGTCCCGTGCCTTTCAGGTGTATGCCAACATTTATACATCAAAATATCATAAAGAGGCCCCACAAATGTTCCAATACATGTCTCTCATTCAAATGATGGCTACCCAACCACAGGTCAACTGGCAAACGTATGATGAGAAGTTTAGGCAGTTACGGGCTGTCAGGGAGGTATCTTGGGGCCAACTCCACACTGAAACATTCCTTTATTGCTCCATGACGAGAGCTCCTTTTCGGACCCAAGGCCCTATCACCCCAAAACCAATCAGGGGAAAACAACTTTCCCACAACATTCTTTTTCGGAGAGGGTACTGCTGGGACTTCCAGAATAAACAGTCCTGCTCAAAACAAAACTGCTCCTTACTGCATCAATGCTCTAACTGTGATGGAAAGTCCCATGGTGCAAGTAAATGTTTCAAACTTGTGTCTAACAAAAACTCCACCAATAGGAAAAGTAACGAATAAAATTTGTTTGCCTAGTCCTATATGTGCTAAAACTTTAGCTCTTTACTTGGAAGGTTATGATAATTCAGAATATATCAAGTTAATTAAAGGCTTTTGTTATGGTTTTCCTTTAGGATGTATAGGTACACCACCATCCCGCAAAGTTCCAAATCATCCTTCTGCTACCCTACATGCTGATTTCGTTTCCAAAAAAATACTGTCAGAAATAGCACTTAAACGCATCAAAGGACCTTATAATGTCCCTCCCCTCAATGACTTCATTTGTAGCCCTTTGGGTGTAGTTCCTAAAAAAGCCAAAGACAGTTATAGGCTTATTCATGACTTATCATTTTCCCGGGGTTCTCCATCTGTTAACTCACATATCCCTAGGGAGAATTTTGAGGTTTCTCTTGAAACTTTCGATCATGTCGCTAACCTTGTTATCCAATCGGGTAAGAATTCTCTCATTGCCAAAACGGACATAGAGGACGCTTTTCGCATCATCCCTTTGTCACCTTTAGACTACCATAAACTGGGGTTCATGTTAAATGGTCAATTTTATTTCGATCGGGTTTTGCCTATGGGGGCTTCCTCATCTGTTCAATTATTTGAATCCTTCTCCAAAAGTATTCAGTGGATTTTGCAACACAAATTTCAGGTGGATAACGTATCACATATTATTGATGATTTCATCTTTGTTGGCAAGGGGAATTCACATGAATGTCAAAACAGTTTAAATGCTTTTTTGTCACTAGCTAAGGATTTGTTCATTCCTATCAAACATAGCAAAACAGTGTTACCAACATCTAAGGCTGAGGTCCATGGAATACTTATTGATTCAACCACCATGATGGCCACTCTGCCCAGTGACAAAATATTGGCACTCAAGACCATGTTGTCACAGGCCATGAAACGACGTAAAATAACGCTTAAGGAGTTTCAATCCATTTTAGGTCATTTAAATTTTGCTTGTAAAGTGATTAAACCAGGGCGCTGCTTCCTACGTCGGTTATATGACCTTACAATAGGTAAAACTATTGGCCACCACTACATTAAGTTGTCTTCTGAATGCCGAGCTGACTTGCGCCTTTGGTTTTCCTTTCTCCAAACATACAATGGCTGCACTCTATTGACTAATGACAGGTTTATTTCTTCCATTACCCTGAAACTGCACTCTGATGCAGCGAGTACTAAAGGATTTGCTTGCATGTTTAACACACATTGGACTTATGGGGGATTCCCAAAAGGCACCATTCATCATATTAATATCTTGGAACTATACCCTATCACTCTTGCAGTTTCATTGTTTGGCCATATGTGGCAAAATAAAAACATATGTTTCATTTGTGACAACCTGGCTGTTGTTTACTGTTTAAACAAACAGACATCTAAAGATGCAGTTATGATGAATCTAATTCGCATTATAGTGTTAAAAGCGTTAGAATTCAATTTCTGCTTTACATCAAAACACATTTCCACATTTGACAACACTATTTGTGACAAACTCTCACGCTTTCAGGTACAGGAGGCCCTGCGTATTGCCCCGTTTCTAGACAAGATCCCGACTGCGATTCCTTGGGCGATGTCCCCCAAGAAGTTATTGTGTTAAGGGATACCCTTCTACAGTCTTCACTTGCTGAAAAGACCAGAATTTCATATAACAGATTCTGGAATAGGTTTATTGCCTTTATTACGAATACTACTGGGCTAACATTCCACTTTCCATCCACATCTAATCATGTGTCACTATTCGTTGCACATTTGTATAAAGCAGGCTTTGCTCCTTCTACTATAAGCAGTCACTTGTCAGCTATTTCATTTTTCCACCAACTTGCAGGGCAGGATGACCCATGTAACACATTCATGATAAAGAGAATGATGTTAGGATGTAGGAAACTAAAACTTGTACAAGATACCCGTTTACCACTTCTGTCACAGCACATAAGTTCCCTTATTGGTGCTGTTGACAATTTATATGCATCCAACAGATATATAAGATACATGTTAAGAGCCATAATACTTATTGCATTTCATGGATTTTTTAGACTAGGTGAATTGCTACCTGCCAAATTAGACAAAGCTCTAGATGTTGTGCAGGTCCAACATACATCATTTTCAAAGACCTCAGCACATATCCAACTTGCACATCATAAAACACAGCGGACGGGTAAACCAATTAGTATTATAATTTCGTCTGCATCCAAGTTATGTCCAGTTAAAGCTTTGAAGCATTACATATCTTACAGGGGAGATAAAAAGGGACCCTTGTTCATAAGCTCATCACTTAGTCCCTTCACACTGGCCCATTTCAGAGGCATGTTTAACAAACTGCTAGATTTTTGTAACCTGTCTAGGAAACAATACAAATTGCACAGTTTCCGTATAGGTGCATGTACGCAGGCATTCTTGTCGGGTACCCCAGAACATACTATAATGCAATTGGGGAGATGGAAATCACATGCCTATAAGAGGTACATTCGTGCCCCAAATTTAACTATGTTCAGTAAGGCCAAAGTGTAACTGTAACAACTTTTCATATTCAAAGAGGTTTTATTCTTGTGTCTTAACCATTGGTGTGTGGTTATGACTAAGGTTGAAATTTTGTTTTGATTAAGTACCAATATCAAGCCCAATACCCATTATCTGTGCCATTTCCACATACTGGTGTCAAATAATACAGTGCCATAATTTCAAAAAATTACTATGCAACTATTGTTTTTGATATATTGCTACACATATTGTTAAACTGGAGTGATGGACATTGGTGTGTGTCTATTCCCCAATTTATGTGCTCATTGTAAAGTATAATTGCTTGTATTATTATGCCATGGCTCTTGACATTGGTGTGTGTCTATCCATCATATTAATGTTGTCACTGTACATAACCATGTTCTGTTATTTTTATTTTGCATCACTATATATTTATTATGCCGGTGTAATAGACATTGGTGTGTGTCTATTCCTCCATGTTAGACTCACATGTGCTGTCTAAAATTTTATTATTCTACTCATGTGCTTGCTGAATATTGACTTATATTTCATGGTCTAGGGTGGTGATAGACATTGGGGTGTGTCTATTATACCTTTACCTCTATTTGAACATATGTTCATATTATACAACTACCCATACAGTATGTAGTGTTTATTATACAAGTTAAGCTTTAATTTTTGATAATAGTTATTGGTGTGTAACTATAGAACATTAGTTAGGCTTTCGTACAAATTGACCCACTGTTTATCAATGTTTACAGTCTGTCAGCTTGACACCTACACATATCTGTCAGTTGTATTTACTATTGGAGTGTGACCATATCTCAGTGAAAGTTTGCATTCCGCAGATTGATCTTTCATTACAATTTTTCATGTTGTTTTTAGTCATTATGCCTGTTTTACTTCTTACATCTTGTATATATTGTACATAGTATACATTGTTCTGAATTTTATAATCAATTCACATGTTTATTTGTCAGTAGAAATAATATTGTGTTGTCTTAAACTCCACAATGATAGGCACAGTTCTGTACTACATTTTACAGGGTTATTTACATAACTGTCTATAAATAACATACAAACCAATTGAACAGTATCAAAATTACAACATATTTGTTTATTGTGCATCTGAACTGTTGTTAAAGTAAATCAGTTACTACCAAAGTTGTAGTTTAAATCTGGATCAGTTTAATAACATAACTGTGATCTCAAAATGTAGTGTTTATACTAGTCACTTACCATGATCTTTTACATATATTTGTTACTGCTACCATGATTTTATAAATATAATTTTTTATGTCACCCTTTGCATTTCTTTCCTTGTCTCTTTGGTTGGACTGGGTTGTGTGGACTAGCTCAGTCCAACTTTATGTCACTGCTGTTCATTATATTATCTATTGATAATTTGCATAATCTATTGATAATTTGCATAATTTGTTTATTAAAACGTCTGCCATTGGTTAGATGGCAGATATAGTCAATCAAACCTTTGTGTTTGTCTAGTCTATTACTCTGTATTATTACTGTGACATAAATTAACTTCAGAGACAGGGAAATGCAAATATAAAACCACAATTTATTGAGCATAGTGAGATAAAGTAGTTTGTATTTGCAATCAACATTATTTACTTTTATGTTTGTTGTTAAAGGTGGATGGGGCCCTAGGTTACTCTTTGTGTATATTTGGGTTAATTGTCACTTTTCGTGACATTCCCATCTTTGGGTTCATTTCCAGTTCTACGCCAAGACGCTATTCTTCGCATTAATTTCAGAGAAGCTTTTTTACTTTTCCACATTTCCACCCCTCCACCCACCTTTTCTACTACAATTGTTTTTAACTTATTGTGGACTAGCTCAGTCCAACTTTATGTCACTGCTGTTCATTATATTATCTATTGATAATTTGCATAATCTATTGATAATTTGCATAATTTGTTTATTAAAACGTCTGCCATTGGTTAGATGGCAGATATAGTCAATCAAACCTTTGTGTTTGTCTAGTCTATTACTCTGTATTATTACTGTGACATAAATTAACTTCAGAGACAGGGAAATGCAAATATAAATATATATATACTTTACTGTTTACGTTTATGATAACATTTACCTTTTATTTTTTGTTACTATTATATATTTGAAATATGTTTCAAGAATTGTGGCTGGAAAATTGCGGCGTGTGTTATAAAAATAAGGATATTTACCTTATTAATCAGTGTCAGTGCGTTTCGCTTTTTTGTGAAGTGTGTTTCAAACAAATTGACAAATGTCCGTTTTGTCGTAAACAATATTCAGCAACAATTATTGGTTTGCAGCAACAACAGCCTAGATTTTTAACTTCCATGGGTCTTTTTTTACTTAGTGACATGGAAATTGAAAGACGGTTATCACAATTGTATGTTCCTATTCCCAGTGTCTTTTCTTTCCAGTCGACTCAGTAGAGCAGACACTCGGAAAGCAAAAAATAATTGGAATTACTGGTTCCGTGTTTCGTTAAACTTTTCGTAAAGTTTCAAAAATAAATACACATAATAAGAGTGTAAAACAGAGTATGAATTATTTCAGTAAAGTATGAATTATTATTATTAAACTGTCATAAGCAAGTTGTTTAATGCACTTCCACAACACATGAATTTAATTAACATTAATTACAGAAAAATGATATGGGAAACTTGTACTAACTAGTAGATGTCACAAGACTGGTAGCACTTATTTTTAAAAATAACAATAAACAGCTTAACTTGTTATAAGGTATGCATGAAAGTTGATTATTTTTCTAAGTCTCTACTGACTGAAATGTAACACATAAAAAGTGGATTATTTTTTTGTAAATATAAAGAAAGTTTATTTACTGTTAATTTTTATAGCTAAGATTTTACAAAAATAGAAATCATAGGACAGCTTTAAAATAATTTGTTTCCTTGTATTACAGAAAATAGGATATTACAACTTACAGAACAGAGGGCAGTACAACAGAGGACAGTCCTCTATTAAGAGAGTTGTTAGTGTGTAGCATGCATATTTTCTTATTAACTATAATTTACAAAACAAAACCTTTATACAGTAAGAATTCTTTTTCAATAAGAATAATTGCTTGTTGTACATATTTTAGGTTGATGTTAAAGAAAAAACTTTCCATTTAAAAAAAATATTTGCAAGTTTAAAGTTAAAAATGATTCAGTATGAATAATTATTTGTGAAGTTTAAAGATAAAAATGTATCAGTAAGAATGATTGTTTATTGTACATATTTTAGGTTTGTGTAAAAGAAAAAACCTGCTTGAAAAATGTGTTAAAATATTTGTTAAGTTAAAAATATTAATTATTTTAGGCATTCTGCAAAATCTCTGGCAGCCATCTTGTCAGCATCCGAAGCTCGAGAGAAAATGATTTCATAAAGGGTCATCTGGCTTTATTATTTGAAAAATGTTTGCCTAAATATTTTCAGAATAACCAACCAGTGGTGAAGTTGGAGAGGATAGAATGTTCTAAATATTAATTGTATTTCCTGTGTATTACCTTGTTATTCGATCTTTTTTTACTTAGTGACATGGAAATTGAAAGACGGTTATCACAATTGCATGTTCCTATTCCCTGTGTCTTTCCTTTCCAGTCGACTTAGTAGAGCAGACACTCGGAGTGCGAAAAAAAATTGGAATTACTGGTTCCGTCGTTTCGATGCTTGTGATATAATGAGACCTCATCTGCATCCGCATGAAACTAATTAACAATAATACTGACAAATGTTATGATAAACTTGTACTAACTAGTAGTTGATATAGAGCTGTAAAAAAATAACAATATACAGCTTGTTCTGTAAAAAAAACAATATACAACTTATGTTATGAGATATGTCTGAAAGTTAATATAAAGCAAGTTTATTTACTGTTAATTTTTTATAGCTAAGATTTATAAGAAATCATAGAACAGCTTTTTCTTTGTATTACAGAACAGAGGACACTGAAGATAGTATAACAGATGATATTGAAGAAGGCATGCCTTCACCAATAATAGAGATTTTAGTGAGTAGCATACTTATAAGATATTTTTTTCCCATACATACTTTCATATTAACTACAAAACTTTTTAAGAATTCTTTTTCAGTAAGAATAACTTCCCATTTTAATTAAAAATGATTCAGTAAGAATAATTATTTAAAAAGTTTAAAGTTAAAAATATATCAGTACACATTTTAGGTTTGTGTAAAAGAAAAAAAAGAAATAACTGCTTATTAAAGTATTTTTTGAAAAATGTTTGTCTTAAATATTTTCAGAATATCCATCCAGTGGTAAAATTGGAAAGGATTCCATATTGAAAGAATACCAATTGTATTTTTGAATATTTAGCTGTATTTATAAACACAATAAAAAACAATAATATACATTGTTTGTTTGGGTTTATATCATTTTTTCAACAATTTAGTTATATACGGTAGACAGTTTATCAGTCTCCTGGAATTAACGACCAGTACTAACTTGCCATTTAAAGGGCATCGATCAAATGTCATTGAAGGACATTACCTGTTTAAACCTGTAGCATGTACAACATTTAGAACTTATTAACTATAGAATTATGATATGTATGATATTGTATAGCATTTGGTACTAAATAGAACAAGACACCAAAATCACTAAAACTACAAAAATCCAAAGCAGATAAAATTAAAAAAAAAGATTGAGACTTTCAAAGCACTTTCTAAAGTTTCGTTTTAAAACGATTTTAGAATAAGTAAAAGCGAATATAAGATCAGGTATATATTTATACTTTACTGAATTGCTTTATGATAACATTTACTTTTTAGTTTTTGTAACTATTATATATTTTTAGTTTTTATAACTATTATACATTTGAAGTATGTATCAAGAATTGTGGTTAGACAATTGTAGCGTATGTTTTGAGGATATGGATATTTATCTCATTAATCGATGTCAGTGCGTTTCGCTTGTGTGTGAAGTGTGTTTTAAGGAAATTGATAAATGTCCGTTTTGGCGAAAACCATACTCAACTTCAATTATTGAGGAGCAACGAACTTCAATTATCGAGGAGCAACGGCAACCTAACTTATTAACGTCCACGGATCTTTTTTTACTGAGTGAGATTGAAATTGAAAGACGACTATCTCAAATGTATGTTCCTGTTCCTTGTGTCTTTCCTTCTAGTCGACTCAGTAGACAAGACGCTCGACACGCAAAAAATAACTGGAATTACTGGTTCCGACGTTTCGATGGTCGCGATAAAATGAGACCTCATCTACATCGCGGTCTCATATTTAATCATGACATAATACATCAGATTTTAAGGACCGCTCATTTCAACGATCGGAATGAAGCTGGTGTTTGTTTGGATAGACGTGAAGCCTATCATTTCGTTAAAAGACAGTTAGAGATATTCGTTAATAGCGTATCTTAATATTATTTTCAACGGATCATGTCAGTTCATCGATAAAATATCAGAAATTATCAGATCAGGTGTTATATAATGAGCTCTCATCCGCATCTTTTCAGATAATGGACAAACCGATTAGAGTATCATTCGGTTACAATAAACATATTGTAGTGAAGAAAAACGGACAGTGGTAAAATTGGAAAGGATTCCATATTGAAAGAATACCAATTGTATTTTTGAATATTTAGCTGTATTTATAAACACAATAAAAAAAAATAATATACATTGTTTGTTTGGGTTTATATCATTTTTTCAACAATTTAGTTATATCGGCAAACAGATCAGACGAAAAGCAAACAAGGAACACTATCATGCGATAAATGTTCTAAACAATTCAAGAACATGAAAACATTGAGACGACATTTGAAAAGTCACATGTCTAAACGAAAGTGCGAATTGTGTGATAACATTTATGCGCGTTCAGATAGTTTGCATAGACATCAAACGCGTGCACATGGATTACGACACGAAAGCGAACAAAAATCCACTTCGTTTTCGTGCGACATGTGTAACGCAACCTTTAATCGTTCGTATAATCTCACACGACATAAGCCTAAAGTACACGGACGAGTTACTGGGAGACCACGTAGAACTCAATTTTCATGTCGACACTGCGATCGCGAATTTGGAGATTACGACGAATTATTTGAACACGTAAATGAAAATCATCCGCTTAATCAACAAGGTGGTCGTATGGCTACAATTCCTGCTTCACTACGCGAGCACGAATTTTCCGATACTCAAACTGAAAAGTCAGTGAAAGATGGCGTTGAGGTTGATAATCAGCAAAAACAACAACAACAACACGCGGAAAACGTAAGAGATTCGAATCAAACAGTCGATGAATCCGCATTAAATAATGCGGTACAGAATAGAAATATACTTCCGAGCGACGGTGAACAATACGATGTTCTTACATTTTTCGCAAATATCAGAGATCAAATGAGAACATTTTTACAGTTCCGCGCGAGAGAATTAGGAGGCATTAAATGGAATTTGTGTATGCAAGTAGAGATGCAGAGAGATGATGCACAGGATAGTGCAGTAACGGCGCCATAGTTTAGAAGTCGCACATACTTTACATTATCAGTAGATGATTTTAATGAACATGACTTAAACGAGGCTATGCAGAAAATGTATGCTAGTCTAGAAAAATTCATGAGAGAAGGTTCGGGGTGGTATGTGAAAACAGTATCGAAGCTGGAAATTCATAGCGTTGTTTACAAACCTGTGGGCGGATCTGCATACCTACCTTTACCGAGGTCACTTTTACGCAGTAACAGCTTGTTAAATATTCAAAATCAGGATGATAGATGCTGTCGGACCGTATTTGGTACAAAAACGAATATGGTACAAATGTACCATATTCGGCCGAATATGGTACAAATGTACCATATTCGGACCGAATATGGTACAATTTTCGACCGAATATGGTACAAACATTGTACCATATTCGGTTGGAATAAGTTTGTCTATGCTCGCCAAAACGTATTTGGTACATACCAAAAAAACTCATAAAATGAAAATGGCCTACGTATATGGTACATAAATTATGTATTTCTTAATAAATGAAATAGTCTGCCAATGTGTAAACTTTTTTTCAAACTCAAATACATTGTATTAACCTAATATTGGAAGTGACAAAAGTATCATCATCATCATCATCATCATCATCATCATCGTCGTCGTCGTCGTCGTCGTCGTCGTCGTCGTCGTCGTAACTAGCAGTAACAGAAACAGCTAACCTAACCACACTTTACATGGATTTTGCTGGTTGTGTAACTGTTTCGCCGGCTAGCTCAGTCGGTTGCGCGTCAGATTGGCACGCAGGCGGCCTGGGTTCGATTCCCGGGCGGGCCAGATACTTTCGTGGAGATTGGTCACGAAATGATTTCTACGGCCATTCTTCCCCTACCGCTGTTTCAAGTAGGGCAGTTGTCAATTACTGGCGAATGTATCTGCTTAGTACTGGTTACTAAGTACTAGTACTCTAAGACTAGAGACGTGCTTGCTCCAGGTAACTCTGTAAAAGTTTGAGGATTATCGCATTTTGGTTGTGTTCATAGAGTGTGAACTTGTAAGGGTAAAGGTAGGCGAGCAAATCCATAAAGCGCGCCAGCGCTTCTTGGAAAATTTGATCGTTTAATACCCCTCGGTATTAATGCTTATATTTTAATACATTTTAATAATAATTGGTAGGTTTTGTCCAGATATGATTGCTTTAAGCAAACGTCGTTGCAGGAATGTCGACGTCGCATTCGATTGGTCGAATGACGTCGCGTCAGCCATATTAATGATTTCGTGCATTGTTTGGGTCAATCTAAAACTTCTGACAAGAAGATATTGCATGAGAAAATCCGAAAAATAAACAAGAAATTGGGCCGAAAAAATAACTAACGAAATTCATATTTCATGCATTTGCAGTTGTTTTACGATAGAATTTCTTCGATATAATTCAATATCCTTTGGTCAGTAGTTTTAGATTGACCCAAACAATTCACAAGATCATTAATAGCAATTTTCAAATTTTTAAAACTTTTTTTTTCGAAAGTGTATTTTCACCAAAATCCGATTTAAGAGATTTTGAGCTCTTTTAAATGAATATATCTCTCCAAAAATAAGGATGTTTGACTGGCTGCTTTAGACAGGTGTGACTGTATTCCTAAACATTAGGCGAAAAGAAAAAAATTGTCTGGTTCCGGTGACCCGACCCTACCTATTTTTTTCGCCCGACCCTAAACTTTTTTTTATTTGAATACGAAAAAATTGGTCCGATTTTTTACTCAATATTCAAGAGAATTGTAAAGAACGTTTTTAAAGCGTTCATGTAAACATTCTAAAAATAAAACAAAACTTAATAATTTTAGTTTAAGTTTTGAATCTATAATATGTTGTCTTGATTAAGGGAAAGTAAATTTTGAAAATAGAAATACATTGTATGTGTCAATTATTTGAATTTGAAACATTGGATATTCAATCTTTTTTGGTTGGTAAGCAGATGTGTGCGTTAGAGTGTTGGTTATTTTCTGGAACAGGAGCTGTTAGCTTTAGGAGGCCTTATAGCGAATAAAGCTTTGTCATTGTCATTGTCATTGTCATTGTCATCATCAACTATCAAACCCAAAACCATTTGATTTAAAGACTAAAATAGCACAGTATGAGTTTTAGATGAAACAGTCTTTTATTTACTGGGTTTATTACCAGTCCCCTCTAGATCTTGTGGCAAGGTTCGAATCAAAACCTCATATTTTTAAATAAATGTACGAATTTGCACAGCACTAAAGCATTCAACGTAAAGCATTCCCTGCGACTTCTTTTTACGCTGATATTCAGTCAATTTAAAATGTTCTACAACCCATGATTTTGCCATATAATTGCATAAATACTGTACTAGTCATAGCAAGCACCAAAAGTGGTCTCGTTTATAGCGAATTATATTTTCAAAATATAACACGTACAGAAAGAAACAATTATTAAACCTATAGGGTTAAATGTGCATAAAACTCCTCCAGCTTGCACACTATGCATGTTTACAGTACATAAAAAGCTTAGTGTTGCACGCACAGAAGACTTTAATCACACAAAATATACATTAAAATAACGTTATTATATCACCTTTCACTCAGCATCAGTAAAAATAAATAAATAAATAAAATAAAAAGAAATGCCGACCTACCCTACCTACTTTTTGGGGGCATGTCACCGGAACCAGACATAATGTTTTATTTGGCCTTACTTTGTAAAGTTGATTTGTCGTTCCGACGTCATATTGCTGAGAAGCCGACAAAGCTTTGAAGTTTCCGATTTTTTCTTTGATAACGTGCCGCTTTAAAAAGGCGGGAATTTTGCACACGAGTCTTACTCAGAAGTCAGTAACCATATTTGACTTGGCGGTCGGCAAGAAAAGTTGTGATTTTCGACTAGAAAGAATTGAAATCCAAACTTTCTTCAAACTTCAAAAGAATTCTTGACAGTAAGTACTGTACATAATTTTAATTTTCAGTTGTCTTAATATGCATTGATGTTTTAACATGCATTGATTTTTATGTTTTATGCCCCCCCCCCCCCCCCCCTCAGAGTGCATTTGCAGTTGTCCGTCCGTCTATCCAATTGTCCGTGGCATTCCTTCCGGGTGCGTAACTCCTAAACTGCTAAAATATTTAAGCTACAGTCATGAAACTTCATGAAAAATGTTGTCCATCATCAGCTCTCAAGATACATTTCAGCTCACCTGAGCACAAAGTGATCAAGGTGAGCTATTGTGATGGCAAGTTGTCCATCGTCCGTGCGTGCGTGCGTCCGCGCCAACGACGGCAGTTTGTGAGGTATTTTATTTGTCCAAAGTGTGTTTATGTGGTAGATTTAGTTTAAGTGGTTGAGCCCCTAAACTTCTGTCCAAGTTTGTCCGTAGACTGCTAAGGTCGTTTCCAGTATTTTAAAAGGCATTTGTATATACAACATAAATTACGAACGCCAACTTGTGTCCAATATATTGGACACGTTTGTAGCATTAGCCTCCCCTATATCGATATTAAATGAGCGGAAACTCCACTTAAACATGTACGCTCTAATGCTCCTCTGGGGTACATGTATTTATAGCTGACTGGTCGATAGCAGACGATAGAACCACACTTTGGGTAATTAATGGCGGTTTGATAGGCTGATTGGCAATAAACCTTTCAGCACCTTACTCTCTTGGATTAGAAGTTTTCAAAGTTTCATTAAGTTTCAACAAGGGGGTGTAAGAGATAAAAAAATACAATAATTATCAAAATCACAATGCTATCTAAGAGACATGTATATAATCTACGTCGTATATTACTTTATTAAAAGGCAAACAAATTGGTACGTTTGGCGGTATGTTCTTAGCAAAAATAATTAGTGTAAGGGGAGTATTACTCCATTGCATACTGATTGTTTTCTATTTTGTTATTGCATTCGCGAAACTAAAGGATCCACGTGGCCACGTATGTCTAGTTAATGACGGGATTGTGACTCATGACCTCAACTATGACAAAGTAGATTATTATGCTGGCGTCATCATTTTTTGACTAAGTAAACAAAAATTGCATAAATCTTAAAATGCTTTAGGGACTATCTTGGGTAACAATTTTGAAACCAGCTTATTAATACGTTTCCTGTTTTACGCGACATATAACCTAATAAAGTATAGAGAATTAAAGTATAACACATGTCCATGGACATGATTTGTCATCGGTACAATTGTGGCATAAAGGTCATTTCGCTCTTGTCGTCGTTTATGTCATTCAGAGTAAAACATTGTTAGATCTATCCAATATTGAGTTTGACAATTTGTTGAAATCATAGTGAGAGGTGTAAACAGAATTCTTTAATAGATATACCACCGTCGGTCATATTTTGCTATTTTGTTCAATTTAATTCAAACATGTTTTTTGAAGTAATAAAACCATTTTTCGTCGTATCTTCTCATTCTAGCAAACCAGCTAACCTTTACTAAACATACACACACAACTAATATGCATGGAAAGTATATCACCGACTTCTGCTAAAATACTTATCACATTAAAACATAGTTCTGAAATACATACTGTACATATATTATATCATGTATTGATTGTATTGTATTGTATTATTGTTATTACGACACTACTTTTGGGGACATACACATGAATCTAGAATGTTGTCCGACGATTGCAGACATATGTTGTTTTTATGAAAGATCGTGGTGTTGTCTATGATATTAAGGACATGCAGCTTGCATTTAAACCAATAGCATACACTATGTAAAGGTAGAATCTTTAAAATATACACGTGGTATATATATTGTAAAGTAAAAGTGTAAAATTCAAAACTTCTTCCTACTTTACACAGTACAATAGTCAGAAAATAATTAGACATGATAACATATATACAGTTTCGATATTGCAATCTTTCATCAGTAATTGATTTAGATAATTTTAATTGAGTTGTAACATTTTTATTCAATTATACAACTTTTAGAATTAAAGGTCAGCTTTCGTTCTTTTGTTATAGTATTTGGGATCTGAACGGTAACGAACAATGCGAATTATAAGTAAAATAACAGATTTTTTTAAGATCGTGGTGCTGTCTTTGTAATTAATACAGGTATAATGTTTCACCCTGGATGTTTGTTTCGACTGCCTAATGAAAGGCCGCGTTAATTTACGCAATATCAAGTTTCATACAAATGTTATCGAAATAGATGTTACTGTGATCTAAACTATCGTAAACTAGCACGTGTTAAAAGGGATGATCATAAAATAATGAAAATAATGAGACTTTACGTATTTTCCTTATTGTAAATAAAATTTCTACTACGCATCATCTGATAGCGTATTGGAACTATTTATAAGCCGCGACCGTGGCCGAGTGGTTAGTTCACTCGCCTTGTAACCGGGAGGTCCGGGTTCAAATCTCGGTAGCGGGACGGTCAATTTCCACGCATTTTGACGCTTCTTGTCCATTTTTATAATGATTACTTACGTCATTGTGAAATGAAAGATACCTGAATGTAGAGAATCAAATTCTCCGTATTTGTGTGCAATTATATTATGTGCCAAATAAAAAATATTGACACAACGCTTTAATTACGGTGCCGTTTCACCCAAGCGACGTCGTAAATATCGCCGTACTTTTTACGTTTAAACGTAAATAGCGAAAAAACTAGACGGTCAAAGTTTTTTAGATTTTTCTGTAATATTTTATAGAGCAACTTCATCGTTTTGGTAAAAAATATTAGGGGGTCAACGACTCAGTTTTTCGGCAACCCTTCATTAACATATAGCCAACGTGACGTAATACTCGGAAATACAAAAATGGAAAAATCATACAATATAATTATGCACTAATATTTTTCATAAATAATTTATATTCAAAATTATAAATTTGTGAAAGACACTCCTAACCCCAAAATAATACCAACTATATAGGTATTCATGTTCCTAACATGTGAGAGTTTATTTGTCTTGCAAATAATGCTGGAAAAGGTCATTCGAAATATAAATAAAAATAAATCGACATGCTTTTTTGTAAGTTGAAATATCTTAGAAGTTAACGATGAGATTGTATTTAAATTTTGTACTTCAACTGTTAAATACTTGTGAAATCATATTCTAAAGATAGTAAACGTATTGCCTAGTGAAAATGAAAGTTGGTTGAAAAAAGTAAAACTATCGTTGGACGGCGCTATGACGTTATTTTTTTTTTAATTGGGTTTAACGTCGCACCAACACATTATTAGGTCATACGGCGACTTTCCAGCTTTAACGGTGGAGGAAGACCCCAAGTGCCAAGCCCTTGGGTAGACCCACCGACCTTCCGTAAGCTAGCTGGATAGCCTCCTCACATGAAATAATTCGCCCCGAGTAGGGAGCTAACCATCAGCGGTGAGTGGCAAGTGATTACCAGTCAACGACTTTAACCACTCGGCCAGGGAGGCCCCGCTATGACGTTATATAGTACTCCGCCCTGTTCTACCAAGTAAAATAACAACAGTCGCACTTATTTTAAAAATTTATTAAATTTCAAACATTGATAGAAGATATCAACCGTTTTGATGATATAAGCCTTTCTAACATGACATATACAATGTAGATCAACGAAAAAACGTTCCTGTCGTGATTCGCACACACCCTCTTAAAATGACCACTAGGTAACGCCACAGGCTAGACCTATTTTATTTAAAAAAAAATATGTTTGTTTGCTTATCTTTATTTATATGTTTATTTATTTGGATGTTAAGGCGCATTAACACAGTATAGGTTATACGGCGCCTAACAGAAAAGATGATTTTGGTTTCACATGTTATTTACATCGAGATAAAAACATAACCTATGAAATCAAAACCATCCCACCTGCTGGAGTCAAGAGTTGCAAAGACCCAAGTTTTAAGACCTCTTAAGTCGCCTTTTACGATGCACGGTGATTGCCATTCTTGCCCACCTGTAGGGACGCCCCCTACCACACGAGGACTGTTTGCAAAATGCCACCTACCAACAGAAATCGACATGCCCAAAAATGTTTAGCAATTCAACTCCATTGTTTCTTCAAAAATTGATACTAATTACTACTTATGAACATCATAACTGTAAAGAAATGTCTTATCAGACACCAACACAACCTCTGTGTAGGGCCTTTGCAAACATACAGTTTTTAATCGTGACCCTAGTGAGCTAATTTCCCGCTTCTATAATAAATAATGAAAAGAAAGCAAGATGCATAGTTAGTAATAATTATTTGATTACAGAAAATGCGTTCATTATATAATACACACGTATTACTCATGCATTCAACATGCATAATAGTTTAATTTTACGTTATTATGTATGTAAAAGAATTGTCATGTACACAAATGCCATGTACATACAGTAAAACCTCACCTACAGACTACTTTAATGTTAAGACCGCTTCAAATTTCAGACCACAATTTTCAGTACCATGTTCAACGGTTTGCTTCTTATTTAACCTGACTATTAAGACCAACACAATAATGAGACCATTTGTAAGGGTCGCAAGGGTGGTCTTTCATTTTTGAGGTTTTGCTGTAATAGAAAATTCATATTTTATCTTTCTTGTTCCAAAACAATGTTGCCGTCTACATATATTTAGAGACAAAACAAGTCAAGGGGTAATTAGTTGTCGCCTAAATATCAGTTCTGTCATTTGTATTTATACTAGCCGTGCGTTATCAACAGGGCGATGATATGTTTCTCTTTTTCTCTCCTAACAAGCATAAATTTGAAATTTGATATTTACACAGCTTGGTGATAGTGCGTATCAGGCGCTTCAGCTCTAATTTTCTTGGTAACGTTACCAATGAGTTCAAAAAGAGAATCATGCAACCCCTTAAACATTGCCATTCAGTTTACTAAGTTTGCATATCTTGTTTTAGCATTCTAACATAACTTAAGTTGCCTTTGAGTATCCGCTCTTATATTCTTTGATCTGCGAGAATGCGAGTTTATTTGTGTGTTTATTTCAATTTCGGCACGTTTTCAGACATTTGACGGGTAGTTTCCGAACCACTGTACCTGGAAAGTACCAGTACTAGACACCACTCCTACAAAAAGTCTACATAGTTCGGTCATAGCTAGGCTATGACGCAAAACCCTCTATCAATCAGGGTCAGTGAGTGATCCGTAGTTAGGGAAAACTAGATCAAGTAGACTGCCTGTGGGATAAAAAGAGATAAAGTGGTTGCAATGAATGTTTTGTTCCTGCTTAAACTTACCACGTTGTATATTGGAATAACAAATGTTTAAGTGTTTAAAGTCTTACCCCTTCAGTAGAAAGAGAGGGTTAATTCTTTTACGAGTTCATTGTATCTTCCGAAAGTTAGTTTATTCAAGACTAATTTCAATAAAAGAATATGTACCAGAGGAATCATGTGAGGCAAAAGTGCGATGACCTTGAGGGATCCCGTTCATTACTGAAATCCAAATTAAGGGCGTTTTTAACGAATCATGATGAAAAAGTGTATTCAAGATGGGATCAAGGTGCTAGATACTTGCTACATTCAAAAACGTCGTATTTAAGACTGATAAACACGACATGAAGTTCATCCAAACAAGTACCCTCGTTCTATATTTCATCTGAGTTTGAGCTTGTGTCAACTGATAAATTAAATGAAACATTGAAACAACAATGGTAGATCGATCATCACTGAAATGCTAGTCGGTAACCCAGCTACCATCTACACCCGATACATTGCACTGCAACTGTACACATAACGTCAAACAAACACTTTATTCTGTGTTGCGTGTAAGACTCAAAATGAAAGCAAACCATGATCCGCTCCTGTAATATTCGTTAGGTCACGTGTTTAGCGGAACAATGAGTAATTAAACGCGTTTTTGGACCCTACAGTGGGTTGAAAACAGTTATACAACAAACATGTCAACACCGGATAAAGTTTTGAGTGTCTCCGACCAAGGGGGATTCGAAACTCTCAAGCGGCTTTGCCAGGAGGAAAAGGTGGTGTTTGAGGTATGTAATATCATGTTTCATCAAATAATACTATAATACTAAGTATAATACATATAGGGAACATTTGCTATTTTCGGTGTCAGTCAAACTTTGGCTATGTGTCGCCATCTTGTAGATATTAATAGTGTTGTATTATAAGGACAATATCCCAACTGTAGTGCGACCGGGATATAGTGATGTTTACAAACATACACCGGATTAGCCAACTGTTGTAAAACGGGTTTAACATAATGACCAACGTAATTACTAAATGGTTAATCCGATGTTTGCAAACTGTAAAGTAATCTTGGTCTAATGGATAGAGCGCTGTTCTCACAGCTCATATTTGCATTTTGTCGCAGGTTCGAGGCTTATACGTGCCGTATTTTTTAAATCCGTGTTTTGCTGAGAATTTTCTTTTTATTCTATTATTTATTTATGTGCTAAGGAAAGGTGGTCGTCTATCATTGATACAGCTAATGATGATCCATTTTAATTTGTTCCTTTTGAATGTACATATTTTTAAATTTACAATTGTTGTGAGGAGCCACTTATTTAATTCACTGAGAAATGGAAATATATTTAAAAAAAAAGAATAAATATTAATGGACAGGCTTTCGAAAAGGAGACGAAAAGCACCAAAAATACAGAGAAATTAAAAAAAAGTTATCTCTAATAAAAAATAGATATCCATTAGGAGTCGAACCCAAAACCACAAAAATACTAAATTTATGCGCGGACTGTACCTCTAGGCCAATCATCCATACCTTACAACGAATCATTTATAATTCAGCACTATTGAAATGTTGAACTTAATAGTGAATACCAATGGTGCATCACCCTTATGGATTATACCAAATTTGGCCGCCTTTCCATATATCTTGGTCGCACTTATAGTAAGTTGATGTTGTCAAACAAAAAATATCACAAAATATGTGTGCGTTCAACTTGCGAATCCACGAGACCAGTAAAACATATTTCGATCATATCTTTGAAAAGGACAATTTTTACTTGTCTTTTCAAACACGATCTCATCATTTTTTGCTTTAAATTGTTCTAACCCCCTACCCCCCCCCCCCAAAAAAGTTCCAAAAACATTGATATATAAAATTGGGCAAACAAACATGTCCAAAAACAGCGAAATAATTTACTGTTTAGAAACCATGAATCAAATATCATGTTTATATCACTTATAAAATCTTGTTCATCAACGAAAAGCATAAAATGACAGCTTATACTGTCTCGTTTGTACTCTGTATTTTATATATCATGAAGTGAACTTAATTAGTTTTCCCCTCATTATCCATTATCCATCACAATGAACCTACCATCAAGAACGAAATGTAGTCTGCGATTGATACTCATTCTTCCAAATATTTAAGCATCATCTTTGTTAATCATAGGTAAAAGATGAAGGTGAAAGAGTACTTCGATTCAAGCAAGAGGGCGATTTCAGTCGGGCTCTGAACTTGTGCGAAAAGAACGGCATCAAGACCATGCCGACCATGTAAGTAGTCTCTTTCTTCTCTAAAGAATACTCGAATGTAATGTAAAACGATGTGTGTTTCTAGTACGCCTTCGCAAGAAAGTGAGAAATGCTTTTATTTTTATGAAGGAAAATTAATGTCTGTCCATAAATAAATAAGAAATAAGTGAAGTGATACTTGAAAACACCAGTAACATTGATTTCTAACATCATTGACTGTTTAAAGCACAAAATATGAGGTTTTTTACCTGTATATCGCATGACTGTTAAAGATTGACCATGCCAATGTATTGTCAGTCTTGTGTTTAAAAAGATTTCTAAAAGACACATTTATGTTTCGAAATATATATTTATAGATCTATATAAATATATTTGTATCAAACGTTAAAATTATCTTATTATATCAAATTTTCAACCAGTTGTTACAATTTAAATAACATTCTACGACTGCTATTACACTGGTCCGTTTTTCTGTGTGTTCTTTTCAGTTTATAAGTCGTAGACTCTATAACTGTGTAGATATAATTATTCATATCAAACTCATTCAGATTCATTCAATATATTAATTTTGAACGAAAACCTGAATAAGAACTATATTGCATTCAGCTGTATATAAAACTAAAGCTCTTGCTATCTGCTATCTGCGAAGCTGTCCGTTTTTTAAAAGTTTAAAATTGGCATATTGAATGGTTTGATTAGTATAAAAAGATAAATGCAAAAACATTTTTATTCAGCATAATTATTTTATAAACTGAAAACACGCACAGAAAAAATGGATCAGTAAATTAGCAGTGAGCAAATGATAATAAACAAAAAAATAAATTCAAAGGAAAAAAGCATGCACTGTGCATATTTACAGAAATCAGAGTAATCTTGCATTTCAATAATAACATAATGGAAATCAGGATACGGATCAGCCCGCTGTGCGACTTTGTCGATGTATTGTTATTTTGAAACACTCCATTAGTTATCTCTTACTACACTGTGGTCCGCTGACCGGGTTCTCATATAAAAAGAAGTTCGTTCTGACTCTATAGAAAATGTGTGTAAAGTGTAACCAGATGCGCTTTGTTTATTTACGTTAAACAGAATGAACAGATATACATTTTTGTTAATTTATACTTACAGGTGAAGATACACAGTGGCAGTGGACCAAGTAACGAAGACTACAGTTTTATTCGACATTTGCAATCACGTTGAGGGAATTACACTTGTAACAATTATTTTAATACACTGGTGATCTGATAGTGAACATTAGACATTTTCAATTAAATTTTACCAACACCGGACTATGTAAACTGTGCCATACGGAACGTGATAGTGAACTGTGTACAACTACAAACCAACTGATTATTATAAACTCTATATAATGTGAAATGTTTCGCGTTTTAGATTACCAATGTCGAACAAAACTGATGTGTAACTGTTTAATTCATATATTCTCTTTAAATGTGCCCCTATATTTGGCATTAAGTTAAGTGTGTTTTTGTCTTGAAAGGCTGCAGACTGAATGTTCGTTTCCAATATTTGTGGGGGAGACATAATGGTTTTGTGCTCTGGTAAATAATATGTTTGTCCATGCTTGTTCTCCTTAACCATTGGTCGGAGCATAATTATTCATATTGTCACGTATTTTAGGTCGGGTGATTATTGCCGGAGATATGGCCCCTTTTAAAAAGAATAGAAATCAATAAATGATAAAATGTCGTAGATGAGTTGGTGGGAGACATACGTTTTTGTGATAAAAACCCATTTCAGTCAATTTTGTTCAGTAGATAAACCATTTATAAATATGTGTAATAATAGTGTAGTAGTAGTGAGGTATTTGATTTAAATTTCAGCCATAAACACGAAGGAAGTCTAGCTAAATTACTAGTATGTAATCGCAATTTAACTTCTTTACATGTTGTTCGCTTCTAAATGCAATTTAAAGAATGGCATTGAAAAGACATGGAAATCTAAACTAAAATTTAGTCACACAATTTGTGTTAATGATGTTTGGCGAGTTTTCTGTACGTGTTTCCTGTTAGCTGTTTAGTACACATGCTATAATTGTTGAAAAGATATTCCAACGTAAGATTACTTAATGAATTCTCAAAGTAATATCTCAAACACCGGATAAATGTTTGACCGTCTCCAACGATAGGGACTATAAGAGTGTTATTCGAGTGTGTTAGAATGACGTATGGATGGTGAACATTGAAAACAATCATGCAGTCTTTAAATATAAAATAGTACGCACAATATTCTCTTCTTTACGTATACTCTCTCCTTTACTATTGTCCTTGATGTTTATTCTTTATTCTTGCTGTAGATTTGATTAGTTTGCTTCGGATATATAGAGAATCTCGGGTTACTGTCCGGTGAGAACAATGTTATCAGGCGAGGTGATATCGTTTGTGGTGGCGAGCTTTAGCGAGTCACCACGAACGATATCGCCGAGTCTGATAACATTGTTCGAGCCGGACAGTAACTTGAGATTCTATTTATCATGAAACTTAATTTTCCGAGCATGTTTTAGTGTGTCTTTACCTAAAATTTTAGTCCGTCAATTTGTGGGCGGAGCTTAAAAGTGTTATCATGCTACTAGCAGCCTATTGACCTGAGAACACTTTATGTTATCAGGTCATGTGTTATCAGTCTGTTACCATGGTAGTTGCATGATAAAAACGCTTTCTCGAAAAAATGTTTTGAGTTTTTCCTACTATACGCCAAACTGCACAAATACCGCCTTTGTGAAATAAAGATTCTGCACGATTCGAACCTATACCGTACATCGCCAACGCCTAGTACGCATAAGACCACTCGGCTATCGCAACAAAAAAGAACAGGTTGCGCAAATAACCAGTGTCAATGTGATTTTACCACAATAATAATTTGTCGATATATGAACTACAACACGACTATATGTACGGGATACTGCCTACTGCACAAATAGCACCATTGTGAAATAAATATGCTGCACTAATAAAGTGATTCGGACTAATAACAAAATGCGAAGTACGAACGTATTAGAACGTATTGCGCAAATAATCAATATCAATGTGTTTACAATAAAACCTCACCTAAAGAACACATCAATAATAAGAACACCTCAAAATTAAGACCACAACTTTAGGTACATTTTTCGCTGTTTTTCTCTTTATCAAATCTCTATATTAAGACCAACCAGTTTTCAATGGTTCCAAGTGTGGTCTTATTATTGAGTTATTGAGGCTTTACTGTACATCACTCCAGTAAGCGGTTGATATATGCATAACAACACTGATTATTTCTCTTCAGAAAGGGCCTACGTGACCGAGTAGTTAAGGTCGCTGACTTGATATCACTTGCCCCTCATAGCTGTTAGTTGAATCCGCAGGTCGAATTCTTTATGTAGCGAAGCCATCCAAATGGCTTACGGAAGGTCGGTGGTTCTTCCCAGGGGCCTGGACACTGGGGTCTTCCTCCACCATTAAAAATTGGAAAGTCGCCATATGACATAGATTGTGTTGGTTCGACGTTTAACCCAATCAAAAATGAAAAAGAAAATCTCTTCGGAAAGACCTAAGGTATCGCACCCGAATTCCTTGTATCCTCCATCTATCTCTTTGATCCCTCAAAGTCGGATGGCCTATATGGCAGGGATAAAAACAGAATGACCACATACTTACGATAAAGAAAAAAACAAATAAACAATACAAAACGACTAGCATTTCATTTCTTATACACGTATACACAATTAGCGTGATATATTCGGCGATAAATCACTCTGTAGACACGTCATCTTAAGTCATTCTTGGGTGCACTATTTTTCCATGCAACACATAAATTCGTAACGATAATGCCTCTTAAATGGATTAGAATGAAACATATTTCATTGTCTGTGATAAACCTTTAAACATATCACGGTTTCTCGTTCATATGCATTGCAATTATTCACTTAGGCACACGGTCATGTTGATGAACATGCTTGGCGCAATACCTACGCATGACGTCATAGACCATGTGATTGTGCACTGTGCATAAAGTCTCATCTATTTAGATAAGCGTTCATATTTCAGAAGAGCTATTATAGTTTCTTTTTTGTTGAATGTTTATAAGTTATACACTGGAGTTAATAGGTCATACACATGCGATTATATGTCATACACATGATATAATAAGTCACACACTGGAGATAAGTCATACACATGAGAGAATAAGTCAAACACATGAGATAATAAGTCATACGCTGGAAATAATTTGTATACGTTTGAGATAACAAGTCATACGTTTGAAATAATAAGTCAAACACTTGAGATAACAAGTCAAACGCTGCAGATAATAAGTCATACACTGGAGATAATTAGTCATACACTGAAGATAGTTAGTCATACACTGGAGATAACAAATCATACACACGAGATAATTAGTCATACACTGGAGATAATTAGTCATACACATGAGATAATTAGTCATACACTGGAGATAACAAATCATACACATGAGATAATTAGTCATACACTGGAGATAATTAGTCATATACATGAGATAATTAGTCATATACTGGGGATACCAAATCATACACATGAGATATTTAGTCATATACCTGAGATAATTAGTCATACACATGAGATAATTAGTCGTACACTGGAGATAACAAATCATACACATGAGATAATTAGTCATACACTGGAGATAACAAATCATACACATGAGATAATTATTCATACACTGGAGATAATTAGTCATATACCTGAGATAATTAGTCATATACTGGGGATAACAAATCATACACATGAGATAATTAGTCATACACTGGAGATAATTAGTCATATACATGAGATAATTAGTCATATACTGGGGATAACAAATCATACACATGAGATAATTAGTCATACACTGGAGATAACAAATCATACACATGAGATAATTAGTCATACACATGAGATAATAAATCATACGCTGGAGATAATTAGTCATATACATGAGATAATTAGTCATATACTGGGGATACCAAATCATACACTGGAGATAATTAGTCATATACCTGAGATAATTAGTCATACACATGAGATAATTAGTCGTACACTGGAGATAACAAATCATACACATGAGATAATTAGTCATACACTGGAGATAACAAATCATACACATGAGATAATTATTCATACACTGGAGATAATTAGTCATATACCTGAGATAATTAGTCATATACTGGGGATAACAAATCATACACATGAGATAATTAGTCATACACTGGAGATAATTAGTCATATACATGAGATAATTAGTCATATACTGGGGATAACAAATCATACACATGAGATAATTAGTCATACACTGGAGATAACAAATCATACACATGAGATAATTAGTCATACACATGAGATAATAAATCATACGCTGGAGATAATAAGTCATCATACACATGAGATAATAAATCATACACTGGAAAAATAAGTCATATGTTGGAGATAATATGTCATACACATTTGGAGGTGGAGGAAGAGCCCATGTGCCCATCCGTGTATTATTTCATCACGAGCGGGCACCTGTATAGAACCACTGACCTTATGTAAGCCAGTTGGATGGCTTCCTCACATGAAGAATTCAACGCCCCGAGGGAGGCTCGAAACCACATCGATAAGGGGCAAGTGATATGAAGTAAGCGACCTTATGCACTCGACCACTGAGGCGCCTATAAATAGTCATACACAAGGGATAATAAATAAAACACATGAGATAATAGGTCATAAAATATGATGAATCGTACACAGAAAATTTTAAGTAATGCATAAAAGTCACTTCATGCATTACTTAAAATTCATGAAATGTAACTGTATGTTGTTTAAACTATATTCATTATTTTATCCAAGTTAAGAATACTAAACTAATATCATACAATTTAGAGATCTGCTGCTTGTAATGTGATTTTAATGGCTGGTTAGATGCTGAGCATCTCATTTCTTAGTGAAGTGTTAACTGCTATGTCAAGCTGATGATAATCGGGCAGATAAGAATTTAGGTGGAAAATAGGGAGTTTGGCACAACTTTGCCAGACAATATGATCTGTTAATATGATGATAAATTACCTTGCTCATCGGGGATTCAATAGTCTTTGGAAAATGTACTATTACTGTATTAATCTAAGAAGATAAGATGCGGTGCATTATAACACTGCTATAAAGCCAGTATTACACTTATAAAAAATGTTGAATCAAATAACTTATTTGTTTTGCTCTGAACATAAATCCTTTAACATTGTTTTTTCCAGCATCCAATATGTTGGATAAGATAATATTAAAATTAACGGGGTAAATGACATTCCTTTGTAGCTATTTAGTACAATGTATTAAGCTTATTTATGTAATGAGAATGAATATCATTAAAAGTTACTAGGAAAGGTTTTGTAAATAGTAAATTTGGTGATTAACATATCTTAAAACTTCTATTTGAGAAAAAAATCTTTAATGGACGAAACTTGTCAATAGAAGACGAATCAAGGCTTCAATAATTATTTCTGGATCTTGTTCAGTTTCACACTTTCTTTTGTTTTGGTGTTTTAAGCATATAATTTACCATAATTATACATGTATACGAAGTAAATTGCTAAAGATTTTGCGAAAATACTCCCTCCCTTGGACACCTGCAAATCATCAACTGTCATGTTATCAGGGCTTATCAGCAAAAACTGTAAACGAAAAAGTAGGATACAATCGTGCCGAAATGCCCGAAGATTTCAATTACCCCAGAAATTTTGATCAGAGAGTTAATGATTAGCGTGAAATCCTAATTACACGGAATACCAGCGAGTTACGTAAAGCATCTGTAGATTGACTTTTAATAGCCCCATCAAGTTACTTGAACAGCCTTTTCCACGGTCAGCTTTTGAATTGAAATTAACTTTAGGATACGATTGTATGTGTTTTTTTTCTTTGAGAAATACCACCGATTCAGCTTCAACATGTAAAAATACAAACTTTTTGTTTTACTGAAAATTTATTGAATAAAATGCACTTGGGAATTTAACATACATGGAATTCAACCATAACATATGAACCTTATATGAATATATGAATATATTCTGAACGTTAAACACAGTTTTCTGAATAAAAATAAACAATACTTCTAGTAAGAACAAGTATTTTTCATGAAACGCCCAGTAACACTTTGATTGTAACAATTATAAATAGCATTTACTGCTAACAAGAAAGTTACATTTCCAGTGCAATTGGTGAAATTGGCCTTATTTGCACAGCAAATCGTTTCAGTAATGATTTTTAGTTAAAGTTATAAAACTGTTTTCGGTGAATTAATTTTAAATTTTGTTTTAAGTCCCACCATCAGTATTTCAGTCATGTACACAGTCACATTATTTTGACACCAGGCCAACTAACAATATCCTGGAACAGTGGAATTACCCTCATATGCTGAGCGCCAAGCAAGGGAACTATACCAGTACCATTTTTAACGACTTTGGTAAGCCACGGCCTGGGATCGAACCCGAAGCCTTCCGTTCCCAAAGCGGTAACTCTTACCACTCCGCCACAGAGGACGGTCTAAGGGTCTTATGCAATTCTTATTTACAGTCAAACTTGTGACCCATTAATGCTGATATATTTTAAAGTTTCAAGTTTATCTGATATAAATTTAGACCACAGTTGTCAGTAGCTAGCCAATCGGCGTTGAGAAAAAATGTTGGATAAATCTCATAACCAACACTTCGGTGTGGTATATATACTTGCAATGATTTAATCCGGTATTAGGCAACGGGAAGTTAAATTTACTGCCCGTGATTAGGCCAAGCAAAATAATTGCTTTATTTTAAGGAATCTTTTATTATTAACTAAACACAATAAACTAACAGATGTGACTTTGACAACGTAAAAAAACAATATGTACTGCAAAATCAGAAATTTTAGCGTGGATTTAATTTTTGCTATATACGCGAGGTCGGTAAATTCGCAATATGTTTACAAAACTAAAATGCAGAATGTTGTATTTTCAGAAGTAAGTAAATATCTATACCAAGTTTAATTGCAAATACATTTATTAGTACTTATTCTATTTTGATTTAAAAAACGACATTTTCAACATGTAATAGAAACTTTCCTACCGCCTTTGTTCACGATTACCGCAGTTATACAATTTAGTACTATGATTTCGATTGAATTTTGGTCCGCCAATTCAACAGACTCTGTTCTGTTCTGTCTTGATAACAGCGCTATCAGTAGAAGGCGGAGGTGGCGGTGTTGGTGGTGCATGAGGCTTCTTCGGGGCGACTGGAGTGCTTTAGACAATTGTTGCTGTATAGCAACCGAATGCCTTTTATAGTCACTCACCGCCATGCTACGATTACTTTTCATTATAACTTGCTTGTCAAAAATATTTTCGTAAAGGAGGGTAAAAAACGTAATTTTGTCGGAATGGTTTCTTATAATTCGATTTTCCGTGGACATCACCGGAAGCATTAGAGTAGATCCGTCTTACGTACGAAGCAGTAGATCCGTTTAACGTACAGTATTCCTACGCTAAAACCTCTACCATACAGTTTGACCCATACTTTAGGTACAGGAATCTAACGCTTCCAGCGTCACGTGACAACAAAGATGGAGACATTTCACACGTATGATGAGGCTGACGCCTTTATTAAAGATATAGAAACTTCAACTACAAACAGGTTGATCGTATACAAGAAAACCAGTGGCGTTAAAGACAAAAGTGAGATATTTCTTAACGTTCATGTATCTTTTTTTACATCATGTTCAATGAATTTGTCGGCTTGCGTGTTTTCCGGCTTAATTGGGGCGGGGGGGGGGGATTCTGTATATTTTATTATTACCTGTAAACAAAGTATATCGGATCTTATCATGAATAAATCACTTTGTCTTATATTTTATACTCGATTTATTTTTAGAGCACGTTTGCAAGATATAATCATGTATATACATGTACCTAACATTGTATGAAATGTTTCGGCTAACATGAGTCGGTTGTACGTAAGACGGATCTACTCTAGTACGGGTGTACGTAAGCCGGATCTACTCTTACATTTTATGTATTTTGATACAATATGCACCCCTCTAACCAGTAAACAACGTAAGCCTGATCAAATCTTGTATATAACAACCTTTCCAGCTATTTATACTCTGTTTAAGTGGGTTGTACGTAAGACGGATCTACTCTAGTACGGGTGTACGTAAGCCGGATCTACTCTTACATTTTGTGTTTTTGATACAATATGCACCCCTCTAACCAGTAAACAACGTTAGCCGGATCTACTCTTGTATATAACAACCTTTCCAGCTATTTATACTCTGTTTAAGTGGGTTGTACGTAAGACGGATCTACTCTAGTACAGGTGTACGTAAGCCGGATCTACTCTTACATTTTATGTTTTTTTATACAATATGCACCCCTCTAACCAGTAAACAACGTAAGCCTGATCAAATCTTGTATATAACAACCTTTCCAGCTATTTATACTCTGTTAAAGTGGGTTGTACGTAAGACGGATCTACTCTAGTACGGATGTACGTAAGCCGGATCTACTCTTACATTTTATGTTTTTTTATACAATATGCACCCCTCTAACCAGTAAACAACGTAAGCCTGATCAAATCTTGTATATAACAACTTTTCCAGCTATTTTTACTCTGTTTAAGTGGGTTGTACGTAAGACGGATCTACTCTAGTACGGTTGTACGTAAGCCGGATCTACTCTTACATTTTATGTTTTTGTATACAATATGCATCCCTCTAACCAGTAAACAACGTTAGCCGGATCTACTCTTGTATATAACAACCTTTCCAGCTATTTATACTCTGTTTAAGTGGGTTGTACGTAAGACGGATCTACTCTAGTACAGGTGTACGTAAGCCGGATCTACTCTTACATTTTATGTTTTTTTATACAATATGCACCCCTCTAACCAGTAAACAACGTAAGCCTGATCAAATCTTGTATATAACAACTTTTCCAGCTATTTTTTCTCTGTTTAAGTGGGTTGTACGTAAGACGGATCTACTCTAGTACGGTTGTACGTAAGCCGGATCTACTCTTACATTTTGTGTTTTTGTATACAATATGCATCCCTCTAACCAGTAAACAACGTTAGCCGGATCTACTCTTGTATATAACAACCTCTCCAGCTATTTATACTCTGTTTAAGTGGGTTGTACGTAAGACGGATCTACTCTAGTACGGGTGTACGTAAGCCGGATCTACTCTTACATTTTATGTTTTTTTATACAATATGCATCCCTCTAACCAGTAAACAACGTAAGCCGGATCTACTCTTGTATATAACATTTGTTCCAGCTATTTATACTCCGTTTAAGTGGGTTGTACGTAAGACGGATCTACTCTAGTACGGGTGTACGTAAGCCGGATCTACTCTTACATTTTATGGTTTTTTATACAATATGCACCCCTCTAACCAGTAAACAACGTAAGCCTGATCAAATCTTGTATATAACAACCTTTCCAGCTATTTATACTCTGTATAAGTGGGTTGTACGTTAGACGGATCTACTCTAGTACGGATGTACGTAAGCCGGATCTACTCTTACATTTTATGTTTTTTGATACAATATGCACCCCTCTAACCAGTAAACAACGTAAGCCTGATCAAATCTTGTATATAACAACCTTTCCAGCTATTTATACTCTGTTTAAGTGGGTTGTACGTAAGACGGATCTACTCTAGTACGGGTGTACGTAAGCCGGATCTACTCTTACATTTTATGTTTTATGATACAATATGCCCCCCCCCCCTCTAACCAGTAAACAATGTTAGCCGGATCTACTCTTGTAAATAACAATGTATCCAGCTTTTTATACTCTGTTTAAGTGGGTTGTACGTAAGATGGATCTACTCTAGTACGGGTGTACGTAGGCCGGATCTACTCTTACATTTTGTGTTTTTGATACAATATGCACCCCTCTAACCAGTAAACAACGGATTTATTCGTGTACGTTTGTCTTACTCTTTGGTCTCGTTTTACATAGAAGACACATATGGTGGGTCTACTTTTTTATTTAAACTATGTACATGTATGCCAGATAAACTTTTTTATGTTCTCTTTTTTCTGCCTATTTATACTTGTTTACCCGTTTTTCAGAGATTACATCAACGGACATTAATCGCATTCTGTGGGAGGAGAAGTATGGTGAGCTTCCCATCATTTATAATGGTGTTCCATTTGTAAATGTTGGGAAGGAGGAAAGAGAGTGTCACCATGGTCCGAGAAGAAAAGTAAGCAAGCGAAAGGTAAATTACCGTTTGATTTGTATGTCTTCATTATAAAAGTTTATACGTCAGCTGTATCAGGAACTTCTGTATTAGGAAACTGATTTATATATAATTAGGTAAATCACATTACAAATAACTGCTATTTAAACGTAACAACGTACACAATGCAATTTAAAGCATTTGTCTTATATTGGTGTATTGATGCATTATGGTGATGAACGATACATTTGCAATTTCAACTTCAAATTGTGTTTCTGTAAGACATTTTGTAAACCAAATGTCTACGATGTTCAATATTTATTGGAAAAAAAGTATACTTCAAGATGCTAGCTTTTTGAACTACCGTTCACCTTAAAGTCCGTTGATATGTGCCAATTCAATAAACACAAGCCTCCATTGTAAAGCTTAAAGTGTTTGAATTAACTATAATGGATAACAGCAATGCAAAGTACCTTAGTGTTGAAATCAAAGAATGATAAGCAGTAATACAGTATTGTTGTATGAATATTTGAAACCTGGGGGATACTTAGCTGCGACAATAAATTTGTCTAAATATTTACGCTGTATTCGTGATAATTCCGTCTTGTTGTTTTTAAACTACCCTCCGTACTTGCAATCAATGTATGAATAACTTTGTTTAGTTTTTAATATTATGACTGGTCTTTACTTGTGTCTTACTATTTGTCGTTTTCATACTTTCCCATAAACTGTCTAATAAAAATGTTTCGTAAATAACTTTGAACATGTTTTTTCTTACTTTTGATTGTAATGTGTAATCTTGTACAATGCTGATTTATTGCATAAATAATTGTTTTCTGACTACAAAACAGACTGGCACTAGATCACCGGCACAAGACACAAAGAAAATGGATTGCAAGTACAAAATTAAACTGAGAATGGTTGTGTACTTTCCTCAGTACAAAGTAAGTTTAGAATGATAAGTACAGCTTTGAAACACTCTATGATTGAATCTATGCATACATTATCAGGATTATTTCCCTAACCACAAAGTGATCTGATCAGAGAAAGTGGGTAACTGGATAACTGGCTGCGCCATGTGTAAAGTCGCAGATATTGGAAAGACTTAATTTAATTGACTATCCCTTTATATTGCAAACAATTCGTGTACATCATTACATTTTAAATAAAGGTCACGTTTATATCATGTAAGCGCTTCGTCCAGCCCTACATACGGAGGGTACAAACTATAGACGATTATATAAATACATACAGTTGTGTCGTATGAGCATTTAATAATTGATAAAAGAGCAGTTTTATCACTCAAAGTACAGACATAAATGGAAAAAAAACTTATTTTTGTTAATGTTGAATATGATGTACTAGTCATTTTCCTTTACAGTTTTAGGATTTACCTGTACTCCAACGCCTCATGCAGAAACGAACTTGGAATATTTAAAAATAAATCTGGTTATGCAGGGTTAGAATGGTGGTTGTATCAGTGAATAAGCAAATTAAACTAATAAGGTCCAAAACAACAAATCAGTCCCATAATATCATTATCTACATACAGCATATATACAAGGTACAAATGTCTTTATAGTAACAAAGTGGAATTTTTTTTTGTGTTTGTGACTGTTAAGATACATTTGTAATTAAAAAGGCAAGATTTACTTGCATTTACTTGTTATTCTCGCCGATGACGACAACTGACATATTGTTGAAATATTTTGTTTAACATTGAACTGTGACAGTATTTTCTTATGCTCCAGATTAGTGGTACAGATACCGCCCGTAAGAGAAGGGCAATGGCTAATGAACTGAAAGCAAATTTCAACGAAAGTTCCAAACAAGTCTTCACCATATATGTCAAAGTGTGTGGAGAACATGAAGGCCATGTTACAGGAGAGGTATTGCTATCTGTTCAAATACTGTAGATACTCATTGTTAAGGATGTTCTAAGTAGTACTCCTTAGCATCCAAATATATTGTATGTACTGCCTTATTTAATATATGTTATATACTGCATGATAAATATAACGTTCTATTCCAGCAGCAAACATGTAATAATTACTCCCTGATAGCTGTCATAATTCTAAGATCTTTATTTATATTGTTTATTTTAACAAAAATGAAAAATATAGAATGTATACGTAGCATTAAGAAATATGCATAATTGAAGAATAAAGGAGTAAGTATAACGTTTTATATGTGGAAACAGGATACTGGTATTTTCAACACTATTGTACTAGTTTCGTTACGCAATAATTCAACACAGAGAGATGGGTTAAATTTGTTTACAATTACATAAGTTCTTAGTACAGACGTGATTTCTAAGTGAACTTTATATACATTGTTTATCTTTATAAAAACGCCTTTTACATACCATAGCATTATGTGATATTAAGTTGAACAAGTGATTCAATAGAATACATCGTTTAAGCTCACCTGATCATTATTTTCTAACGTGTGATCCAGTTATGGTTCCAGACAATTTATTGTGTAAATATAAAACTTGCTTTTCCGTTCATTCTCTCGGAAGAGAGGCCAGATCGCGAAAGTTGTGTCGGAACAGGGTTTTTGCAATGAAACGTAACACAATGAAAAGATTTAGTATTATGTTCGCCATAAATGCTTGAAGAAGTCTGATTATTTGTTCTGGCATGCAAAAGTCGGGCTAACGTGCTCCCGTACATGTAGTATGCTAAAGGAGAGTACACATCAGTTTAAAGGATTACTTAAATTTCCGTCATTTCTTTTAGTTAGCTGGATATGGACAGCCGGTAGACGGCAAGGTGAAAGAAAAAATTAGCAGTCTTGTGCTGGATGACGGCCTCCGAGACGTATCGACTATACATTCTCACCTGAAACTATTTGCCAAATCACAATTTCCGGTAGCTATTCCTTCAAATAGAAGGTTTTATCCATCTGCACAAGATGTTAGAAATCATGTGTTTTTAACACTTAACAAAACCAGGTAAATGAATACTACACTTGTTTTTGTCTTCTGTAGCTCGCTGTAAAACATGGTTTTTGGAAAACTCTGTAACTGAACTTTCCATATCATAGAACAAGTATGAGTTTTCTGTAAAACTGATGGCAATGGGCACACACGTACCTTTGAAACATTTGCATGTAAATCAACGGAGTGTGCATGCTCTTTATCTAAAATAGTTAATATCATAGTAATACGATAGATATTTGTTAAAATTTCAAAAACATATTTAAGAAATGAAATATGAGTTAGCGTTGTATACGAGATCTTATACAACTGTTTGGAGTTCGGACGCGTAGGAATTAACCTCATAGGCCCTATGCCTGAGTGGTTAATATCAGCGCGTCAGAATGACAAAACGTTGTATAAGAGCTCGTATACAACGCTGCATCATATTCCATTTCGATTCTAACTTGATTCAGTATGCAGTTACATTTTAAGAGCCCTATATTGTGAGAGTATGTAGTTCACTTTACTTGGTTACGTCTATGACGTCATAAATAGAATACATGCACTGGTATATTGGCTCGTATACAACGCTTGCTTTGTTCTTTGTCTATATGGAAAAATTCGTTGGTCATGTTAAAATTTACAATATATAGCTTTATAGTGAATATGAAAGGTGAATCAAGGCCATAAAGTGAATATAAAAAACCATTGCTCGGTTTGATTTTATTTGAATTGGATTTAAGTGATTTCGTTAAGATACTTTGTGTTTTATAACTTAGCAGTGTTGAAACATACCTCAATGCAATCTTAAAATATCTGATGGATTTTGTGTAAGAGTCACCTTGGATTAATACGAGTGCTAGAAGTCATGAACGTACTTATGATAAAAGACAAATAATAATTCCCAAAATAGTGTTATATTTATTGGGAATTATATAATTGTCGTCTAAATATGATATGATTCGATCTATTCCTATAAGGAATTTATAACACTGAGTCACCTGTGCTTGGATCGAGATTTGTCTTAAAATCGAAGGTACAAACTTAACATGTTCAGTTGATCATTGAGTTACAAAGTTAACATGTTTTGTAAGCTTTAGATACATAATATTTGCCAAAAATGTCTATTTTCAGATATAGTAAAAATGATCAGTTAAATGTGTTGGGGCTTATTCAGAAGTGGAGGGAACAAGAACCCCATGACTTCTTTTTCTTTCGCCCAGTGTGAGTTCTATACTTTATTTTAGGAAATACTGTAGTTCGAGAAAGTATTGAGTAAAACAAAATATAACACTTTTTCACTATTAACATTTACGGTAAAAATGGTAGGAATCAAGTCATTATATTACCAAAATAGTCTAACAGCTCTTATTGTCTGTAATCATTTATTAAAACATTGTTCCATTCGCCCATGTGTCCGGTATTTATGTGTATACTGTATATGGACAAACCAAATGAAATCAGTTATTAGACATTTGTAATTGGATTATCGTTATGTGCATCTGGCTTATAATAAGACACATCGTCATCTGCATTGTGATTGGTAGCGTCGTATGTTTTGATATAGCCATTGATTTAAATTTTCAGTTCAACAGATGAAGACATGGTACAATCTTTCCTGTTTTTGCACCAGACAGATTTCCAGAAACGCCTACTTGTGAAATATGGGTCGGATTGTGTGTTGATGGACACAACCTACAAAACGTGTAAATTTGACCTGCCGTTATTGTTTTTGTGTGTTCTCACCAATGTCGGCTACCAAGTCGTGGCAACTGCTATTCTTGGCCACGAAACACGCGCCAATATAAGGGAAGCGATCAAATTGATTGGAGATCAAAATAAATGTTGGAAGCCCAAAAGTTTCATGTGTGACATGGACCTACGGGAGATTGGTGCTGTGGAGGATGTTTTTGATGGTAAGTGTATGATTTTAACAAACCCAGAGCAAATTTATTCTCCTTTCATATTTTGGGTAATGCATGCGATCCATTACCGTGTTGTTTATAATAAATTCATGTTTTGTCCCATATTTGTCAAGATCTTCAAATGATATCATTTCTTTTAGGCTTTTTTCACTGCCTGAACAATTACGATGCAATTTTAAACAAGAGTTGTGTTCACAGAATATGTTCAATTCGTCTGCTTTATCAATGTAAGCGCGTGTTGACTTTTTTGAGTTTATGACAAAACTTTATTATTGCACATCTTTCGAACCGGTCTGGTGACGTCATTTTAACGTTTGAAAACAGATGAAGCCGCATTACAAATGTTGTGTATTTGCAAACCACATCGTCAAAATGACGTAAAATAATTTTGACGTAACATCATCTGCACACCCCATCGTTAGGTTGTTAAGTAAAGCACGTTTCCTACTTTCATTTTATACTTTATTTTGTTATATGTAACTTAAAACACGTCACAAACAGTTCAGATAAGAAACCATACGCATGTTTTGAAAATATAACGATGCAATTGAAAGAAATCACAAAAGTCCACGTTATTTTGGACCCTCACTCGTATACTGTATTTTGAATTCGTTCATGCTGTTCAGCGTACTGATTATTCGTTGATATTCTCTAAATATTTCAGGCATACAAGTTTACATTTGTGATTTCCACAGAGAGCAAGCATGGGATCGTTGGTTCAGCAAGCGAGACAATGGTGCCCACGCTTTCAAAAAAGAAGCTGTAGGAATGTAAATTACAATTTTATATTATTATACTCAATGATCCTTTAAGCATAATAAGAAGTTAACCATAGTAAAGACAGGTCGTAGTTGACTGTAGTTAAGCGTACTAGTCGTAGAACGACATAGTTACCCGTAGTTCACCGTAGTTATAAACGTAGTTCGAACTCATGCTTTGTCCGTGGCTAGCCTTAATATTGTCGACGTGTTCAAGATTTCTGTACGGACAAGTTTGATATCAAGACCGTAGTTTGAACGTAGTTAATCCTAGCGGACCCTAGTTGACGCTTCTTGACCCAAGTTATCCATAGTTAATCATAACGTATAACTATGGTAGTCCAATTTTATGTCATGTCCTATATTTGATAGTTTCTTAATTAAACGTCTGTTATGTTCTCATGCAGTTTCCAACCAACTTGGTGTTTTGCTATTTGTTTGACATGTCATAAATAAAACTTCAGAGGTCAGGAGACGCTAATACAAAGTACTTTACAATATATAGGTACGAAATCGGATATTAAACTGTGATTGATAAAGAAAATGAAGTGACAACAAACATAAACGAACAATTGGGGTTGATGTTAAAAGAAGGTATACGGCATTATATTCAAAAACAAATTATTTGTGGTACCTTCTATATCGATACATGCCCATGTAAATCGCCTGGTAACCTTTTTGTATTTCTTTTTGAAAGTTTTGTCTTCAATCACGAATTACGGTTTTATTGCAGTTTAAGGAGAATAGCACGATCAAAGACTGAAGTGGATTTCATAGCGAGCCTGTTAGTCCTTCAGCAGCATGCATTATACAAGAACAATATCAGATTTAAAGCATGGATTGATCGCTATTGGATAGCCAATAAGACGGCAAGTATTCTGGTTGTGCAATAGACATTGTATCATGTATTTTTCATTGAAAAATGTGTGAAGCATTGTATTTAAAACATATTTATGGATAATGTTTGACCCACTGATACTATGCATATAACATAAACTAGAAGACTATAATTAAAAATAACCAACAGTAATATAAATCATATCAGATACATTCTAATGAACCTATTCAGTTTTGTGAGTGTTAGGGTATGAATACTTATTTCAAAGGCACAAAGATTAGGTGTGCAGGATATAAATAATACCCTCAAGCTTATAAAACGGTTTTCAGTTGCATGTGTTTTTTCTTAGCAGATAGCTAATGAAAACATGTTTTTGTGACACTCTGGCCACTTTTTTTCTTATTACTGTTGAATAATTGCAATGTTTGGCACTCACTTTTAGACGATTATAATGCCTTACAAATTCACATATCGAGTTTCTTCTTGCCCTTGTCGATAGTGGCTTGCTCATGTTGGCTATATTTGGAAGGTATGATGTTTCGCAAAGCATAAACAACTTGGCTTTATTTAAACGGTTATTAAGTATGCTAGGCTTTAGTTAAAACCACATAGATAAGGCAATCGGGATTTGTGTTGTCGGAAGTCGTTTATTATTATCGTTTTAATTGCCAGGATGTTTGAAATGCAAGCAGTTCACCATGTAAGATTTGTAGCGCGTTTCCTACAAATTGTGGTCATCCGTAGTCGTAAGCAATCTCTACATTCACAAGACACAATATTAGCATGCATGTGTAAATGTTGTCAGATAATTTAAAACAAACTTTCAATTAATTTTGTTTGCCAATTTGAAAGTTCTTAGTCCACACATTCATTCCTATCTCCTTCAAGGTTCAAACAATTAAAACGAACCGTTTTAAATGAGTTAAATACATATAGAATTGGCAACCATGCGTAACTTGTTGGAAAAAGCTTTGTTATATTAGTTATTATTGATAATCATTGAAGAAATTCTTGACATTTCACAGGCAAGACTACGTAGCGTAATGTTCGTATGTTTGGTGTTATTGTTACTTTATACCTGCTTTGAATACGTGTAAGAATTTATATGACTTTCTAATTGTATATTTAGAGGTGGGTTCAATGCTTCCGGTCCAGTCTGATGAATTTTCGGGTGAACACCACAAATGGCGTTGAGAGCCAAAATAAGGTGCTGAAACACAAGTATTTAAAACGCCGTGGTGCTTCGAAAACACTATCAGACCTCGTCACTGTCTTAATTCAGCAGTTCATTCCAGATAGCCGAGAGAGGTATGTGTTAGTATGGACAGGTTTCTTGTTCCACTTTGGTTTATAATATTGTACAACTTAACACTAGCTGAAAATCAGATTTAAAAAATGACGTTTATTCTTGTTCGGCGTAATCTTCACCTGTATCGTAGCTGATTCATAGCCAAATTCGTTCAGGATAAGTATTTGAAAACAAGTTTCCTAGACACTATTGATGCTATGCAGAGGTGAATGTTCTTTTTAATCAGCTTTTTACTTTTTTGATGTTATGGCCAAGGATCAGGTGTCAGACGAAGATCAAATAATCACTTTTACTTACACTAGAAAAAGCATGTTTGCACACGATGGAATGAGGAGATAATATTAAACCTATGTTGTATTGTTAGGTTATTGGAAGATCAAATTCAGGATGACGTTTTATCCCCTAACTTTTACAACTATTATGATAATTTGATGTTTATGGTACATCTAATTTGCTGACTAGCCCAAGCAAGAGCATATCTTGAGTTCTACTCTACGTAACCAATTGTACATGCCTAACCGCTTGATGGAAATTAAAAAGTATACTAAGTGTTATATTTTTCAGATACATCAGAGAAAATGTTGTCTGCATGGACGAGTTTAGAAAATACAGTAGAAGCATTCCAACATTTCTAAGGAATAGACCCAAATGGTTTGTTGCCCATTGCAAGACAAGACTGGATGTAGAATTCAATTGTACCCAGACAGCACAGGGATTTCTTATAACTGGCAAAAGTGGAAAGGAATACCTTGTGTTAACAGAAGTGCCATCCTGTGGTTGCCCTGATTTCGAAATGTATAATCTACCGTGCAAACACATGCTATATGTTATAACTCACTATCCTGGTGAGGGATGGGATTTCTTGCCAGCATATTACACCAGCTTACCCATCTTTCATTTAGACTTTGAATGTAATCACTCTCACGAAGACATCGCAGTTGACACGAACAGTCAAAATTGTGCTGAAACTTCTGAGATAACCATTAGTGATTCTCCAAGCAACGTGCCAGAGGCATCAGTAAGACCTCATATGTGCGAACTTTTGAAAGAGTTACAAAGCAACGCCTACGTGCTAGAAGAAAAGGCACTTGTTAAGGTATATCCACATGTCAAAACTGCAAACGATATCGCAAGTTCTTTACTTCCGAAAGGTTTGACGCCTAGACAACCGAAAACTAAGAAAGGTGCAGCATCCTTGAAGAAAAGGAAATCAACTAAGTATCAGTGTGAGTTCCCTTTTAGTGCTCTTCAATGCATTATGATTATTTTAAAGATATGAATGAATGTAATGCTTACTGCATTGATTGATCCTATTTGTCCTACGTCAACAGTTAAATAGTTTATATAACTATAATTGGCCATAGTTACGTCGGTTAACTCAGATAATATCAGAGGTGTTTCATATGTGATAAAATTGTCATTACTGGCATCTAATACGTTCGCAGTATCCGTAGTTAAACATACCCAGTTTCATTCGTTCAGATCTAACTGCTTGGTGTATACCAAATCTTCTACAAGGCATATACACGTTTAGCCTGGTGAACAGATATCACGATATGGAACTTGACATAGATTTGTTATATATGACCTTTGTGACCAAGTTTCAAAATAATTATTCTGTAATTGTGAAATTGAGTGTATTGACAAAGTTTTTCTTTGATTCGACCTAGTGACCTAGTTTTTAAACCGGCTGACCCATTATCAAACTAAACCTAGATTTGTTAGAGGTGATCATTGTGACCAAGTGTCGTAAAGATTATACCAATATTGTGACGGATGATGAGTGATCACAAATGCTTTGTGACCTATGAGCTAATAAGGTGAAACAAAATATTTAAAAATAATATGCCTTTCTATTTATGTTTGATATCATGAACATAAATTATACAAAGCACGTTCATATCACAATCATTCAAGACATTACCAAATGCTCAAAAGAATGCCATTTTCAGATACAGAGAAAACCAGTGACAGAATGTGTAATAAGCCAGGAGGAGTCAAATTTGGCGACAGAGCTAATATCGAAAAAGGTATATACATTTGGATATTGTTTTAGTTAGTTATCAATCAATCCAACCATAGTGACATGTTTTGCTAAATTTAGGTCCCACACACTATAACATTTTGTATTTGTAACCCCACATATCGAAGTTGGGTGTATATTGTCTGTGAGGCTGTCGTGCGGTTTTTGTTTCCGATCGATAACTTTATCTGGAAGTGAGATATTGTGATAAAACGTCCTATCTATGTCAAGTTCAGTGTTACGATATTAAACTTTAATGATAGTGTTATGATTTTTGCTGCATATGTGACTAATTGGCTTAACACACAGCTACTATCTTGCTGACGCAAATGTTTTGAGTTACATAAAACCTGGTCTCGGTGAAAAATCGGTGTTGTAGAAGGTTTATTAATCAAAGTTGGGCAATTCTAGTTTATATTGTATGATAGTATTTTTTGGTATCTTTAAAATATTTAATCATCTCATTCATTTGCATTTTTGTGTTGTGTTTATCTCCCATAATCTACATTACGTGTTTACTTTTATAATGAATGAGGCGTGAATACTTATACATAGAAATACATAGAAATTTCATCCGCTATGTAGTTGTGGACGTTATTAAATATGTCGTTCACAGCAAAACTAGTTTAATTTTGATCAGTTGTGAAACCGGTTCTTAAGACTTACATTTATCATGATTTCTGATTATATTACCATCTGAAAGAGATTATGAGAAATATCATTCGTTGTGATAAACGATAAGAGTGATCCACTTATATTGATTGTATAAAGTAGTTCAATGTTTGTGATTTTTCAACCTTCAACATATAATTCAGCTACATCTGCGTCAGGAGAATACGAACATGTGAAGGAAACGTTACCATTACTACCACAGTTTTCTTGGGAATCCAAACCCAACGTGGAGGAAGGTACATTAGCTGTGTATTATAGACATTTATAAGAATAACTATGTTACAGTTTGAAATACACCTATACGGCCATGAATGTCGTTTTCAATTTTTGGTTAACAGTTTGTACCAACATGTTTAGTGGAAATTCGAATCCTTGAGGCGCCATCGCTAAGCAGTGTGAAATACCGACGCCTTTTACTTTTCGGTCACCGCAACATCCCCAATAATAGTACAATCTGACTTTCTTTATATTACACCAGTATTTGGGTTAATAATTAGTTGATATTATAAACGTAAGTAACGTAACAATACATATTATCACATGATGGCGCTTGTGAGAAGGTTGATTGATATACCGTATTCGTATATCTCAGGTGACATCATTCTAAAATAACGTCCTAATTGTTGAATATAGTCCTTTATTGTACGAAAATAATTCTTCCAGATATCGTTAACATTTGGTCAGATGACAATTTGGACGAGACATATGGCCAGATAAATGGTCTTTGTGTGGATTCAAGTTCGCTTCGATTCATCAAAAGTACCCTGTCGGATGAGGTATGCATTGGTGAATTGTTCAGAACGTCTAGACAACAGCAAATTGTATGATTAAAATCATAATCAGTGCTTTTTTAATGAGACAATATATGTTTAAGTATATGATTACATATAGAATTGTGTCTGTATTAACTAACATTGCATTTACTATCCTATACAGACAAAGAGAAAACTAAATATATCTTTAGAAACTCCCAATAACTCCTTTCACTAAATCTTCATCATTTCTGTAACGGCAGTGTTGTACAATTTTTTAAATTCGTCATACAGTTCTAACCTATTCACGTATTTGACTGCGTATAAAAGAATTACACCTGGGATTCCAACACATACTATACGACGCCGTCTCCTTACAGTGTGAAGTACGATTGCGTTAAACCACTCCCAAATAACCGATAACATATGCACTACCAGTGATGAGGTAATATGGATAAGAACATTGACTTTATGTATGGGTGCGGTTTCTTACGAACGCCACACGGCACACATATCGCTTTTGTAAAATAAATAGTTTACACCTATAGTGGGATTCGGTACTAGTTATTGATCAACAAGGATCATAAGGCAGTTTGTGAGTATCAAAATAAAAAAAAATATCGCAGGAACAGCAGGAACAACAGGCAATAGTTAGTTTTTCATCCTCTCAACACTTTACCATAACCCTTCTAAGAGGATACTTTTGATAAAAAAAACTAGTACATGTTCTATATCTATTACTTACTTTAAGTTTTATTTTCAAATGTTTCAGGTCATTGATTCCTTTTTGTATCTGTTGGTTAAACAAAACAAGAGCAAGAAGATATTGCACATTAACTGCATTTCCATGACAGGAATTTTTGATGGCAATATTTTTGCACACAGACTGTTAGCCCGTGAGGTATGTCGTCCTCTTTAAACCAGATAATTAGAATTTTCTTATTGTACGAATTACATCAGGATTATACTGACTGTGTTGCTTAAGGTATTTTCTTTCGTTTACAAATGTTTTCATATCATGATTCTCTGTTTCAACTGGCATGTGTTCCAAACACTCATTTTAGTCTACAAAAATATAACCTAAAAGTACTTAAAAATCTTATACAATATATAATGAGATACATTAGTGAGTTAACTCTCCCTACTACTCTCCTTAAACTACTATAGTCATATCAACCAGATTACTCTGTTTCCTATTGGCATATTTCTACCGACTACCTATTCATCTGATTAACTAGTTAATACAATATTTATCTAGATTATTTCGTAGTTAACGAGTTAAGTAACAAGATAAAATGTAAATAAAAATAAAATCTGAACGAAAAAAACATTAAGTGGCAACAACTGCCGGTACTTACTAGTATAACACTTCAGTTGCATCTTTCCTTTCAGAAAACTCTTCTGTCCTATGAGCATATACTGGGTGCGTACAATGAAGGGGGTAATCATTGGACCCTATTGGTAAATATGTGTTTTTTACCCAGCCGAGTTTAAGTCAAATTTTCAGACAACTTTTTCAAGTTATACTCGCCAATATTAGACAATGAAATTCTAATCGGTGGACTGTCAGAAGTCTTGGATTTGTTTTTGTTTAGAGAATAGTTTTATAAAGATTTCTTGAAACTTCATACAGTTGTTAACATGATGACTTCTAGTGCGTAACAAATGTCCGCATTCATCACATTCAAGCTGAAAAACTGTCAATCATCTCACGACCTTTCCCTTTCGATACATATTTCTATTCGCTACATTCAAAAATAGCATTTAGAGTATCTAATATCACAACAAACATACTCAAGTATAGCAAGTTCCTAGTATCTTTATACTGTACCGATAAGTGTGTATGCAGTGGCTTTTAAAGAATATTAACCAGAAGTCATTGAAAAACGTTTCATAAATGTTAATTAAGGATGAATATCTTCATGTACTGGTGTTATGTTCTGTTTACTAGACAAGGTTGCGATACTTATTGAAAGGCCCTCGTAACAATATAATATAATTGTATCATTATGTTAAGGCGTTAAAGATATGTTTTAACAGATCATCACCCCCAAAGAACGTACCATCGCCTACATTAACCCACTTGGTTCACAGTGGAGAAATGAGCAAAAAATCATAAGCCATTGGTTGTAAGTTGTAAAGTTAAAACAACTGTTTATAAAACGTTAATTCGTTAAAGTTGCAGTGTTTGTTTTTTGTTGTTCATATTAGTTTGAATGTGTGTTGAAAAATGTAAGGTTGGTAGAGACATTTTCTATAGTCATAGAGTATTTACATTTTACATAAGTACTTTTTAAGAGAGTAAATATCATCCATTTGGTCACTTAATTAAGTAATGCACATGTAATATTTTACATGTAATGATTTTTTGAACAGCAAATCTGATCGGTTTAATTCCTCATTTTAAATTGCATTTTATATGTTTTGTTCTATGTTGTTCAATTCATTATATTGGTAAATGTCACTTTACTTTTGATCAAAGAACATGAGGCTTTAAAGGCGTTATTATTGATTTAAGTTACTCGCACTTAAACTTTGTAAAAAGTCAATTATTTAATATGCTTTATTGTTTTACTTTTATTTGCTTGATTTTGCTTGTTTTTGCTTGTTTATTTGCTTGTGTTTTTGTTGGTTATTGTGGTTCATTGTTTTATAAGGGCCCCACATAATTGTTGTGGATGCCTTATAGTAATCACTATGTCTGTCCGTCTGTCTCTCCGAACATACCCCAAGGTAGTTGTGTAGTATGGAACAAAATGCTATTTTTAAATTCCATTCATTCCGCCACTTGTGGGGTCAAAATGTTACTTGTGTGTAAACAAAATAATAAACAAAATAAACCAATTCAAAATTCTCATTTTTACTTCTTTTTATAACTTCAAAATCGTTATAGAAGATCACTTTAACATGAAGCCTCAACAACATTACACTTCATTATGACGTTACTCTGACTACAATATTGTAAAGATTATGGCCTTATGTGAAATTACAATTTTTATCAGTTTTCATATTTTCTCTTCAGAACTTCAAAACTCTTACAGCTAATCATCTTTTCAAATGAAACATCCTGTATTTATTGACAGTCACAGTATGTAAATATGTAGCAAAAAAAGGGCAACAACTAATATAATTGAATTGTACTTAAGCCCAATCTCATCTTAGTAATGAAGCTTGTTAAAATCTGAGCATATCTTGTGTATACCATAATTATTGCCATCAATTGTTTGTAAATACATGCATTATTGGAAATGGCAAGTTGTAGTAAAATGCCAACTATATCTTATGTTGTGTGTGCTGTAGGCATTATATAACCATGTGCTTGATTTTATCAGACACAACCTGGATTACATAGCTCGGCACGTTATCATAGTGCAACTACATTTAAGACTCATGACGGTTTTTATGCGATTAATTCATAGCAGCCATTAGTTCAGATTAAATTACTGCTGCAGAGTAGTTTCTTATGTGCCCCAAAATATTTTAAACAGTTAATCGTATATCCTCAAAAAAGTATTCCTTCCTTTAAGCTGTGTTCTGCTCTTTATTACAGTCACTGGCCTGTCAATATGCTAGTTTTTTTACTTGTTTCTCTACTGTCCTTGAAGTGGTTAGCCATCTACATAATATAACACCATTTGATTAACAAGAGTCCCAACAAGCAGTATGCTAACTATTTCAAATGTTGGGGAACAGATGTAAAAGTAAGGTATTAAACTTTATCACAAAACGTTACATGTCTACAGTGTGTGACGTAATTTTCAACGAGGGCTCGTAAAATGACGTCAACATAACACAATGACATCACTAAGTATTACACAATCAACGACATCGCATTGTAATTTAAGTGACGAATGATTTAACTTTGAGAATACATCATTCCATTTCGCTAGTGATATTACTTTACGAAATTATCGACAGACATCCTACTGCAGAACAAACTCAACCTTACACAGGTAGCAGAAACATTGCGAAGACAAAACGTCAAATAAGTCATAGTTCATAATCATGAATGGCTCTGATGCAATTCCTGTTTGCTATGGCAGCTTTGATTTCCTTAGATGAATTACTGTATTACATATATGGATATTTAATCTGTGATCACACAAAACATTCATTTTATTTATTTTGTACTTCAGTGCATTTTTAAAGTCAAGATATGACGCCAACCTGGAAGACCAATTACCAGCCAACTGGGAGATACTTGTTCCAAAACACTCCAAGCAGCCAGACGGGTTGTCATGTGGAGTTTATGTATTGAAGGTACTTAAATAAACTTATTGAACATCTGAACAGTTAAGGAAAATTGACGTTTTGATGATTTTTAAAGTAATGATTAATAGTACAGTTATGAACGTCTTTAGATGAAGGCTTACCCATAAATGTGCAAGCACTTACTTGTAGAATGTTTGTTTGATGACCATGTGCCCTTTATATTTTTGTCGCTTGTACATACACATCGGACAGGGAAAGTAGCACTCTGCAGGAATAGGAAAAACATTAAAAGGCACATAAAAAGCACACAGAAGAATCATTCAAATTAATAACATTTCATAGGGACAGCCATACATAAGGTCGGAAACTTAACAAACAAAAAACAAATAAAAAATGCACAGTGTCAAAATATCTACATCTCACACCGACCGCTTGCAGCCTCAGTCAGTAAAACATACTGGGACAATAGTACTGTAATTAAACGTTATATATTATACGTATATTATATAATGAAAATATGAAGCACCCATATGCCATATGCTGGACTTCGAATTTGCAAAAAGGCACGTACACGACATAGTAACATTGGCTAATAGTTGATTTTTTAAATGTTCATTAAAGTGCTAGCGTCGAAGTCAAATAAGCTAATCAATATATCGGCTATTGACCGACGCATATGCTCCTAGCTTACTAATGTAATATTTACACGATAACGTTTGAAGTATTCTTGTTTTTTCTTTCAAGTTCGCGGAAAACTTTGTAGAAGGACGTCCCTTTCAATTTAGTTGGAGTGCCATGGATATTGTGAATGCTAGGAAGTCTTTAGCAATGTATATTCTGTCTGAAATATGTGAGTACATATGCATTAATTATGTATTCATGGGCTTTGTGTTTTGAGGTGGTTTGAATTTAATAACATTTGGTGTCATAATCAGTTTTAAGATATCTTATATAAACTATTATGGATAGGGTATGTAAGTCTGGTACCACTGTACAGGCTGTTTGCTTGATTTGATAAATTTTCCTGCTGTTATAATTGAAAGCCTTTTGTTATGCACTGTATTCTGTGTTTTTTTAAATACCTAGTGACTTCAATACATGTATTAGTGTTTCATTGCATTATTAATATAGAATAAACAAGCAACAGTTTCACCGTTTGCTAGTGTCAAGCCTTATTTTGCTCATTTTTCGATATTGTTTGACATTCTATGGTAACGTTATGTGAACATGTAATGGGTTTATACATTTGAATGCTTAAACGTGATTCAATAATTTTGTATGTTACATTTTACAATATTTCTGATATTTTTCTGAGCACCTTATTGCAAAATAAAAAGATATGTAGTTTAATGACTTAGAATTTTTACAACCAGCAGTAAGGTGTAAAATTTGTAACTAATTGTAATGCAATTGATTTGCCTTGTTAAATGTTTACATAACTACAGTGCATCTTTTTTTAGATGGTATATTTATTATAATATTTTGTACTGATCTGACTGAAAGTAAATGTTGTGCGTTGCAGGGTCATCTCGTAGGACATTAACCGAGACGGTTGAAGGTGCTGATGCGTTAGAGGTATATACGGGATATAAAAACTTATTCATTCGTTTATTGCACTAGCTGTTCATCTTATATTGATTATACTAGGTATAGGTACTCAAAGAATATATCAAACATAAGATCAGTTTATTGAATCGAATATTATCAGGTGCGTTCAGCACCTTTGGTGTTGGCGTAGACAAAACACAGTCATTCGTGGCGATGTTAGTCATGTAGGAGCTGCATTATTTTTAATGTAACTTTGGCCATTTGATAGTATAATTCATAAATAGGTTGTGTCCGTAAACTCTAACTTATATCTGATAATATATATCAACAAAATACCCCTCAGCGCATTTATGTTTAGAAAGATGTTATCTGTTTTTTATGAATTCAATTATTTTGAAGTATTTACGAATGTACTACCTTCTGTTCACATATCGAAAAAAATGTCAACGAATTCAACATCATAATCTGTTTTGGTCAGTTCAGAACTTGATGGACCACTACCGAGTAATAAAATATATTATATACTATATACTAAACGGAACTGGAAGCGATATTTTTTAAGTTTAAAGAGCATGCTTTCATTGTACTTCCTTTAGAATACCTGCAAGAACTAACTTAATAATATTGATCGTTATCTGTTAAAACAGTTGTGCCTGATTGACCAAGTTATTGTCCTGTCTTCAAAACGTTTTTGATCGCTCACCAACACTTTTCAGTGTGCATAACTTTTGCATTGGCCTTTTGCTAAGATGCTTTTTAATGACATTCAAACACCTGGCATTCGTGGTTGTCTGTAACTTGTCAATTATTAAATGATCTCTCTTTTCAATCCAAAATATTGTGCTTTTGGGAAAGCCTTAATTGCCTTAGTGTGCGGTTTTCATAGATTATTTTTGACTATGTATGTGGTATTTATGTTAGATTGCTGCTTCGTGGGTTGTTTTAGAAGCTAAACCACTCAATGACAATGTTTAAATGAGGTAAACTGTTTCTTGAAGTGTATATACCCTGTCTGGCATATATGGAGACCCTATGTGTTGCATTATATGTATTGGGTTCCTAGGATCTACCTTTTTATTCCAGGACGAATGTACTCCTAACACATCTACACATATCGACAAAGATGTCAAAGAAATCAACACCACTGAATGTGTAAGTATCATTTGATATGATGAATTAAATATGCTCAAAGTTAATAATGTCAATAGATGGCATCTGTTAGCAATTGATTCACGCATCTTTCTAGTGCCATTAAGCTGTGTGTCGTTGACAACAGTTAGACTAATAAAATACCGTTTGCATAAATATGTTTTGTGTTGTAAATAAATATTACATATAAACTTTACCTTTGTTTTCTTTCTGGCCTGGTCAGAAGCTGACTTATCCTACTGAAAGCTGCATTCTACCAAGCCAGTACAAGGACCTTGTGATAACAACCATATGTACTGATTTAGGATCTACTTTTTTTCCAGGACGAATGTACTCCTAACACATCTATACATATCGACAAAGATGTCAAAGAAATCAACACCACTGAATGTGTAAGTAACATTTAATATGTTTAAAAAAATACGCTCATAATTAAGTGTGAATAGATGGCATATGTTAGCAATTGATTAGTTAACAAGTTATTGGTCGGTGACAACTGTTATACATGTATACAAATAATAACGTATACATATGTTTGTGTTGTAAATACATGTAACAATTGCTACTTTTTTCTGATCTGATTAAAAATGTTACGCTATTACGCTTTTGAGTTGCACTCTATCAAAAGGCAATTGAGGACATACATGCGACCAAAATATCACCAGTGATACTACGTCAAATATAAAACTAATATATGTGTGAAGTACATGTATCGTAATTACTCTTTAATTGTCCTTTACTAACTTGGCTAACTTTGTTTTCATTTTTTATTCAGATTCATGGATATAATCTACGAACTAACAGAACCAAGGTAAGCTTTTTCTTAGCTCATGCTTTCAACGGTTTGAATGTATTTAACTGTATTTAAAATACACAAAAAAGTGAAACTGCTGCAGTGAAATAGATAAAATAAATTACTATGAAAACCAAAACTTTATATAAACTACTGTTAAAACTCCATCGCTTACAATTTAAACACTGGTTGTGATATGTTTGCGATTGTCTAGGAGGGCTAAATGTTAGACTGTAGTTAGCACTTATAAAACATTATTATCTTTATTTCATCCAAGTTCATGAACAATATACAATGTAATGTTTTATATACATTAGACCATTTAACATTATTTTATAGAAAAGGAGATCCTCATTCAGTTATTGGACGCCAAAGAACAAGAAGTGCATGAACGAAAGGTACACAGTAAATTTGATGAACGGTTTAATTGATAAAAACGACCTACTTGAAGTCAGGTCTTTATCGCTGTTTATGTATGATAGACGTTAATGAAAAATCCAAATTTATTCTGCATAACTAAATGACATTTTACAATTACCATTTTTTATAGTATTGCACATCATTTTTGATTTGGCATTTGTAGCCCAAAATGTACGAGTATTGACTTTGAATATATTGACTTTGAATACACATGTATAAACTACTTAAAGCGCGAAAGAGTTTCTAATAAATGAATGAATTACATCAGGAAATATCAAATATATTTTGTACACATGTACATAACTTTGAAACTACACATTTCAAAAATGATGTCCAACATCAATAATGTAAAGAATACTGTTTTCAGGAAAAGTTTATTTCACGAATCCTGCATGGGAGATAAGAAAGAAGAAGATGATAATGATATCCTCAGTCCTACAAGTGTGGTATGTTAATTAATTCGCATTAATATATCTGGCACTTAAAATACTTTTTAACTGATAACGTATGCCCATTGCTGAAGGTTTATAATATATGAATGTTACTTTTATTCAATTTCTAATCAATATACAACATGACTGAACAATATTTGTTTTGGTTGAAAAAAAATTTTATACGAAATATGTTAATTTTTTATCAACGAATAAATATATTCTTGGAAACAGGGATGATAAGTCCCTTATAAAGTACGGCGATATGCCGATTTAGCTCATCTGTCAAAAAGTGATAAGGTGAGCTTTTGATATTTTTCTTCTTCCGTCGTTCTGGCTTGCGTACGTCTATAACTTATTCAAAATATTCTTCAAAATGAAACATATGTTCGTGGGCGACCATTTACTTCTAATTTAATTATATTAAATAATGGCCATATGTTAACAAAACAAGGCCACTTGAGGCGGTGCTTTATTTCTCTGTATGGCTACATTGACAAGCTTGAAAATCGTCTTCCAAGAAACCTCTTGTCAAATTTGAGATTAATTGTACATCACTATTTCTTGGGTATTATCATGCAACTATCATGGTAACTGCCTGAGAACACATGATCTGATAACATTATGTTTTCTCATGTCATGACGTGATAACACTTTTTAGCTCCGCCCACTAATGAAATTGACATAAATTGAGGCAGTTAGCCTCTTAATTTGCCCAGCTGAGGTAGTTTCATGATAAATAGAATATCAAGTTACTATCCAGCTCGAACAATGTTATCATACTCGGCGATATCGTACTAGGGGGACTCGCTAAAGCTCGCCCCGGTACGATATCACATCGCCTGATAACATTGTTCTTATCGGACAGTAACCCGAGATTCTCTATTTCTTCCAAAAAATTAATTCAATGCATTGCGATACGTCTCAAATATGGCCGCATAATTACACAGAGGCATGATACTCAGGTGAGCGATTCAGGGCTAACACATCCCTCTGTTTTATTCACATTTTTCTTCAGCATTTATTAACGGAGTTTTTACTCACTCAAACATCCTTTATTGGCAATTAACAGTAGTCATATATATTACATGTATGACAAAACCTGATCAGTATGTGTTGTAAAAATATTCGAATAATGATTTTTTATAGGAATCCGAAATTGCCGACACAGAACATTATGACTCAGATAAAGACGACATCGAAAGTAAGTTTGATGGTACTTACAGTGTAACTATAAACCTTTCTTTAGCCGTAATGAATGAATTGAAGACCTAATTAAACGCTTTATTAACTAAGCTTATTGTTTACCGGTCTTCGCGTAAAATTTATGGTAGCGTGATACAAAACCTGTATTGGCCAATTTAGTTGATATGTACATGTATTAACTAAATATTTACTTTTTTTCAAAATAAATTAGTAAACTACTCATGACATCTCTTATTTTAAGGAATTGATGACAGCATAGCTCTGGAACTAGTAAGTATATTTAAACCATTATTCAATAAAAGTATTTATCGAATTCCTTTGTGAATGGTTTTGGGATATATTACTACCTAGGCTTCTATGCGTTACAAAGGAAGATGGTCGTACTTAACAAATACGTGGTCTAAACTGGTCTGTCGAGATTTCTTTGTATAAAGGTTGATGCAATCACCGGAGCGGTCACTTGTAGCGAGAAAGTCTTTCGTGAAGCATCTTTAATATTAAATTAAATTTTCAAGCATACACAAAGACACTTTTCAGCAAGTCACGCTCACTACTTTAAAGCCTTAAGTTGTGGGGCCTTTAAAACGTGTAAAATTGATCTTGCAATACTCTCATAACCTTGTTTAACTTAGAATTTTATTCTGTTTTGATTAGGTGGGTTGCTACTTGTGCCATATATATAAGTGCCATATTGAGCTAAAGTATAACTGAAACCTTTATAAATAACATTTGTATATGTATATGAATCACAATAGTTTAGAGTTCATGTATTATGATGTAAATTGTTAATATGCTCACTGTTTATTGATACATGAATAAATGCGTTCTCACCAACGCTAACTATTCGATGGTGTAGGTTTATGTCCGGTATGGTGTTGAACACTGATGTTTTAGAATTGTTAATGTGCGTCCTCGATATGATGGCCCAAAACATTGACAAAACGTCCATGGTTGATACAGTTCATATTAAAAGTTAACAAATTACTCCTAGTGAACTTGCTCTTTAATGCAACCTTCAATTCTCTATTCATATACTCAGTATGTTTTCTTTGATTGTTGCAGTATCCAAAGGCTTTAAAGATCTTGCAAAAGACATTGATGTGTGTCGATCAAAATTGGTAGGTTTAGTTTGGTATTTGTTTGCCTTACAGAAGTATATATGAAACCATGAGGCTAGCTGGTTTACTCTTTGTACATGTACTTACAAACATAAGAACTCATAATATAGGCCTTGTCTGTAGATCAAGTACATCTTTGTATATTTGTTTTAGTATGGAATAATTAAGCATTCAAATTTTGAAATTTTTGAATAGATTTTGTATTATTTTTTGTTTGTCGTTGCATGGCCATAAGCATTTGGTCATACGTATGTTCACGTAACTGCTGGTTAGTCCGGAGATGGTGTGTAGAATGTCAGCTGATTTAGTTATCAGTCATAGTACCTAGTACCTAGCTTTACAGTCCGTCGGTTTGTCTAGTCGTGTCAAAAACAACTCATGATACAAACATATGAAACTGATATCTGTGTTAATAGTATATACCAAATGTTTATTGTTCTGTTATAAACATACATGTTGAACAGTTTATTTTACTTTTCATAGTAAAGACGTCGAGCACAGGAGGCACCATAGTTTTGTGGAGAACAGTTTAAGTTACAATAGAGAAGAAAAGAGGAAGTTTTGTTTCGGCGCAGCTTACCTCACTTTAGAGGCAAGTATAGTAACCGTATATCAGAAAGTCTATCAAAATTAATTCATAACGCATACCAAATCAGAGCATTATACCAGGTACCAATATTTGTTGTTAAAGATATATTTATACAATGTTCTGTTCAATTTCTGTAAATTTCCTAAATATCTAGTTATATACAATTAAAAATCGTTCACCACATTATAATAATATGAACAGTAAATACTGACACGATTATTTGTACAATCCCCAGACAATCAGTACACTGATGAAGAAGACAACAAATGATTTGTTGTACAGCGTGCGGAATAAAGAGTAAGTAAATTATCAATAACTCCAAGTACAACAATATCGTACTTGTTACGCGCACTAACAAGAATGATAGACAACATGCGATAAATAAGATACGAGCTACTATATTGTGTTTGGTTCTTAACTATGTCTTCCACTTTTAGCAAATACATGTCTATGTAGTGAAATTTCTTATTTTATTTGCAATATTTTGTTAATCTCTTCAAACTGCTCAAAGATATAATATTTGTTAATTAGACATTTCTTGGCATTATAACATGTCAAATCCAATGTAATTTTAATAACTGTTACTAACAAGGTTTTAAACGTTGATCTGCTCATAATATCAAGTTGTTTGGTTACTTTTGATGGCACATTGAAGACATTATAACAATGACCTTAATGGGAATATAAATTATAGTGATTTTATTGTTTAATTTTTCTCATTGGTGTGTGTTTCATGTAAATCATTAAGTTACTGACAATAGAGAAATACACTACAGACACAAACTATTGGTTTTACAAGACTATTTTTTTTTTTTTTTTATTCATTTTAACCATACATTTGTACAAAGCAATAACATACGTACATGTTTATAAAAGGCAATATAGAATATAAATAAGTATTCGTTCTCAACAATGTACATATATAATTTCCTTATACCAGTTACCCCCCTTTGTAAAATTTTGATTATTTATCAATATATATATGTATATTTATTATGAGCTTCTTTTCTTTAACCAATAATTAAACCAACAAAATAAAGACAAAAATACAAACAATAATCAACTATGACCTCAGGTACTAATTGTGTAAGACTCTAAATTTATTTTCAAAAATTTCCATTTTGTCATTTTTTAAGGCTATTTCCTTTTCGATTATTATTCTCGATGAAAGATAGTTTAAAAACTGTTCAAAGCGCAATATCCCTAGTTTCTGTTTCATGTAGAAGATAAAATTCTTCATTAATATAATACTGTCATTAATCAAGTTGCTATGTTCACCCTTGCTTGTAATGCCAAAGCTTATAATTGAATAGTTAAAACTAACACCAATACCTTTTTCTCCTAAATATCTAGTTAAACTGTTCCACATAATCTGTGAATGATAACATGACCAAAATAAGTGTTCGATATTTTCCTCAAAACTATTACAAAAACAACACAAACTTGATTCCACAATGCGACATTTAAATAACAGTTTGTTTGTAGCAACTATTCGTTTAAGGTATTTGTACTGGAAATTCCGCAATTTAGTATCTATAGGTTTTACAAGACTATGGGCTCATGACAGTTTGGCTTCATAAAATTGTTAAAATATTCATGCAATGGTTTTTTATTTATTTCTGATGCCCTTTTGATAGCTTTTCATTCATTTCTGTTTTGATAAAGTTATAAAATGAAAAATAATTTACCACGAGAGTTAACATATGATATTTTTATTAAAAGGAGACCTGTGACTTCCTTACCTGCTATATTAGTCCACCACGTACCAGAAGGTAGTGCTTTATGGAAGACACTATACAGCGCCAAAATGTAAGAAAATTATTAAAACATTTATTCAGTATGTGAGATTGATGCATTAAAGGCATTTAACTTGAACAATAAGAAAAAAGAAGTCAGTGCTGTTGTCCATATTACCACATTGATGGTTTAATTTGAAGTAAGTCTAATTGATATCAGTTATTTGCGCAACTTTGTTTTGGATTTGTTCCGATGGCCAATTGGTATAATGCGGCCGTAATTTACATCGATAGGCGAGGGCGCCGTACAGTACGGGGTCGAATACTTATATAGATGCAAATTATAAGAAAACAGTAACATAATACACGAAACAACCTACAAATTCAAACAATTATAAACACATGTAAAACATTCTCATGTTTATCTTTTTCAGATTAGCTCCGAAATATATACTCTTCGTTGTAATGAAGGAGCTGTTTATAATCATAGCTATGCTATTTAGTCGTTCGTCGTACGAGGAGTGCCAGGCCGTGTGCCAAAAAACAGAAAAAGACAAGAGTATTTTCGGCATTTAAATACTGTAATAATGTTGATTTAGATGATTTTGATAAGGATGATGGATGGATCGATCAAAGTCAACATTATCATGATCATCAAGTGTAATTATATTCAGCAAATATATCAAACATTTAAGCAACATTGATTTTTACAATGGTTTTTTTTTGTATTTAATCATTTCACAATGTTGAAAGTTAATCTAAAATGTCTTAATTTTCAAATGCAGTAACTAAAAATTGCAATGTAAATGAGCTTAAAATAGTTAGTATCTTTTTTCACAAATAAGAAAAGGAAATATTCTTTCTAGCTTACTTACAGATAATGAAGTATGTATTACCATGTTTCAAGTTTACTGGTTATTTTTTATATACCATTTATGTAGATTTTTACAAACTTGGTTTAAATATAGTCTAAAACACTGACACAGCAGAAATGAGACAAGATTTTTAACAACATAAGTAAAAAAAATAATATTTTAAATATACCAGTCAGGAAAAAATATCAATATAATATATATATGTACACAGAATACATGGCAGACTATTGACCTGATTTGAATATCCTCAAGAAGATTTTTTTTTTAAACTTGTAAAATTTAAGACATTTTATTTATCCGTTTACCAGTCTATTATTACATAGGATCTATGATCCTTAGACTCTCACCTGATTGATTTGGCCCTACATGTATGTAGTCCGTTTGAGGCTACTGTAATAACCTATATGTGTTGTAGCTAACACGTTTTGAGTAGACTAGATAAAAGGACTGACCTGTAGACTGTCGGACATTGAGTAATCACAATAGCTCATACTGTATTTTGAGACAGATGAGCTAGGGCAAATTATAACAAAAAAGGTTTTTGGTGTAAACTACTCAGGTTAAACATCTTTTTAAAGAGTTTCAATTTAGAAGGAAAAAAATTAAGGAGGTGGTGGACGTCCCCTTTTTAGGTGTCAATAAATTAGAATCTAACACGTTTAAATGTTTGGTTCTCATTATTTCTTTTTATTTAAACCGTAGTATAATTAAAGCTCAGATGCCTATTAATCTGGTGTGCATATGCTTTCAGACATATATGGGTATCCTGTAAACACAAATACATAAGTTTTATATAATAATCAAATTAGAGACTTAAAAATTGGGAATTAAGTTTCTAAACTTTTCCCAAGACTTTACAAATTCTTTATATTTATCTGTCTGCCTGGCACTGTATTTTTCAATGTTATGTAAGTCTATTATTTGAGACTTAAAGTTTTCAAGAGTTGGCCTTAACCTTTTTATACTATTGTAATATATATAGTGCTTTGCATATAATATGAGTTTATTTAATATACATTCTTTTTTTGTGTTACCAAACAGTATGTCAGACAATGTCCAGTTATTAAAGATCAGATTGCATTTATTTTTTATGTAAGATTGGAGTTGGAGCCAAAATTGTTTTGTAACAGCACAATCATGAAACAAATGTGTTAATGTCTCTAGTTCATTTTGGCAAAACGTGCATGTATCATCATTAACAATTTTAATTTTTTTCAATAAATAGTTTGTTGCTAAAATCCTGTGTTTATTCCTAAATTGTAGCCATATCAATTTTGGATCTTTTGTAGTTTTATGCACTCTCTCATATATTGAATTTGTTTCAAAGAAGGTTCTTTCTATAACATTACCCAGCTCATTTTTCCATTTTTGCAAGGAGTTTGGGTAGTGTCCTACCTGTTGCATTTTTGTTATAAATTGATCTACATCCTTTCTTATCCTTAATTATTTCAGCCAGACTTTGGGGGATGTGCACATAATAGTTGATTCTTTTCAATAAATGCTTAATATTATTTTCATCAAGGAATTTATTTACTGCAGTCAACATACCCCTATACTCCAAGAAGTAACTATTGATATTAAAGTTTTCTAAAAAATCATTATAAGAGTAAAATTCCCCATCCTGATTTATGAGATCGCCCAAAAAGAGAATACCACCTGAGGTCCATCTATTTATACAAACACTTGAATTTCCAACTCTGATACCAGGGTTATGCCATAAATGAATAGAGTAACACTGATGGCTACTAACTGGTGTTACATTTAAAGAGAGGACGTAGTAACTGTAGAGAACATCTTTCCAAAAAGGGTTCATATCTAAATGTAGTTTTGTTTTAATAAAGTCTGTACCATATTTGAAACTATGCATTATGGTGGACAAGAGATTTGTACAAGCTGACTAAATTTATTTTCCTGTTTAAGAAGCCTTCTTATCCAAGTCACTTTTAAACTATTCATAAAATATTTTAGGTCAACCATCTTTAGTCCCCCAAATTTGTAATCCTGGGTGATAATATTTCGTTTCACCTTATCTCTTGAATTGTTCCACAGAAATTTAAAGAACATATTTTGAATGATATTTTGATATTGATTTTGGCTAAAGGTAGATTTGGTAGACTCAAAATTAAATGATTAAATGAAGAGCAAGGGATTTTATAACTACTTACCTACCAATAGGGCTTAAAATTCTCTTAGACCAACTGGCAAATAATTTTTTTACTTCTTCAATTTTTGAGTCATAGTTCAAATCTATGATTTCAGAAAGGTTGGTTTTAAACTTAACCCCTAGTCCAGTAAAAATGTCATCATTCCATGCCAGGTTATATTCTGGACAGAGAATTATATTACTATCTTTTCGGGATCCGAACCAAATTACTTTTGTTTTTTCTGTGTTAATATATAGGCCTGAGATACTAGCATAAAATTTTAATGTTAACATTGTGTTCTTTAAAGAATTGGCTGTGCCATCTAAAAATAAACTTGTGTCGTCCGCATATTGAGAAATTAAGTATTCATGTTCATGGATTTTTATACCTTTGATATCTTTGTTGTTTCTTTGAATGAACAGGTAGGGTGATAGAGCATCTCCTTGGCGACAGCCTCTCTGTAGAGGGAACCATTCTGACATATGACCATTTACAATGACGCAAGACTCGGTAATAAGTTTAATCCAAGATTTTATTGAATCCCCAAAATTTAAAAAGTCTAAAACTTGATGCATAAAATTCCATGCTACGGTATGGAATGCTGCTGCAAAATCGATCAGTAATAAAAGTCCAGGCATATTATTTTGTTCTGTATAATGGAATAGGTCATATAGCATTCGTATGTTCGAAGCCATTAGTCTACCTGGTAAAAAGCCACTTTGATCTTCATTTATGATATTTCCTAAGATACTTTTAATGCGAAAGGCAATTGAAGATGAGGCAATTTTGTAGGCAACATTTAATAAAGATATTGGTCTCCAATTTTTCAAATAGAGTTTGTCTTTATTTCCTTTGGGTATACAAGTTATGACTCCCTGTTTTTGAGTAACTGACAGTTCTCCTATTGATTGGGCATAATTTATTGAACGTACTAATAATATACCTATATCTTTCCAATTTTTTTTAAAGAATTCAACTATAAAGCCATCATTTCCTGGACTTGTGTTATTAGACATACGTTTTAAGGAGTTAAGCATTTCAGTATATGTGAGAGCCCCTTCAATCGATCGGCTGTCTAAGTCGGATAATTTTGGTACATTATAATTAGCTAATTTGTCTTTAAACGATATATTTTCTGTTTCTTTTATTGTGTACAGTTTTTTATAATGTTGTTTAGTTTCTTGAATAATTTCATCCTGCATATTTAAAGTATCTCCTTTTTCTGATATTAAGGAATTCATATGTTTTGAGACATAGTGTCTGTTTTCTAAATTGCAGAAGTAACGAGTGGATTTTTCTACTTCCTGTATCCATTTAGCTTTTGATCGAATTAAGACTCCATTCATTTTTTTCTTTCTTAATTCTAACAATTATTTTTTTTTATTTTCCAAAACAACATAGTCAATATTTTTTTCTTTTTCAATTAATTCTATATCTTTTAACAGTTTATTTTCCTTATTGATTTCTGTTTTTTTCTTACGTGATGCATAACTTATTGTCATTCCTCTTATATTCATAAGCAAAGTTTCAAATAATAGTTGGTCATTAATATTAAATTTTCCATAGCATTTTAGTAGCAAACTATTAACCAAGTATTAGGTGTATCACCTAAACAAGACTATTGCTATTACTAATGTTATATTATACTTTACTACCATTAATTTAGAGCATGAAAAATAACTATTTCTCAATTCAAGAGAAACTTTATCTAAATTTCCGCTGGTATGTTTTGGAAATATTAAGAAAATAATTCCCTAATTTTAAACTGTCGATGCTGATCTGATATTGTGGTAAAGGAAACCTATAAAATACATTGTTTTTAGTATTTACTATACAAACACGTGTTCGCATCAGTAAATGTACTACAGGTATAGATAGTTTGCGATTAGGTAAGACCCCATACATCTTGAATATCTTTAAAACAAATAATGCATTGTATTGAATGGGCTATCCATTGTATGGCCCTTACCACACCAGTGATGGGAAAACCAACATAAAGTTATGTCTAGGCACAAATTCATATTTCCAATTGTCACTGATGCGATTCTATATGTACAGTTATAACTGACCTATTAGCCGAGTTGTGCTGCCGTGGTTATTTCTCTCACCCATATGTTTTCCCCGATTTACTAGACTTGGAATTTTATGTTTATAAGTTCTATACATTAATATTTACAATGAACTATCGCAAAACGTGATGTGGCCTTATGTCCCACTAGGGATGAAGAGGATAAGATGTAATCGCAAGACCGGACATGCAACAGCCATTTTTGTATGGCCGTGTGGCTCTCGAACGATACTTACATGCATTATCAACATAGCTGACTTATCTAATGTGTAGCCTGGCAATGCATCTTGAGTACTTTTTCTGTTTTTCTCAGCTTAGGCTTTAGCTTTAAAAACTGTCTATTCTAGACGAACACACACGGTTTGTTTAGATATACGTGCCTTACACTTAGCCACAATGAATATACGGTTATAGGTAAATCCCTAACACTGGCATGTCAAAGTTCACTTTGCGGTACATACAACGACATTGTAATGCTTTACTGTTAAATATTGAACATTGACATATCAGGGCTAGAGGTCAATCAATAACAGATTACAATGGGTCAATAAATGATAGTAAGTCAGTGAAAAAATGCTAGATTACCTCCCTGCGTCAAATGTAAAAGTTCATATAATTTCTATATACATGTACTAGTAACTATACCAAAGAATAAAAATATTTCAATTACAATGAAAACATTTTTATATTCAGTATGGAGTTGGTATGATGTCTTTATGGTTTCCAGTAACTTTACACCAATATCAGATTAACGGCTCTTCAGAAATTTGATATTTATGCCATATGTTTTACAACAAACAGCCTATAGCATATTTGCATCTATACTACTTGTAGTGTGTGTTCGTATAATAGTCGTGTTACACAGTGATTTCTTTGAACCCTGATTTATTACCGAGATAAAGCTAAATAAATGAGAATATTCCATTTATGTTGTTGTTTATATGTATGCAGCAGGGAACGGATGGTACCGGACTCAAGTGCATAACCTGCAGTTTCTTTGACACAAGTATACAATCACTTTTCACAAGTAGTAATATTTTAAAGACATACAACATGGGTTTAATGCACGGCAAAGATCAACTGCATAGGCTTTATCTGGGAATAACAAAAACATAATACATGGGTTTATGGTTCTAATGTTGAGAACCAGATTAATATATAGAACAATGAAACGTATCTAGCAAATGAAAAGCGTAGACACGACGTAATAAAACCGGTATACGTATTTTAGACAAAATCATATGTTTAATAGTAGGGTAGAACGTAAGGTACAACCGACTTGCGTAAGTATGATCTAAATTTGATATAAAGTAGCATGGAACGTCAGATAATAGGTGGATCGGGGAAACGTAGTTAGGTATAATAGTAGATACAAGAGTAGATCGGTCTAACGTTTTGTCCAGTTAAACCGAGTATTAATAGCATGAAAGATTGATATATACAAGAGTAGATCTGGCCAACGTTGTTTACAGTTTAGCCAGGTGCATATTGTATGAAAAACACAAAATATAAGAGTAGATCCGGCTTACGTACAACCGTTCGAAAGTAGATCCGTCATACGTTTTTTCCAGTTTTTCCGAGAATTAATAGCTGGAAACATTGTTATTTACAAGAGTAGATCCGGCTAACGTTGTTTACTGGTTAAAGGGGGGCATATTGTATCATACAACATAAAATGTAAGAGTAGATCCGGCTTACGTACACCCGTACTAGAGTAGATCCGTCTTACGTACAACCCACTTAAACAGAGTATAAATAGCTGGAAAGGTTGTTATATACAAGAGTAGATCCGGCTAACGTTGTTTACTGGTTAGAGGGGTGCATATTGTATCAAAAACACAAAATGTAAGAGTAGATCCGGCTTACGTACACCCGTACTAGAGTAGATCCGTCTTACGTACAACCCACTTAAACAGAGTATAAATAGCTGGAAAGGTTGTTAAATACAAGATTTGATCAGGCTTACGTTGTTTACTGGTTAGAAGGGTGCATATTGTATCAAAAAACATAAAATGTAAGAGTAGATCCGGCTTACGTACGCTCGTACTAGAGTAGATCCGTCTTACGTACAACCCACTTAAACAGAGTATAAATAGCTGGAAAGGTTGTTATATACAAGATTTGATCAGGCTTACGTTGTTTACTGGTTAAAGGGGGGCATATTGTATCATACAACATAAAATGTAAGAGTAGATCCGGCATACGTACACCCGTACTAGAGTAGATCCGTCTTACGTACAACCCACTTAAACAGAGTATAAATAGCTGGAAAGGTTGTAATATACAAGATTTAATCAGGCTTACGTTGTTTACTGGTTAGAGGGGGGCAAATTGTATAAAAAAAACATAAAATGTAAGAGTAGATCCGGCTTACGTACACACGTACTAGAGTAGATCCGTCTTACGTACAACCCACTTAAACAGAGTATAAATAGCTGGAAATATTGTAATATACAAGAGTAGATCCGGCTTACGTTGTTTACTGGTTAGAGGGGTGCATATTGTATCAAAAACATAAAATGTAAGAGTAGATCCGGCTAACGTACACCCGTACTAGAGTAGATCCGTCTTACGTACAACCCACTTAAACAGAGTATTAATAGCTGGAAAGGTTGTAATATACAATAGTTGATCTGGCTAACGTTGTTTACTGGTTAGAGGGGTGCATATTGTATCAAAAACACAAAATGTAAGAGTAGATCCGGCTTACGTACATCCGTACTAGAGTAGATCCGTCTTACGTACAACCCACTTAAAAAGAGTATTAATAGCTGGAAAGGCTGTTATATACAAGAGTAGATCCGGCTAACGTTGTTTACTGGTAAGAGGGGTGCAAATTGTATAAAAAACATAAAATGTAAGAGTAGATCCGGCTTACGTACACCCGTACTATAGAAGATCCGTCTTACGTACAACCCACTTAAACAGAGTATAACTAGCTGGAAAGGTTGTAATACACATGAGTTTATCAGGCTAACGTTGTTTAGTGGTTAGAGGGGTGCATATTGTATCAAAAAACATAAAATGTAAGAGTAGATCCGGCTTACGTACACCCGTTCTAGAGTAGATCCGTCTTACGTACAGCCGTACTAGAGTAGATCCGTCTTACGTGTTTTAGAGGTAAAGCGAGCACTTACAGTTAGAAAGATTGTTTATGACAAGAGTGGATCCGGCTTACGTTATGTCCAACATCCTTGTTACGTTTTGTAATTATTGATACAGCCTCTCTTGAAATTCCGAATGCGAGAGGTCTAGTGTTCGATTCCTGGCAGCGTCATATCAAAGTCGTTAATACGGTACTGGTAAGGAGTCCGTCTTTGGTGCTCAGCATAGTAAGTTCCAGATAACACTTACTTAGTTCGGAGTTAGGATATTGTGAATGAGTAATTTCTTTGACTGAAATATTGCTCACCAGTTGGACAATAAAATCAAACACATCAAACAGTTATAGAATATGTGATGGGAGACCTGTTTGTAGTTAAAGGTCACGGTGACCTTGACCTTTGAAATAGTGACATTAAAAAAATAACGTACACACATCCAAGTACAGTTTGAGGATCTTACGTCCAATCGTTCTCGACTTATTGAAAAAGTTTCACAGAGAAGATCGTTACTGTTCAACAGTATGGTGTAGGGTTTTTGCTGCTTGTTTTCAGAGAAAACGAAAGTAGACTGAATTACCAACAAACAATCAAATTGATAGTAAACAATATTTATTTATGTTTGTTTAACTCATCTGTACAGAACACAAATCATATAAAATTGTATCGTATCATGGATAACCAAAAACGAAGTACTACTTTTGACCAAATAACGATGTACGTTAAACGGATCTACTCCTGCGTACGTTAAACGGATCTACTATAATGCTTCCCTTTTAGATTACGTAGAGAGTTTTATAGAGGACATTTTTTTAATTGATCTCTTTTGTA
>JASFXZ010000103.1:0-84209 GCA_032209605.1 Mactromeris polynyma | reverse complement strand
TACACCCGGGAAGCATTAGAGTAGATCCGTCTTACGTACGAAGCAGTAGATCCGTTTAACGTACAGTATTCCTACGCTAAAACCTCTACCATACAGTTTGACCCATACTTTAGGTACAGGAATCTAACGCTTCCAGCGTCACGTGACAACAAAGATGGAGACATTTCACACGTATGATGAGGCTGACGCCTTTATTAAAGATATAGAAACTTCAACTACAAACAGGTTGATCGTATACAAGAAAACCAGTGGCGTTAAAGACAAAAGTGAGATATTTCTTAACGTTCATGTATCTTTTTTTACATCATGTTCAATGAATTTGTCGGCTTGCGTGTTTTCCGGCTTAATTGGGGCGGGGGGGGGGGATTCTGTATATTTTATTATTACCTGTAAACAAAGTATATCGGATCTTATCATGAATAAATCACTTTGTCTTATATTTTATACTCGATTTATTTTTAGAGCACGTTTGCAAGATATAATCATGTATATACATGTACCTAACATTGTATGAAATGTTTCGGCTAACATGAGTCGGTTGTACGTAAGACGGATCTACTCTAGTACGGGTGTACGTAAGCCGGATCTACTCTTACATTTTATGTATTTTGATACAATATGCACCCCTCTAACCAGTAAACAACGTAAGCCTGATCAAATCTTGTATATAACAACCTTTCCAGCTATTTATACTCTGTTTAAGTGGGTTGTACGTAAGACGGATCTACTCTAGTACGGGTGTACGTAAGCCGGATCTACTCTTACATTTTGTGTTTTTGATACAATATGCACCCCTCTAACCAGTAAACAACGTTAGCCGGATCTACTCTTGTATATAACAACCTTTCCAGCTATTTATACTCTGTTTAAGTGGGTTGTACGTAAGACGGATCTACTCTAGTACAGGTGTACGTAAGCCGGATCTACTCTTACATTTTATGTTTTTTTATACCATATGCACCCCTCTAACCAGTAAACAACGTAAGCCTGATCAAATCTTGTATATAACAACCTTTCCAGCTATTTATACTCTGTTAAAGTGGGTTGTACGTAAGACGGATCTACTCTAGTACGGATGTACGTAAGCCGGATCTACTCTTACATTTTATGTTTTTTTATACAATATGCACCCCTCTAACCAGTAAACAACGTAAGCCTGATCAAATCTTGTATATAACAACTTTTCCAGCTATTTTTACTCTGTTTAAGTGGGTTGTACGTAAGACGGATCTACTCTAGTACGGTTGTACGTAAGCCGGATCTACTCTTACATTTTATGTTTTTGTATACAATATGCATCCCTCTAACCAGTAAACAACGTTAGCCGGATCTACTCTTGTATATAACAACCTTTCCAGCTATTTATACTCTGTTTAAGTGGGTTGTACGTAAGACGGATCTACTCTAGTACAGGTGTACGTAAGCCGGATCTACTCTTACATTTTATGTTTTTTTATACAATATGCACCCCTCTAACCAGTAAACAACGTAAGCCTGATCAAATCTTGTATATAACAACCTTTCCAGCTATTTATACTCTGTTAAAGTGGGTTGTACGTAAGACGGATCTACTCTAGTACGGATGTACGTAAGCCGGATCTACTCTTACATTTTATGTTTTTTTATACAATATGCACCCCTCTAACCAGTAAACAACGTAAGCCTGATCAAATCTTGTATATAACAACTTTTCCAGCTATTTTTTCTCTGTTTAAGTGGGTTGTACGTAAGACGGATCTACTCTAGTACGGTTGTACGTAAGCCGGATCTACTCTTACATTTTATGTTTTTGTATACAATATGCATCCCTCTAACCAGTAAACAACGTTAGCCGGATCTACTCTTGTATATAACAACCTTTCCAGCTATTTTTACTCTGTTTAAGTGGGTTGTACGTAAGACGGATCTACTCTAGTACGGTTGTACGTAAGCCGGATCTACTCTTACATTTTATGTTTTTGTATACTTTCCAGCTATTTATACTTACAAACATAAGAACTCATAATATAGGCCTTGTCTGTAGATCAAGTACATCTTTGTATATTTGTTTTAGTATGGAATAATTAAGCATTCAAATTTTGAAATTTTTGAATAGATTTTGTATTATTTTTTGTTTGTCGTTGCATGGCCATAAGCATTTGGTCATACGTATGTTCACGTAACTGCTGGTTAGTCCGGAGATGGTGTGTAGAATGTCAGCTGATTTAGTTATCAGTCATAGTACCTAGTACCTAGCTTTACAGTCCGTCGGTTTGTCTAGTCGTGTCAAAAACAACTCATGATACAAACATATGAAACTGATATCTGTGTTAATAGTATATACCAAATGTTTATTGTTCTGTTATAAACATACATGTTGAACAGTTTATTTTACTTTTCATAGTAAAGACGTCGAGCACAGGAGGCACCATAGTTTTGTGGAGAACAGTTTAAGTTACAATAGAGAAGAAAAGAGGAAGTTTTGTTTCGGCGCAGCTTACCTCACTTTAGAGGCAAGTATAGTAACCGTATATCAGAAAGTCTATCAAAATTAATTCATAACGCATACCAAATCAGAGCATTATACCAGGTACCAATATTTGTTGTTAAAGATATATTTATACAATGTTCTGTTCAATTTCTGTAAATTTCCTAAATATCTAGTTATATACAATTAAAAATCGTTCACCACATTATAATAATATGAACAGTAAATACTGACACGATTATTTGTACAATCCCCAGACAATCAGTACACTGACGAAGAAGACAACAAATGATTTGTTGTACAGCGTGCGGAATAAAGAGTAAGTAAATTATCAATAACTCCAAGTACAACAATATCGTACTTGTTACGCGCACTAACAAGAATGATAGACAACATGCGATAAATAAGATACGAGCTACTATATTGTGTTTGGTTCTTAACTATGTCTTCCACTTTTAGCAAATACATGTCTATGTAGTGAAATTTCTTATTTTATTTGCAATATTTTGTTAATCTCTTCAAACTGCTCAAAGATATAATATTTGTTAATTAGACATTTCTTGGCATTATAACATGTCAAATCCAATGTAATTTTAATAACTGTTACTAACAAGGTTTTAAACGTTGATCTGCTCATAATATCAAGTTGTTTGGTTACTTTTGATGGCACATTGAAGACATTATAACAATGACCTTAATGGGAATATAAATTATAGTGATTTTATTGTTTAATTTTTCTCATTGGTGTGTGTTTCATGTAAATCATTAAGTTACTGACAATAGAGAAATACACTACAGACACAAACTATTGGTTTTACAAGACTATTTTTTTTTTTTTTTTATTCATTTTAACCATACATTTGTACAAAGCAATAACATACGTACATGTTTATAAAAGGCAATATAGAATATAAATAAGTATTCGTTCTCAACAATGTACATATATAATTTCCTTATACCAGTTACCCCCCTTTGTAAAATTTTGATTATTTATCAATATATATATGTATATTTATTATGAGCTTCTTTTCTTTAACCAATAATTAAACCAACAAAATAAAGACAAAAATACAAACAATAATCAACTATGACCTCAGGTACTAATTGTGTAAGACTCTAAATTTATTTTCAAAAATTTCCATTTTGTCATTTTTTAAGGCTATTTCCTTTTCGATTATTATTCTCGATGAAAGATAGTTTAAAAACTGTTCAAAGCGCAATATCCCTAGTTTCTGTTTCATGTAGAAGATAAAATTCTTCATTAATATAATACTGTCATTAATCAAGTTGCTATGTTCACCCTTGCTTGTAATGCCAAAGCTTATAATTGAATAGTTAAAACTAACACCAATACCTTTTTCTCCTAAATATCTAGTTAAACTGTTCCACATAATCTGTGAATGATAACATGACCAAAATAAGTGTTCGATATTTTCCTCAAAACTATTACAAAAACAACACAAACTTGATTCCACAATGCGACATTTAAATAACAGTTTGTTTGTAGCAACTATTCGTTTAAGGTATTTGTACTGGAAATTCCGCAATTTAGTATCTATAGGTTTTACAAGACTATGGGCTCATGACAGTTTGGCTTCATAAAATTGTTAAAATATTCATGCAATGGTTTTTTATTTATTTCTGATGCCCTTTTGATAGCTTTTCATTCATTTCTGTTTTGATAAAGTTATAAAATGAAAAATAATTTACCACGAGAGTTAACATATGATATTTTTATTAAAAGGAGACCTGTGACTTCCTTACCTGCTATATTAGTCCACCACGTACCAGAAGGTAGTGCTTTATGGAAGACACTATACAGCGCCAAAATGTAAGAAAATTATTAAAACATTTATTCAGTATGTGAGATTGATGCATTAAAGGCATTTAACTTGAACAATAAGAAAAAAGAAGTCAGTGCTGTTGTCCATATTACCACATTGATGGTTTAATTTGAAGTAAGTCTAATTGATATCAGTTATTTGCGCAACTTTGTTTTGGATTTGTTCCGATGGCCAATTGGTATAATGCGGCCGTAATTTACATCGATAGGCGAGGGCGCCGTACAGTACGGGGTCGAATACTTATATAGATGCAAATTATAAGAAAACAGTAACATAATACACGAAACAACCTACAAATTCAAACAATTATAAACACATGTAAAACATTCTCATGTTTATCTTTTTCAGATTAGCTCCGAAATATATACTCTTCGTTGTAATGAAGGAGCTGTTTATAATCATAGCTATGCTATTTAGTCGTTCGTCGTACGAGGAGTGCCAGGCCGTGTGCCAAAAAACAGAAAAAGACAAGAGTATTTTCGGCATTTAAATACTGTAATAATGTTGATTTAGATGATTTTGATAAGGATGATGGATGGATCGATCAAAGTCAACATTATCATGATCATCAAGTGTAATTATATTCAGCAAATATATCAAACATTTAAGCAACATTGATTTTTACAATGGTTTTTTTTTGTATTTAATCATTTCACAATGTTGAAAGTTAATCTAAAATGTCTTAATTTTCAAATGCAGTAACTAAAAATTGCAATGTAAATGAGCTTAAAATAGTTAGTATCTTTTTTCACAAATAAGAAAAGGAAATATTCTTTCTAGCTTACTTACAGATAATGAAGTATGTATTACCATGTTTCAAGTTTACTGGTTATTTTTTATATACCATTTATGTAGATTTTTACAAACTTGGTTTAAATATAGTCTAAAACACTGACACAGCAGAAATGAGACAAGATTTTTAACAACATAAGTAAAAAAAATAATATTTTAAATATACCAGTCAGGAAAAAATATCAATATAATATATATATGTACACAGAATACATGGCAGACTATTGACCTGATTTGAATATCCTCAAGAAGATTTTTTTTTTAAACTTGTAAAATTTAAGACATTTTATTTATCCGTTTACCAGTCTATTATTACATAGGATCTATGATCCTTAGACTCTCACCTGATTGATTTGGCCCTACATGTATGTAGTCCGTTTGAGGCTACTGTAATAACCTATATGTGTTGTAGCTAACACGTTTTGAGTAGACTAGATAAAAGGACTGACCTGTAGACTGTCGGACATTGAGTAATCACAATAGCTCATACTGTATTTTGAGACAGATGAGCTAGGGCAAATTATAACAAAAAAGGTTTTTGGTGTAAACTACTCAGGTTAAACATCTTTTTAAAGAGTTTCAATTTAGAAGGAAAAAAATTAAGGAGGTGGTGGACGTCCCCTTTTTAGGTGTCAATAAATTAGAATCTAACACGTTTAAATGTTTGGTTCTCATTATTTCTTTTTATTTAAACCGTAGTATAATTAAAGCTCAGATGCCTATTAATCTGGTGTGCATATGCTTTCAGACATATATGGGTATCCTGTAAACACAAATACATAAGTTTTATATAATAATCAAATTAGAGACTTAAAAATTGGGAATTAAGTTTCTAAACTTTTCCCAAGACTTTACAAATTCTTTATATTTATCTGTCTGCCTGGCACTGTATTTTTCAATGTTATGTAAGTCTATTATTTGAGACTTAAAGTTTTCAAGAGTTGGCCTTAACCTTTTTATACTATTGTAATATATATAGTGCTTTGCATATAATATGAGTTTATTTAATATACATTCTTTTTTTGTGTTACCAAACAGTATGTCAGACAATGTCCAGTTATTAAAGATCAGATTGCATTTATTTTTTATGTAAGATTGGAGTTGGAGCCAAAATTGTTTTGTAACAGCACAATCATGAAACAAATGTGTTAATGTCTCTAGTTCATTTTGGCAAAACGTGCATGTATCATCATTAACAATTTTAATTTTTTTCAATAAATAGTTTGTTGCTAAAATCCTGTGTTTATTCCTAAATTGTAGCCATATCAATTTTGGATCTTTTGTAGTTTTATGCACTCTCTCATATATTGAATTTGTTTCAAAGAAGGTTCTTTCTATAACATTACCCAGCTCATTTTTCCATTTTTGCAAGGAGTTTGGGTAGTGTCCTACCTGTTGCATTTTTGTTATAAATTGATCTACATCCTTTCTTATCCTTAATTATTTCAGCCAGACTTTGGGGGATGTGCACATAATAGTTGATTCTTTTCAATAAATGCTTAATATTATTTTCATCAAGGAATTTATTTACTGCAGTCAACATACCCCTATACTCCAAGAAGTAACTATTGATATTAAAGTTTTCTAAAAAATCATTATAAGAGTAAAATTCCCCATCCTGATTTATGAGATCGCCCAAAAAGAGAATACCACCTGAGGTCCATCTATTTATACAAACACTTGAATTTCCAACTCTGATACCAGGGTTATGCCATAAATGAATAGAGTAACACTGATGGCTACTAACTGGTGTTACATTTAAAGAGAGGACGTAGTAACTGTAGAGAACATCTTTCCAAAAAGGGTTCATATCTAAATGTAGTTTTGTTTTAATAAAGTCTGTACCATATTTGAAACTATGCATTATGGTGGACAAGAGATTTGTACAAGCTGACTAAATTTATTTTCCTGTTTAAGAAGCCTTCTTATCCAAGTCACTTTTAAACTATTCATAAAATATTTTAGGTCAACCATCTTTAGTCCCCCAAATTTGTAATCCTGGGTGATAATATTTCGTTTCACCTTATCTCTTGAATTGTTCCACAGAAATTTAAAGAACATATTTTGAATGATATTTTGATATTGATTTTGGCTAAAGGTAGATTTGGTAGACTCAAAATTAAATGATTAAATGAAGAGCAAGGGATTTTATAACTACTTACCTACCAATAGGGCTTAAAATTCTCTTAGACCAACTGGCAAATAATTTTTTTACTTCTTCAATTTTTGAGTCATAGTTCAAATCTATGATTTCAGAAAGGTTGGTTTTAAACTTAACCCCTAGTCCAGTAAAAATGTCATCATTCCATGCCAGGTTATATTCTGGACAGAGAATTATATTACTATCTTTTCGGGATCCGAACCAAATTACTTTTGTTTTTTCTGTGTTAATATATAGGCCTGAGATACTAGCATAAAATTTTAATGTTAACATTGTGTTCTTTAAAGAATTGGCTGTGCCATCTAAAAATAAACTTGTGTCGTCCGCATATTGAGAAATTAAGTATTCATGTTCATGGATTTTTATACCTTTGATATCTTTGTTGTTTCTTTGAATGAACAGGTAGGGTGATAGAGCATCTCCTTGGCGACAGCCTCTCTGTAGAGGGAACCATTCTGACATATGACCATTTACAATGACGCAAGACTCGGTAATAAGTTTAATCCAAGATTTTATTGAATCCCCAAAATTTAAAAAGTCTAAAACTTGATGCATAAAATTCCATGCTACGGTATGGAATGCTGCTGCAAAATCGATCAGTAATAAAAGTCCAGGCATATTATTTTGTTCTGTATAATGGAATAGGTCATATAGCATTCGTATGTTCGAAGCCATTAGTCTACCTGGTAAAAAGCCACTTTGATCTTCATTTATGATATTTCCTAAGATACTTTTAATGCGAAAGGCAATTGAAGATGAGGCAATTTTGTAGGCAACATTTAATAAAGATATTGGTCTCCAATTTTTCAAATAGAGTTTGTCTTTATTTCCTTTGGGTATACAAGTTATGACTCCCTGTTTTTGAGTAACTGACAGTTCTCCTATTGATTGGGCATAATTTATTGAACGTACTAATAATATACCTATATCTTTCCAATTTTTTTTAAAGAATTCAACTATAAAGCCATCATTTCCTGGACTTGTGTTATTAGACATACGTTTTAAGGAGTTAAGCATTTCAGTATATGTGAGAGCCCCTTCAATCGATCGGCTGTCTAAGTCGGATAATTTTGGTACATTATAATTAGCTAATTTGTCTTTAAACGATATATTTTCTGTTTCTTTTATTGTGTACAGTTTTTTATAATGTTGTTTAGTTTCTTGAATAATTTCATCCTGCATATTTAAAGTATCTCCTTTTTCTGATATTAAGGAATTCATATGTTTTGAGACATAGTGTCTGTTTTCTAAATTGCAGAAGTAACGAGTGGATTTTTCTACTTCCTGTATCCATTTAGCTTTTGATCGAATTAAGACTCCATTCATTTTTTTCTTTCTTAATTCTAACAATTATTTTTTTTTATTTTCCAAAACAACATAGTCAATATTTTTTTCTTTTTCAATTAATTCTATATCTTTTAACAGTTTATTTTCCTTATTGATTTCTGTTTTTTTCTTACGTGATGCATAACTTATTGTCATTCCTCTTATATTCATAAGCAAAGTTTCAAATAATAGTTGGTCATTAATATTAAATTTTCCATAGCATTTTAGTAGCAAACTATTAACCAAGTATTAGGTGTATCACCTAAACAAGACTATTGCTATTACTAATGTTATATTATACTTTACTACCATTAATTTAGAGCATGAAAAATAACTATTTCTCAATTCAAGAGAAACTTTATCTAAATTTCCGCTGGTATGTTTTGGAAATATTAAGAAAATAATTCCCTAATTTTAAACTGTCGATGCTGATCTGATATTGTGGTAAAGGAAACCTATAAAATACATTGTTTTTAGTATTTACTATACAAACACGTGTTCGCATCAGTAAATGTACTACAGGTATAGATAGTTTGCGATTAGGTAAGACCCCATACATCTTGAATATCTTTAAAACAAATAATGCATTGTATTGAATGGGCTATCCATTGTATGGCCCTTACCACACCAGTGATGGGAAAACCAACATAAAGTTATGTCTAGGCACAAATTCATATTTCCAATTGTCACTGATGCGATTCTATATGTACAGTTATAACTGACCTATTAGCCGAGTTGTGCTGCCGTGGTTATTTCTCTCACCCATATGTTTTCCCCGATTTACTAGACTTGGAATTTTATGTTTATAAGTTCTATACATTAATATTTACAATGAACTATCGCAAAACGTGATGTGGCCTTATGTCCCACTAGGGATGAAGAGGATAAGATGTAATCGCAAGACCGGACATGCAACAGCCATTTTTGTATGGCCGTGTGGCTCTCGAACGATACTTACATGCATTATCAACATAGCTGACTTATCTAATGTGTAGCCTGGCAATGCATCTTGAGTACTTTTTCTGTTTTTCTCAGCTTAGGCTTTAGCTTTAAAAACTGTCTATTCTAGACGAACACACACGGTTTGTTTAGATATACGTGCCTTACACTTAGCCACAATGAATATACGGTTATAGGTAAATCCCTAACACTGGCATGTCAAAGTTCACTTTGCGGTACATACAACGACATTGTAATGCTTTACTGTTAAATATTGAACATTGACATATCAGGGCTAGAGGTCAATCAATAACAGATTACAATGGGTCAATAAATGATAGTAAGTCAGTGAAAAAATGCTAGATTACCTCCCTGCGTCAAATGTAAAAGTTCATATAATTTCTATATACATGTACTAGTAACTATACCAAAGAATAAAAATATTTCAATTACAATGAAAACATTTTTATATTCAGTATGGAGTTGGTATGATGTCTTTATGGTTTCCAGTAACTTTACACCAATATCAGATTAACGGCTCTTCAGAAATTTGATATTTATGCCATATGTTTTACAACAAACAGCCTATAGCATATTTGCATCTATACTACTTGTAGTGTGTGTTCGTATAATAGTCGTGTTACACAGTGATTTCTTTGAACCCTGATTTATTACCGAGATAAAGCTAAATAAATGAGAATATTCCATTTATGTTGTTGTTTATATGTATGCAGCAGGGAACGGATGGTACCGGACTCAAGTGCATAACCTGCAGTTTCTTTGACACAAGTATACAATCACTTTTCACAAGTAGTAATATTTTAAAGACATACAACATGGGTTTAATGCACGGCAAAGATCAACTGCATAGGCTTTATCTGGGAATAACAAAAACATAATACATGGGTTTATGGTTCTAATGTTGAGAACCAGATTAATATATAGAACAATGAAACGTATCTAGCAAATGAAAAGCGTAGACACGACGTAATAAAACCGGTATACGTATTTTAGACAAAATCATATGTTTAATAGTAGGGTAGAACGTAAGGTACAACCGACTTGCGTAAGTATGATCTAAATTTGATATAAAGTAGCATGGAACGTCAGATAATAGGTGGATCGGGGAAACGTAGTTAGGTATAATAGTAGATACAAGAGTAGATCGGTCTAACGTTTTGTCCAGTTAAACCGAGTATTAATAGCATGAAAGATTGATATATACAAGAGTAGATCTGGCCAACGTTGTTTACAGTTTAGCCAGGTGCATATTGTATGAAAAACACAAAATATAAGAGTAGATCCGGCTTACGTACAACCGTTCGAAAGTAGATCCGTCATACGTTTTTTCCAGTTTTTCCGAGAATTAATAGCTGGAAACATTGTTATTTACAAGAGTAGATCCGGCTAACGTTGTTTACTGGTTAAAGGGGGGCATATTGTATCATACAACATAAAATGTAAGAGTAGATCCGGCTTACGTACACCCGTACTAGAGTAGATCCGTCTTACGTACAACCCACTTAAACAGAGTATAAATAGCTGGAAAGGTTGTTATATACAAGAGTAGATCCGGCTAACGTTGTTTACTGGTTAGAGGGGTGCATATTGTATCAAAAACACAAAATGTAAGAGTAGATCCGGCTTACGTACACCCGTACTAGAGTAGATCCGTCTTACGTACAACCCACTTAAACAGAGTATAAATAGCTGGAAAGGTTGTTAAATACAAGATTTGATCAGGCTTACGTTGTTTACTGGTTAGAAGGGTGCATATTGTATCAAAAAACATAAAATGTAAGAGTAGATCCGGCTTACGTACGCTCGTACTAGAGTAGATCCGTCTTACGTACAACCCACTTAAACAGAGTATAAATAGCTGGAAAGGTTGTTATATACAAGATTTGATCAGGCTTACGTTGTTTACTGGTTAGAGGGGTGCATATTGAATAAAAAAACTCAAAATGTAAGAGTAGATCCGGCTTACGTACACCCGTACTAGAGTAGATCCGTCTTACGTACAACCCACTTAAACAGAGTATAAATAGCTGGAAAGGTTGTAATATACAAGATTTGATCAGGCTTACGTTGTTTACTGGTTAAAGGGGGGCATATTGTATCATACAACATAAAATGTAAGAGTAGATCCGGCATACGTACACCCGTACTAGAGTAGATCCGTCTTACGTACAACCCACTTAAACAGAGTATAAATAGCTGGAAAGGTTGTAATATACAAGATTTAATCAGGCTTACGTTGTTTACTGGTTAGAGGGGGGCAAATTGTATAAAAAAAACATAAAATGTAAGAGTAGATCCGGCTTACGTACACACGTACTAGAGTAGATCCGTCTTACGTACAACCCACTTAAACAGAGTATAAATAGCTGGAAATATTGTAATATACAAGAGTAGATCCGGCTTACGTTGTTTACTGGTTAGAGGGGTGCATATTGTATCAAAAACATAAAATGTAAGAGTAGATCCGGCTAACGTACACCCGTACTAGAGTAGATCCGTCTTACGTACAACCCACTTAAACAGAGTATTAATAGCTGGAAAGGTTGTAATATACAATAGTTGATCTGGCTAACGTTGTTTACTGGTTAGAGGGGTGCATATTGTATCAAAAACACAAAATGTAAGAGTAGATCCGGCTTACGTACATCCGTACTAGAGTAGATCCGTCTTACGTACAACCCACTTAAAAAGAGTATTAATAGCTGGAAAGGCTGTTATATACAAGAGTAGATCCGGCTAACGTTGTTTACTGGTAAGAGGGGTGCAAATTGTATAAAAAACATAAAATGTAAGAGTAGATCCGGCTTACGTACACCCGTACTATAGAAGATCCGTCTTACGTACAACCCACTTAAACAGAGTATAACTAGCTGGAAAGGTTGTAATACACATGAGTTTATCAGGCTAACGTTGTTTAGTGGTTAGAGGGGTGCATATTGTATCAAAAAACATAAAATGTAAGAGTAGATCCGGCTTACGTACACCCGTTCTAGAGTAGATCCGTCTTACGTACAGCCGTACTAGAGTAGATCCGTCTTACGTGTTTTAGAGGTAAAGCGAGCACTTACAGTTAGAAAGATTGTTTATGACAAGAGTGGATCCGGCTTACGTTATGTCCAACATCCTTGTTACGTTTTGTAATTATTGATACAGCCTCTCTTGAAATTCCGAATGCGAGAGGTCTAGTGTTCGATTCCTGGCAGCGTCATATCAAAGTCGTTAATACGGTACTGGTAAGGAGTCCGTCTTTGGTGCTCAGCATAGTAAGTTCCAGATAACACTTACTTAGTTCGGAGTTAGGATATTGTGAATGAGTAATTTCTTTGACTGAAATATTGCTCACCAGTTGGACAATAAAATCAAACACATCAAACAGTTATAGAATATGTGATGGGAGACCTGTTTGTAGTTAAAGGTCACGGTGACCTTGACCTTTGAAATAGTGACATTAAAAAAATAACGTACACACATCCAAGTACAGTTTGAGGATCTTACGTCCAATCGTTCTCGACTTATTGAAAAAGTTTCACAGAGAAGATCGTTACTGTTCAACAGTATGGTGTAGGGTTTTTGCTGCTTGTTTTCAGAGAAAACGAAAGTAGACTGAATTACCAACAAACAATCAAATTGATAGTAAACAATATTTATTTATGTTTGTTTAACTCATCTGTACAGAACACAAATCATATAAAATTGTATCGTATCATGGATAACCAAAAACGAAGTACTACTTTTGACCAAATAACGATGTACGTTAAACGGATCTACTCCTGCGTACGTTAAACGGATCTACTATAATGCTTCCCGGACATCACAGCCTCGGAAAACTTCATTTATTTTGCTAAAACATTTATACTAATTTCCTGCATGAAAAAAATGACTACCTTCCGTGTGTTGGCGGGTAGAGGGAAAACATAAAAACCCCCATAGCTCCGAACTCTAAAAATGCGTTTTCATCAATTAAATCAAACTCTATACTGTAGTCAAAATGTTGATACATGCAATGTTTAGAAGGTAAGTAGGACAGTGGTATGTCAATCGTAAAAATCAAAATACCCGTGCACGAAAACTACGTTTATATAATTAAATAAGGCCAGTGTAAAATTTTTGCATTTATCAAGTATGTTACGCATTAAATAAAATTTTATGGGCCCATAAAATCATTTATGTCATTGGAAAGTTTTTCTCTCCGGACCGAATGGTACGGTTGTTACGGCTTTTAACTATGATAGCGTCCTTTATGTTGTTCAGCCAATGGCTGCTCTGTATTATAATCACGTGGGATAATCATCCAATCGTAAGCGTTACAGCCATTACTTTGTGATTATTGACGAAGGTAGCCACCTCGTCAATTTTCTAATTTAACTCGTATTATTTGGAGTATTGAAAGGAATTGAAGGTTATTTATTTATTCCTTGTGATTAAGTATTGTTTAAAGTATCTTTTGGACTTATTTGTTTGGGGCGGCGATCCCACTTCAGAGTGCAATTTAGGTGGCAAGATTTAACTTTGACTTCTGCGTAATAACGCGGGATTTGAGACCGAGTACCAAAGCGCGGGAACCAAGATGGCGGCGCCCACGACAAAGAAAATTCAGTTATTCGGACATTCTTTTGTTAAACGTTTGAGGGAGTTTGTCAGACATTCGGACGATTTCAAGTTTGATTTGAATTTACACGGACACCCTCTAATACAATATTCGGGATATCCTGGTGCTAAAGTACAAAATTTGATGAGAAATGTTGAAGTTATCAGCGATTTCCAGCCAGACATAGTTGTTTTATTCGTGGGTACGAATGACATTTACGACGTGAACATTACACCCAGAGCGGTTGCTCATCACATTGTCGATTTAGTGGAACAGTTACTATTTGTAGTAGGAGTTAGTAAAGTGTTGGTGATGCAAGTGTTACACCGGGGATACTCATTGCGTCATTCAAGATATCCTGTAAACCCTGAGTTGTATAATGCCAGGGTGGATGAACTGAACATTTTGTTATCCGAAATGCTGAATAAGTCAGATCATGGGAGAAGTTACCTATGGAGAATGAAAGGATTCTGGTCTACGGAAAGTAAAGAAAAGAACTTTGCAAAAGACGGTTGCCACCTATCAAACTCTGGTCAGCTCAGGTTGATTTCCAACATACGAGCCGCAGTGGTCGCCGCCCTGAGACAGTCAATATGAGGTGGTCTTTAAGATACGTATGATTTATTACTGTTTTTGAGTTATACCCTTGGTTAACTTATATGCAAGCGACCGATTGAGACATGTCATAAATAGAGCAGGGTTCATAATCGGATTGCTTTATATACAATCTAGACTTTAACCTAGTGCTATTTCAGCTTGTCATTATATGTCGGCACATCCATATTATACGGTTTCTCAATACTAAATAGTCTAATGGCTTTGCATATTTTACAGTTTGAGATGTCTATGCACCATCCCTATTTATTTGCAACAAAGACACTCTGCTGTAGTGACATTTGAGACGACTGTGGACTCACTGGTCTCATGTATTGTATTTATATGTACCAATAGGTTTATTGTCACAATGTCAGTTTATCTGCCAATTCATGCAGTATATTGAATTTTACGGGATTTAGTTGCCAGTTCCCGTCAACATATTTTGCATGATTTAGTTGCCAATTCATGCCAAACTAGGTATTTTGTGGGATTTAGTAGCCAGTTCCCACCACACACATTATTACATGATTTATTTACCAGTGCATGTCTGGGTATATAATTTTACGGGATTTAGTTGCCAGTTCCCGTCACATTTGCATGATTTAGTTGCCAGTTCATGCCACAACAATATTTTGTCGGTTTAGTTGCCAGTTCCGACACATATTTATTTATTATTTCCAGCATTATGTTATACATATTTTAGTGTTTCATGGAGTTACAGTTTTGTGTGGCATTATCGAAATATGGTAATTATACTTACCAGTTAAGGATTAATGTCCGAGGTTTGTTGGTTAATAATATTAAATAGCCAAAAAGTCAAGCGAGTGGCTCACCACTACATTAAAGGTGGCCAGTTCATGGGTTCATGTTGAAGTAGTGGTTTGGCTGTCCATTCCTATTTTCACACATCACATACTTCTGTTATTTTCAGATGAGACCAACAAGAAAGTCAAAGAGGAAGGCCACTAACCAAACCATTTCTACGTGTTCTTGTTGTGGAACTAGTCAGAGTAAACGCCCAAATACCACAGACACGGGCAACGACACTCACACCCATTCACAGAGTGCAAATATTACAGCAGTGCCACAAAGAGACACTGTTTCGGTTAGTGTGGGACCGGATCAGCCAACACATTCTGTCAGTGTGGGACATGAACCAACCATTTCAGTTAGTGCGGGGCGTGACCTGTCAACCAATAATGACAATATTAGTGACACGCCACAGCAAGCTTATGTAAGTGACAATGTGACATTTCAAGATCATGCACCAGCAGCTAATAACAGGGAGCAGAGAACACCACAGTCCGGTGATTTACAAGCACATGTGATGATGGGTGCTGCTAGGCAGCAAAGAACTTTGCAAGGTGGTGTCAATTTACAGAGCCAGAACTATGCCCTAAATGCTTATGAGTCGGACACTGATGAGGAACAGGAAACTATTACATCAGTAAATCAGGCGGTTTCGGGTCATGCAAAAAGCCTTATAGCAGGTAATGGCACTCAATATGCTGAACCAATCAGTACCCCTATAGTTAATCAAATTAAAAAATCAGTCCGTAAAGATATTTGGAATAACAAATTTATAGATTTGGCAATTCTCTTGCCCACTTCCAACAATGCTATGGCAAACAAACCTAAATTTACGTTACAAATGGATAAACATGCAAACCTTTCTATCATGCCCAATTCTTACACTAAGAAAATTACCAACATCGATATGTGGACATCTGCCTTTTTAAGGTTCACAGCAGTTTATTGTGTCCAATACCCTACTGAAACTGCTCAGCTGATGAAGTATGCGGAAATTGTTCGCGACATTGCCAACCGTCGTACTGGTCTAGCTTTCCAGTTTTACGACACGCAATTTAGAATGTTAAGGGAGTCCGTTTTGATACCTTGGGATAGACTCCACACAGAATTCTGGCTGATGGCATGTACCAATTTTCAACCCAGTCAATCTTTTCAGTCCTTTCAGCCAACTCAGTCCTTTCGTCAACCCAAACAATTCAACAGTCAGTTTCGCCAAGACAAACCAAAACGGTTTCTTGACCAAACATGCTGGAATTTCAACAAACGATCACAATGTCATGCATCCAAATGTCCTCACCCCCATGTCTGTGGGTTCTGCAGAGGTACCCATGCAGCCTACAACTGTAGTCATTCCAGCAAAGAACAAGCTGGGAAATCAGTATCAGCCCCTAGGTCAACAACGGCAGCATATCCCAGTAAAACGGCAAAATAAGGATAAAGTAGTTACACCAGTCAAAGTAGACATTTTTGCAAACTATGTGAAAGGTTATATCTTTGATGATTATCTAATCAAGGGTTTCCAGGAGGGTTTTAAACTAGGTTATATTGGCCCTAGAGTAGCAACTTCATCATCAAACTTAAAGTCTTGTATGGAAAATCCTACAGAGGTTAACCGCAAGATCCAAGTTGAGCTTGATATCGGTAGATTAAAAGGTCCATTTGATACCCCACCTTTGGAACATTTACGAATCAGTCCCATAGGCCTGGTCCCCAAAAAAACGCAGGGCCAATTTAGGTTAATTCACCATCTAAGTTATCCACATGGTCATTCAGTAAATGATTTTATTGCTGAAGATCTGTCCACAGTTTCATATTCATCTTTTGATGACGCAATCAAATTGTTGTTGGAATTAGGCAGAGGGACTCTGTTTAGCAAAACAGACATAGACTCAGCATTTAGGTTAATTCCAATTCACCCGTATGATCATCACCTTTTAGGTTTCACATTTGAGGGGAAATACTACTATGATACATGTCTTCCAATGGGGGCTTCTTCATCATGTGCAATTTTTGAACGTTTCAGTTGTGCGTTACAACATATTTCAGAAACACGCCTTCACATCAAGCACATGGTCCATATACTTGACGATTTTCTAATATTGGGTCCTCCTAATTCTTCAGTTTGCCAAGATAATCTAGATAAATTCTTGTGTCTATGTAAACAGGTAGGGGTTCCAATTAAAAAAGAGAAAACAGAAAATGCAACAACGGTTATCACTTTCTTGGGTCTTGAGTTAGATTCAGACAACATGGAAGCTAGACTTCCCAGGGACAAGTTGATGAAGCTGAGATCACAGCTTTTATCATTTCTGGGCGGTGTCGTCTTCGTTGAAGTCTCCTTATGGCGGTTTTTGTCCGCCCAGTGTTGTCTTTTGGGAACAACTTATTAGCAAAATTATCTTCGCATTTTGTTTGGTTATGTTTTTATGGCATTTAAAAAATAAATGCCCGTTATCAACTCATAACCTGTTTTCTGTTGTTCCTTATTCCTATCAAGTTCGCCCAGTGTTTGTGACTTCCACTTTTACACCACTTAAACAATACATAAATAAAATTTTATGGGCCCATAAAATCATTTATGTCATTGGAAAGTTTTTCTCTCCGGACCGAATGGTACGGTTGTTACGGCTTTTAACTATGATAGCGTCCTTTATGTTGTTCAGCCAATGGCTGCTCTGTATTATAATCACGTGGGATAATCATCCAATCGTAAGCGTTACAGCCATTACTTTGTGATTATTGACGAAGGTAGCCACCTCGTCAATTTTCTAATTTAACTCGTACCACCTCCACCCTTGCCTCCTCCACAATTATATTTCAGATTTAGATTTTTCGTTATTTCAAATAAGTTTTTGTTATTAACCGTATTTCGTTTTTGTCATTTTGTATTAGCAGATATTTTCAATATTATTCTAGTTATACATATATATGCATGTAATTCTTGTTATACATATATAGGTAAGGCGGTTTTTGTCCGCCCAGTGTTGTCTTTTGGGAACAACTTATTAGCAAAATTATCTTCGCATTTTGTTTGGTTATGTTTTTATGGCATTTAAAAAATAAATGCCCGTTATCAACTCATAACCTGTTTTCTGTTGTTCCTTATTCCTATCAAGTTCGCCCAGTGTTTGTGACTTCCACTTTTACACCACTTAAACAATACATAAATGCCCGTATGTAGTAGTCGATAGATAGGGAAAATGTATCTGATAAATAAAGATTTTTTATCTGAGGTCTAAGTCAGATAGATCTCTCGTAGGTGTTGTATATGAAATGTATAACCATAGCCGTATATATACACATAATTATTTTACATTTGTTATATATGTACATGAATTAATAAAAAATCGGGGAAAGAGAATATTTACGTGCTTCGATGTATATTGAACTAGTAAGTACAAAAACATGATATGAGTACACATGAAAAGCACCTGTTATGTTAGGAATGAAAATAATCCTTTCTCTGTAATACTATATTTATACAACCTTTAGCTTCTAAAAAAATACAGGAATCTGATTCTACACGGAATTATAGTACAAAGGCAAACAAAATGAGGTCACTTATGTAAGATCAGATCAAATAGCAGGCAATTAAGTGTGAGAGATTTTGGTCAGTCGGCCTGTTGACAGGCCGTGGAAAATTATGAGATATTTAACAGCTATCGATTATTGCCCAGCTGATAAGCCCCGGTTAAGATTTAGCCAAATTTTGGGCATTTTGGTTTGTAGCGTTTACACTTTGCAATTCACTTGTATTTAATTATTGTATAAATATTGGCTAGTCTCCGAGATAACTGAAATACTGTTGAGTGGGACTTAAAGCAACATTACAAAAAAAGAATTCAATATTGGACATGCATAAACCTTGCATACACGATCATAATTCGATACATGCATTTTAAAATACATGTATCGATATTTCACTCGCGACACATCAGATATTTTTATTGATCGTCTGCTTCAAAATTGACTGTTAAGTACTGCATACCAAAACACGATATTATTGCATATTTTATAATTTTTCACTGATTATACACTACACCGAAATTCTAATAGGCCACCCTATAAAGTATTATATTATGCGACATACCCACTCAATAATTCAATAGTTCGGTTTTCTATGCATTGTACACACTAATCAATCGACGTATAACTCTAGCGCGATAATTTGCAATGTCAATATAAACAGAAATCACTGACCATTACATGGATTAGGGAAGAGCAGATGTTAGTCGTTTGTATTTAAATAACATAACGTAAGTAGTATCGATTGCATAGCGTAAAGGCTACTATGCTCGACTACAAACTCGGCGATCCAGTTTCGATTCTCGTATGTGGTACTTTTACTTTATATTTTTGTGATCATGTCATTTTGTAAGTATTTATATATATGAATGTCCTCGTATATGTTAATACATTCCTTTCATTACTGATTTCACAATTTTCTCGTGCTATTATACATGACTAAAGTATAAAAGGCCTGTGTTCCTTATACAAATTGTTGTCTATGTAGTTGTTGCTGCTGTTGCTAGCGATGAAATGACATGTATTATATTGTACATTTTATTGTAGATATATTATGTAATATAAAGATTACTAATATGTCATGAAAATACAATGTATTTAAAAATGAACAGAAAAAAAACAAAGATATACTAGTTATAAAAACTAAGCATTTGCCGGATGTATGTTGTATACGTACATGCATATATAAAAAATTAAGCGCTTCCCTGGTTCGAACTCGCGCTTGCAATGACAAAATTGTAACTTTCCCCTACGCCTATCCTACTGCGCTATTTTGTCACATATGAACATTAAGCATTTATATACCTTAATATGCGTGACTCTTAGTGTACAATTGTAAAGATAATCCTTTTGCCAATATCATTACCTGCACGCATTTTGAACCAAGGCTCTGCCCAGAGGACAGAAGACAATCTTCAAGGGGAAGAAGGCCAGTACCAGACTCTACAACCCACCACCAACCTAGACAGGCATCACCTGTGCGACTACCTGTCCATCCATTTAGACGAGGTACGCCCAGAAATCTGGAGTCGTAGTTTACATGACCTGATTATTGCTGCTTTGGGACGAGGTGGTAGCGGAGAACGCAGCCAACGTCGCCCAGCTTCAGGGTCAACAAGAGCAACCTTAACAGCAGCTTGTCCTACAGTCCAGAGTCAGACCCCCAGCCAGCGAGGCACCAAGATGTATACCGGAGTGTCCATGGTTGACCATGTTTTTTATTCTCAATTCATAGATAATATACTGAAATACTGCTAAATGTCAAAGTGTGAGACATTAATATATCATGGTCAACCATTGTTGAGCATGGTGCCTAACCATGGTCATTGTTATGAACATGCGGTTAATACGCATGGTCAATCATGAACGGAAACTCAATATACATGATTGCATGTACCACATACATAATTCTCAGTTAATGTTTAGTTTATGCTTAAATCAAATCAGCATACAATATCAATCTTACACCGCATAAAATTAGTATCTTCCCATTTAGTGAACTCTTGAGACTCTGTTAACTGCATACCATGTGATGCAGTAGTATGCTGATCAAATAAGTAAGGTTTGTGAATTCTGTTTTGAACATTTGTGTCTGTGTAGCACCCTTTACATTTTCACGCTTACAATTTAGATGAAATTATAGAAAGTATATACATTTAAATGTTTTTTATTTTGATAGAAGTATATACTGTGGATTCATTAATTTTCGTTGGTACCAAATTTCGTGGTTTTGTCAAAATGGGCATTTCGTGGGGTACTTGAATTCGTGGTTTTTTGATTTTTGAAGCATAAATTAAAAAAGTAGTCTATAAGTCCAAAACAAATAAAATATATATGTCAATTAGAAAACAGTGACACGGACCCGAAAGATATACAGGTATTTTCTCACCTTTCATTGTTATCGATGTTACATCGTGTGGCCCCGTTCCCTTAGTTAGCCACACTATGCAAGTGTCAATTAACACATTATATTGAGAATTATCTACCTATTGTTTACATCACATGTCATTTAAATATGTCAATTAAGCACCAGTTAATCTGGCGCTAAACGAATTAACAATCAGTCAATAAAAGTTAATGCAAATCATCTTCGAAATCACTCGCTTTTGAGAAACCAAACTATCGTCTACACACAAGCTAAATATAGAATTATGTTGATGTCGTGGCTAAAGTCCGGTAACGTCGTTTACTTAATAATGACGAAGAATATATAACAAACATAAATAGTAAAAGCATTAATAGTTTATTGTTATCAAATATTTACATTATATATACACCAACATGCTTATAAACTGACACAATTCACGGGAGGTAACCGCGTGTTAGCGGCGATGTTTATCTGGAGTGTACTAGTTTTCGGACATAGACTTTTCGGATACGATCGTAAGACAAAATTTTCGTTGGGTACTTGAATTCGTGGATAAGCTCAACCACGAAATCCACGAAATTTAATGTTCAACGAAAATTAATGAATCCACAGTAATAGATTCCATTATCAAGTAGAGAATGGTTGCAGTGTTTATCTAGTAATTTTGTTTTGATTTTGCGTGTGATTTTTATCAAAATATGCAGCTTGTCGTAAATTAGTTTTTAATCTATATCATTATCATGATGTTTTGTTCACTGCAAAAAGTCAGTTATAGTCAGGTGGAGTTTCAGGGGAGACGGTGCCGTGTATGACCAATTTTCTGTTTGCTGAGCGTCTCATTTCAAGTACACACTAATGAATGAAAAGCGAACATCATAGGCGCTGTTCAAACTACACGGATGTACAGGCTGTTCACACTGTAAAAAATTACCGTGAATTTAGTTTAGTTTTACCGCGTTTCCGTGACGGAGTTTAACCGTACATATTCGTTACGGGTTTTTACTGTGAAATGCGTTGCATTATGGGAAAGAGATCGGCAGCAGACATCTTGTTGGTAAAAACGTGCTTTTAAATTTATTACTTTATTTGCGAATGCTGTCTGATATTGTCAACGTATCCAATTTATATTTTCTAATTCAAAGGCAAAGTTATCATTTGTATCAAATCGTATATTATATAGTGCATTAGATGCATGTAATTTTGAAGAACAGTTCCGATAATGCGCACACGTAGGTAATACCCCACCCACCATCTTTCACGCTGTCTTTCAAGTATCTACTTCTTTGTTGATCAGATTAATTGTGTAGAGTGGTTCATGTTTTTAGATTAGTGAATACGGCAGGTGGACGGGCATCCACAATATGTTTCCGTTGGAATGAGATATCATTGTATTTGTAGGTGACTCAATCATGACTATAATCTATATGGATTGAAAGTGGCGCTGTTAGTGTTAGGTTCAAGGTCACTGTTTTTGAAAACCAAGTTTCTTGTGTTAGCTAGCCGCATAATTTTGCTCTATATCTGTTGAAAACTGAAGTCATCAGCATGCCAGGGACTGTGTACAGTTGTAACAACTGTGATTACAGGAATGATAGTGTTTCTAAACTAATGTCACACTATAAATTCCATCGCAATAGGCCTAATGTACATTTCAATTGTCCACTTGAAATATGTGCTCAGAAATTTTATAATATTGCGTCTTTGAAGGTGCATATTTTACGAAATCATGCTTGTAAACCCCAAGTTAATCCAAATTTTAATGAAGATATTTCAAGTCATTGTTCAAGAGCTGAATGTATGCACCAATCATTTAGCTCATTTACAGAGCTGAAAAAGCACTTGAAGCAGCATTTAACTAAAACAGAAGAAGTAGTGTGTCCATTTAACGACTGCTTCTACAAATTTAAAGTTAAATCATCATTTACTGCTCATTTATCTAGAAAACATGCAGCACCGAGTAAATTAAGTTCCGTATGTCTGTCTACTGAGTCTAGCATAACCCCGTGTGGGCTAACAAGCACAGAACAAGTTCAGATTCTTGAAAATGACTTTGTTGATAATTTTAATGAATTTGACTATGACGATTCTGTAGATAATGGGGAACAGTTTTTAAACAAATTGGCATTGTTTTACATAAAACTACAAGGAAAGTATTTGTTGCCATCATCATCAATACAAAGCATTTTATTAGAGTTCCAAGAATGTCATGATATAAGTCAAACTTTACTTATAAATAAGTTGTGTTTGAAAATGGAATCACTAGGAATTTCCGAAGAATTAATTGCTACAGTAAAGAATGAGTTCTACCTGAATGATGCATTTGCTAACTGTAATAAGGGACCATTAAAGACTGCTGCCAAACGTTCTTCATTTTATCATAAGAATTTTGCATTTTGTGACCCAGTGGAAGTGTTTCTTGGACTTGATGGTCAACAGAGGAGAAAAACCTATCAGTATGTACCAATTTGTCTGTCAATAGCAAGTTTGTACAAGCACTATGCAGGGCATTTTAAGTTTTTTAACAATGGAGGTCTAACAGAGGGAGGAAGTATACTTCATGATGTTTGTGATGGAAGTGTCTTTAAAGGAAATAAACTTTTTACTGACACAAAGTCTGTTGCCATCATTTTGTATCAAGATGCTTTTGAAGTTGTGAATCCTTTAGGGTCTGCGAGGAAAAAGCACAAAATGGTCGGAGTTTATTATACGCTTGCAAATTTTGATGTGGAAAAGCGGTCTAACATAGATCACATGCAGTTAGTTTTATTATGCAAAGAAAGCAATTTAAAAGTCTATTCGGTTGCAAAAGTGTTTGAAAGACTTGTTAATGATTTAAAATGTTTGGAACAAAATGGGATTGAAGTAAATGGGGAAATAATAAAAGGGAGTTTGATTTGTATAAGTGGTGATAACTTGGGTTCTCATACTATAGGGGGCTACCTTGAAAGTTTTTCTTCACACTCTTTCTGTCGGTATTGTGAAATTGACAGGAGAGAAACCCCATTACATACAATATCATGTCCTAGAACTGTTGACAGCTACAATGAATGTGTTGGTATAGTTCATAACGATAATTCTTATTCTGTCAAGGGCATTAAAAGTAACTCCCCTTTCAATAGCTTAAACTTTTACCATGTAGCATTGCCTGGATTGCCCCCATGTTTAGGCCATGACTTGTTTGAAGGGGTTGTATCCTATGATATGATGCTTATTATAAAATATTTGATACAGTTGAAATGGTTTACTTGGGATCAGTTAAACCACAGGATTCGGGAATGGTCATATACTGGTACTGATAAATTGGACATGCCTGCTCCAGTCACTGAGGGTTCAGAAAAACTTGGAGGGCATGCTGTACAGAACTGGGTATTTGTAAGGTTGTTCTCCATGTTTGTTTTCAGTTTTGTCAAAGATCCATTTGATAGTGTCTGGCAAATGTACCTTAACTTGAAGTTTATTGTTGAAGTATTAACATCAAAATCTGTTACACACAAGCAGATTGCCTATGTCAATGTTTGCATTGAAGAGTATCTTTTTGACAGATGCCATCTTTTCCCGTATTCTCCATTAAAACCTAAACATCATTTTCTGTTGCATTATCCTGAACTAACTTTTGCATTTGGGCCGCTAATACATATGTGGACTATGCGCTTTGAAAGCAAACATACATACTTTAAAACTTGTGCCAGGCATCTCCGCAACTTTAAACATTTAGCTAAAACCCTTGCAAATAGGCATCAGATGCTTCAGGCATTTTATACAGCTGGCTCACTATTCAAAAATAGTCTTGATTGTCTGAAAGGCAGAAGTTTGAATACAGCTATTTACAATGAACAAATGCAACAAGTTTTTAATACCCACAGTATATCGGATAATGACACAGAGGTGTACATGACTGTTGTGTTTAGATATATTGAATACAAAGTTGGGTATCTGCTGGTAGTTTCTGGTGAAGAGCAAAGTGAGCTCCTAATAGGAAAAGTTCAACTGGTTCTAATGAAAGATGGTGGGTTGTATTTTATTGTAACTGAATCTCCATATAGCTTTGTCTCTGAATTTGGTTTTTACCAACAAGTGTCTTGCCAAGGTAAATATAATTGTGTAAGTGTATTATCACTCAAATGTTCACAGCCTGTGTCTACGTATGAGATCAACAACATACAATATATCACACTCAAAAGTATCCAGAATTGACCATCATGGCTTCTACAAGCCTGTCTGAAATACCTCAAACTAGTCCAAGTGAACTGAGAATATTTATTGAAAAAACATTAACAGACATTGATGAAGTTAAGCACACAGCAGTTGTTTCTAAACTGCAAGACCTTGGGGTTGATTGTGTTGAGGACCTTAAATTTCTTCAAGAGTCTGATCTGAAGGATATCCTGAAACCTGTACAGATCAGAAAGTTTCTCCACCATGTTCAGCAGCAAGAAAAAGGTATATTTTATTACTTGATACAATGTATTTTCTAGGTAAATGTATCAATTGTTTGTGTAGTTCTTACATTAACCTATCAAAATGTTATAAAGGGGTGCAATGTGTTTGCATATATTAGCCTTGATTATTATAAATATTATATTCCATTCAAATATCATGTTATATCATCAAATCGCAACCACATAATCGTGATACCAACATAAGCGGCGATATCCAGCACTACACTCCACCAGGGGTGAAATTTACGTGATAATTCATGTTTTCTAGCAAATAAGCTCTTGGTATGGTGTTTCGCAAATATCAAATCTGGTTATAGTTCATAACATTTTGATTTTGTGCTTTCCGTCTGTTTGTCCAAATATGTTTGTCCGGACCATAACTTGGCCATTTATAGATGGATTTTTAAATTGCTTGCAATAAACGTTCACCATCCAGACTGTGTTTCGCGCACAAAACCCATGACATAACTCAAAGGTCGAGGACACATTTAGAGATAAAATTTTGGGTACAACTTAAATCTGATGGCCATAAAGTCACGGTCAGTCTTGCAAAGGTTAAGGTCCTACTTCAAGAGTCAAATGTCTAAATTGGATACAATTTAGTCTGTCTGGATCATATCACTATTGTATGTACATTTAGTTGGATTTTAAAATAGCTTGCCATAAATGGGCACCTTTATGAGATTGCTTGACATATCTGACTAGACCTTGCATAACTCTAGCAACAAGCCATATATTCCGTGACTTTATATGAGTAAATATTTGTGGGAGACTTGCATTTTTTGTCGAAAACAAGATTTATTTTTTATTTCAGCCTGCAATTTGAACAACCCTTCCTGTAGTACGCCCAAACAAGACATCAGTGCAAAAGTTGTTACATCACCTGAATCACTGTTTACTTTTAAGTTGTTCAATTTAGAAACTGTGCTGCAAAGTATGCCAGCAGTAGTTAAAGAATCTCTGGAGAATGGTAATAGATTACCATCAGACATAAGAAGAGTTTTTGTGCGCGAGCTGGTAGACTCAGTCAGAAAGTGTTCACAACATACACGTAAAAAGGATTTTGAAGAGATTTCCCGCTCAATAGTTAATCGATATCCAAATTCATTAGAAGACCGGATTGACAAAATAAGGATAGGCACGGGTTATGATTCCCTTCTGAAACAGTTAATCTCAAGGAATGAAAACCTAAATCGGCCTTACAATCAGAGAGCAGTGGTCGGTAACATCAGTGACAAAACGACATACAGTGGTAATAGTGGTGCTAAATGTTGCAGGAAGAAACTTAAACAAGACAGTTACGGTTGTATAAACTGGGGTCCATCTTTATCACCTGAAGAAGAAGAATCACAGGAAAAGATTCGTACGGAAATGGTGGACTGTCATGGTGCACAGGTGACAGATTGGCCTTTGATTTACTCCAGTATGGAAGCAGCATATCCTTTGTTACGAAAACATATAAACCATGAAGAATTTTCAGTATGTCAGATGTTAGTAGATTGGCCGTACTTTATTGAGAAAAACGTGATGTTGTCACATGTTCAACAACTGCTTGGCATTGACATTGTAAAGGCTGCCGAGAATTTCTTCCTTAAGAAAGGTGTAAGGATGATTCGTTTTTTCCGAAGTAGAATACCTGAAGTCAGACCATATATTATTGCTGCTGAGGAAGAAAAAGAAGGTGACAATCTAGCTGCAATTTTGCCTCTTGTGATCCTATGTCTGCAGACCAGCCTTGGAGAGAAAGAAGACAGCTTGTTTGCTGTTGTTGATGTAAGTGCATGTATAGTTTTAAAAAGTTACTTCACAGGTATTGGAGTGCCATTGGCATGTTATTGTAACAGTGGCCATGTTTTTCTCTAAATATTTTGCAGTAAGTTAAAAATTAGAATCAACTTTTAGTTTAAACTTTATTTTAATTGCGGTTTAAGTCTCATAGACAATATAGATCATTTTTAGACTTCAGCCCTGATGTTGGAAAAAAACCTTAGGAATTGTGTAGAACAACCGTCCTTCCATAAGCTACCTGAATAGCTTCCTACTGTAGGGATTCGAACCTACAGTGGTTGGGGATGAGTGATTTAGAGGTTGTAGCGTTAATCACAAAGGCATACAGAGTGGTAGGTCAGATATTGATTTTAGGACTACTTCCATACGCTTGCTGAATAGCTTCCTATGGAGGATTTGAACCCACAGTGGTGAGGGGTTGCATGATTTACATCATTAACAGCTTGTTGCGCTTACCACATAGGCCCTCAGAATGGAGGGATAAGATGATGAGATAAGGTCTAGCATTGTCTTCACGTTTTTAAGAAGTAAATACGTGTTTTATACATTTACAATTTACATCATTTGTCAAAGTGTCTGAATGCCTAATTTTATTTTTAGGAGATGTCATCAAATGAGGAACTAAAAAGTGCTGGATTAGAAAAGTCATGGCCGCGGCTAGTTATGTTGGGTAAGTTTACTTATTACCAGTTCACTGAGGCAATTTTTATAGACAAAATTATATAATATGGTTACTGCAGCAACTGTGTTGTTGTGCAAACTCTTAAGGTTTATGTAGTTTTGTACCTACTATTGTTTGTCCTATTGTTTATTATCTGACATAGATTAGATTGAAAATCCTCACAAGCTAACTAGTAGTCAGTGGGCACATACACATAAAACCAGTCTATTGTGGCATACAATTTGCTTTGGGGAATTAATGAATTATTAATTGTGTCAAACCAATTATCTATTACAATTTCTTGTCCGTTTCCAATGCCTGGTATAGAGAATATGTTTATATTCTCACACTATTCCTCATTCACTGGTATTTTGTTATAAAGACTAACAGACACCAGAATATATTTGTAAGTGGGGTGTGTTCATCACTTATTTCACATATTGTATGATTTGTTACCATGAAACTTCAATAAGATATACATATTATTTCAGGGAAAAGTGTACTGGCAGCTTCTAAATCTGTTCTTGTGGTTGATGGTCAGGTTGTGGGGCGTTTCAGCAGTTTCCTCAATGCAGCTGCATTGCTGTTTGGTGCCTACTATATCTTCAATATTCAATATCCAAAAGAAGCGTGTGGTACACTGGAGTTCATTCAAAGGTAAGCTTTGGTGATAGTACATGTGGTCAAATAATAGATGCATGATCTTGGCTGGTTGCAGTCTTGTCTGCAGTGAAAACTATTGTGTCCCCTCGCTTATTAGTGGGGGGCATATAACATCAGTGGTGTCCATATGTTAGTACTAATACGAACATTGTGTGTCGCACACAGTTGGCTAGATTGTCTTCAACTTTCACAGATTAATAACCACAATGTACAGATGACTGTATGTGATGGAAATCCTACATGAGTGTTACTAATGATACAGATAGATGCAATAAATCAAACACCATGTGGGAACAGTTATATTTGGAGCAAACTTGTATATAAAAAATAATGAAAAGCATGCATGTACTCTTTGCAAAATTGTAACATATTATTGTTAATCACTATTAGTGACTTGAAACATAACACAAGTAGGAATCAAAATAACCCAATGTGTGGTATAACATAGATAATTATTTATATGATTGGTATCTTACAGGTGCTGTATGGGGATAAATCCTGGATCTGGGGTTAAAAGCACCAAAAAGAAGAAAACATCTGATGTAAACCACAAAGTTCTTAAGCTAATTAATGACTTAGCAGATTTTGAATGGACTGATGAGACTTCCTTAGCTGATTGACAGTATTTTAAGTAGAGTTTGTTTGCTGTATTGTAAAGTATTCAGACTTGAGGCCGATTACATGGACCAGTAATTGATTACATTACCAGTGTGGTCATACCACGTGGTTTGTGACGATAATGCTGTACAACTGTTTCAATTTTATTTTGTCTTGTTTGTTATATGGTTGTATGAAATGATCATTGAATTAACGACTGAAAGATTTATATTGTTAAAATATGTTCAATTTGAATATTTTTTACTCTGATATAATGAAAATAACTACAAATACGTGTCATTACTATTGTTTCTTCGTGCCAGTTAAATATTGTTATTTTGTTCTTCATGCCAGTTAAATATTGTTATTTTGAAGTGGTACATCTAGTAGCTTTGGTGTACTTTCCTCTAAACCTATTGCAAGAAATGTAAAGGCTAGTGAAAATTATTAATTTCATGGTATGTTGGTTTAAAACCTATAATTTTAATGATTTGTTGGGGCCTAGTTTCTTTGCTATTTGGCGCATTATCCTATGGAATTTTTAATAGGTGAATGTAAGGGTAAGTCATCAATTTTATAGGGCCATGTATCTGTGGCAGTGTATTTATGCTAAACTTACAAGCATGCATGTTTTGCTCCAATTCTTCCACATTAACAAAGGTCTTTGGATAGCTGCACTTCACCAACTGGTGATAATTTTCTATTTAGTCTACATTTGTTATTTTTGATACATACCAAAAAAGTTCCTTTATTTCTTATTGAATTTCTATTCTTGGCACAAACTATATTTTACCAAGCAGTTATTGGCCTATTATTGTGAAAGGCATTTTGTTTCTTGATGTTTTCAGTTGCTTATTGTTTTTACTTTTTCTAGAGTTTTGTGCTATAAAAGTTGGTTGTTTTCTCCTTGTTGAATTTCATTACTCGGCACAAACTATATTTTACCATGCAGATATTGACCTATTACTGTGAATTAGGAATTTTGTTTCTTGATGTTTTCAGTTGTTATTTATTGTTTTTACATTTTAGCCTGATTTTTCGAAGAAAAAAATCGGCTTATAGATTGGTGAAGTCCGGGCGGTCGTGTGGGCGATGCAGATTTCATGTTAAAAGTTTTGTTTTTGCCTCATATCTTCAACATTTATCATTCAATCTTCATCAAACTTCATACACTAATAGAACACATTAGGAGGAACATGGATTGGTTTGTCAAGCATTATCTGGAGGTATCATCACATTCAAAGATATTTTTCTTGTTTAATAAAATCTGTTATCAATATTCAGTCCATGCCTGCAAGTGGCCTATAGTAAGCACTAAGTGCCATACAATTCCTTTTGTTTTTTATGTTATATTAAAATTGAACCGTCTGTCTGTCCGTCCATAAGAGTTATGGCCCTTTTTAACTTAGAAAGTTTGGTTTAAGTTTTTCATGAAGTCAACTTTTTTGTTTAATTTCGATGCTATTGCAATGATACTTGGCACACTTACTATCATGAGGTTATGGAACTAGACAAGGGACATAACTCTATAAAGTGATTTTGTTAATGATTATAGTCCTTAGTAAATAAGAAATGTTTGTTGAAGCTTTTGGAAAAGTCCAATATTTTGTCTGGTACTAGACAAGAAGCATACATCTAGGAAGAATTTGTTATTATGATAAAGTTATGGCCCTTTTAACTTAGAAATGTGTGTGACAGTGAAACTTTAATTTAAAACTCTTAACTTTTGAAGTAATACACCATCATATTCACTTGAAGTTGAGTTTAATAACTGCTATTATAATTAACCGTTCATTATTATATAATACTTATTTATGATCAACATCTCTATGAGAGAAATGCTCCCCTTTTACTATCTATACTTCGGGGGCATATGTCTCTTATATACAGTGAAAGCTCTTGTTTTGTCTTGTTTAGTATAAGTCATTGTTTTCTAGTCAAAGATGTCTATTATATACAATTATGTTTTTTTGTATTACATACTTTTGTTGAATTCAGTGCAGAAAAATGCACTTTGATTCATGTCATGTTTTGATTGTCTTATTTGTTATTTTGTTAAAATAAATAAGTTAATTTATTTCCATTTTGTCTTTTGTTGTTGCTTGGAACAATATCTGGTAGAACTGTTACGGGAAAGAAACATTACGGGAAAAGTCCTGGCAGCTGGTTTCCAGGATTATACCGTAATTTTACGGTCAGACTGTAACAGTAGATTCCGTTGTTTTAACGGTCCTGCCGGTAATTTGTACGGGGAAATGTTGCAGTCTGTCCCGTAGAACTACGGTATAGTCCTGGAAACTAGCTGCCGGGACTTTTACCGTTAATTGTTACGGTATATTTTTACAGTGCAGGTTCTATCCATCAATTCATTATCGTCACAAACAACGTCATATATGTCCAGCTGGGTACATTAAAAAACTATATTATCTAGTTGTCGAGTTTTACTGAAGATCCAATAAATACATGTTCCGCGAGGGTTCGACCCATCCATACTGAGCTTGTTGTTATTTTAATGAACAACGTGACATTTTCCTGTGCGACACTGATATTTTAAAAGTTCAATTGTTTTACCCCAGTGCCTGCGATATAAGGTTTATTTTGAATACATCAGTCGGGCAATAATTTGTGTTGTTTTATTTTATTAGTTGGAATAGTTTGGTCAAAACATTTTATTATCATATTCTAAATGTGATTAAGGTATTTACGTAAAACTGTATTCTCCTTATATGATGGCCGTCAATCTTAGAGATGATACGGGGGGCTGGGAAAATAATTATACTTTAAAAAGCTCCATGTCGGAAAATCAAGAATTGACTATCACCAGATCTTATGATGACGGAAAATGTTCAACGATAACGTTCAAGCCCAATGAAACTGATACAATTGACATTGTTATTACTCAGGAAGATAATCAAACCGGAAAACCAGTGCTTTGTTATTCATACACTAATTCACAGGATATCCGACGGAAAACCTTAACTAAAGCGAGATTTGCTGTATTATTTGTAATCACGGTGTTACTTGTGATGGTTGTGTTTATAATATTCTACTTGTTATCCATAGACCCGAGTCATGGTTCTGAAAACACTGCTGTTATTAGCAATGTTAACACGACCTTGATGAATGCAACAACTCATAATTACATTACACATATATGAGATCGAAATTACTCTCCAGTTGAATACAACTAGTGTACAAGGGCATGAATCATTGCTTGAAACAATATTCCTTTCGAGACAGAATAATTTACGTGAGCAAAGTTGACCTTTGTTTAATTATATGATTTGTTGTATTTGTCAACACGTACACATACATCACCTACGCAACAATGAAAGACTAAAACACCTGCTAGTGGCACGTGTGCTAATACATCGTCGCCTTATTTCCAGACTGACGTAACTCAATTTTCGAGAATTTGGCGTGTTTGGTATCATTTTTTTCAGCTCGCCAAGCTCTAGACGATGAGACTATTTGTGTCCCTATAGAACGTCTAGAAAGTAGTTTAATTTTAGTTCCATAATGACGCATGTCGGATTTTTGGCTTCCAGATGAGTTCCAAAGTGACGTTAAATATCAACCAATCGCGTTGTTGTATTTGGCCGCCATCTTGGAGTAAGAGCAATGGCTGCCACTGACAGCATGTCTTTTGTAATGGCATTTATCGGATATAACTCCTCTTGATAGTTATTTTGCGCAAATATGTAAGTTTTAATACATTGTTTTTAGATAAATCTAACATATCTGCAATTTTGAACTGTATCATAACGCTACTTGCATATAAATCAGTTGTTTACGGATATAGCGAAACTGACCATATTTCGGATGTCATTTTTTGGATAAACAAATATAACGAAATTCTTTACTTCTTAATATGTTTTGTGGTATCTATCTTTTAATTGTTAAAAATACGAACATTTCTTTATTCATTTATTGATTTCAATATGTATCATGGAGAGGTCTCTGAAACAGGAGGAATTTGCCTTCTGTTATTATACCAGGCTTCGGCAGAATGTCCAATTCGGCTTGCATGCTTCGGCAGAATGACCAATTTGTCTTTCAAGCTTCGGCAGAATGTCCAATGTGTCTTGCATGCTTCGGCAGAATGACCAATTTGTCTTTCAAGCTTCGGCAGAATGTCCAATGTGTCTTGCATGCTTCGGCAGAATGACCAATTTGTCTTTCAAGCTTCGGCAGAATGTCCAATGTGTCTTACATGCTTCGGCAGAATGACCAATTTGTCTTTCAAGCTTCGGCAGAATGTCCAATGTTTCTTACATGCTTCGGCAGAATGACCAATTTGTCTTTTAAGCTTCGGCAGAATGTACAATTTGTCTACTTATGTTTTACATGTAAAGAAGTTATAAAGATCCCCCCATTTAAGATGCATCTGTTTTCTTATCATTTTCATTGAATGCTGATATATAATTCAAACGTTGTATTTTTGTTACTAGTGAGGCATATTTACTTTTCAGGCTCAATTTCGATGCGCTTCCAGATGAAATAATATTGCAAGTTTTGATATACATTGACCTTCAATACCTCCTTCAGTCTGTAAATAGAGTGTGCGCAAAGTTCAACGATGTAATAAAGAGGCACTCAATTCTATGGCGCCATTTCGAGTTTCCGGAACAACTGGAATTGAATAAAACCAATTTGGAAAATATTCTGTCTCATTCCGTAAGGATCGTTGATTTGTTCATACCATTTGCTGTATTTAAATGTAAAATACCAGAAATCGACAGAGTGTTTGCTGCATCTAAGTTTACGTACTTGGACCACCTAAATATCAGTGAAGCTCCAATTTCAACGCTTTGTTGGTTATACAATGCACCACATATTCGTGTGTTAGACCTTTCAGGTTGCAGTCTTCTCGTTGATGAAGATTTTCAGGTTGTAGTTGAGTGCTTTCAATTGGAACAGTTGTATGTAAGTTTCACCAATATTACAGAAAAAACACTGGTGAACATCTGCAAAAATAAACCGCTGTATGTTTTAGACGCATGTGGTGTTAAACTAGACATTGACCATTGTAGGAACCTACTACAAAATGTGCAGGGACATATTATATACATTCATATTTCACTTAAAAACGATATTGATGAAAATGAATTTAAGTTCCACATAATAGACACATTCCTGGACACTACAGTGAAGATATATGTACCAAATGAAATGCACTGACTACAGTATTCAATTGTTTAAGTATTAAGAGGATTTAAAACAGGATAGTGAAATTTGAAATTTTGAAATGAGTAAATTTAGTGTCAGTCAGGTGTTGAATATGCTAAATGATATGGACTCAGAAGATGCAATAACAGAAAATACTCAGCTTGATGATACGAATGAGAATGCCCAGGAGGAAAATGGTGTACCTTTGAACCTTTATGACAGTAATGAATTACCAGAATCTTTTGTACAGGAGCTTAACAATGAAAACCTCTGCCTTGTGTCTGAGGACAGTATTGATGTTTTCATGAACTTAGAAAATGCACATCATGGACTTCATGCTGTTGCATATTGCAATTCAGCAAATGAAAACATGAATGAAGTGATACACAATGATGCAATAACGCCTACTTATTTCGACAACACGTATGACAACATAAATGAGGATTGCAACCTATTAGAACACATATCACAAAACAAAACATTGGATTGCAACAACAACAATCAAGAACAATATTGTAATGAATCTAATGCAATTACTTCAGTTTATGACAATATAAGTGACATGATAAATGATAGTGAACAGAATAACTGTAATGATAGTTCAAATGAAGAACACCTTTATAGTGCAACACTGTATGAACAAAGCTCTATATCTTTGACTGAACAAGTTATTGACATATCTCATGGTGTTAACACGGTTTCTGACCAAAACACAGATGAAAATGATACTGTTACTGGATCTGGAAAAGAAGAAGTACCTGGTCCTAGCTCAGATTATATAATAGGGCAAACTACAGATGCACCACATGATGACATTCAAGATAATGAAAATGAAGACAATATTGTGAACCGTGGGAGAAAACGTGTAAAAGATCAGTATTCATGGGAGAAAACCATCAGAAAACGAAGGAGACAGGCTGGAGAAGAATATAAATCAACGAGTGGAAAACAGATCCCGAAAAAAATTGTCAAACTGAAAAAAAACTGTCAAGGGAAATGTCGCAAAAAATGTGCTCAGAATTTTTGCAAAGAGGAAATTGAATGTATGCATTGTGATTTTTGGGCACTGTCTGATAGTGGTAAATTAAGCTTCTATGCTCAAACGACAGAAAAACGTGAAAACAAAAGTAAGAAGGAAAACAGCACACGTAAATTTACGTTCGATTACTTCTTTTATAGAGGTATTGCAAAGATTCCAGTTTGTAAAGATTTCTATCTCGGAGTGTTGAACATTTCAGATAACCGAATTAGAAAATATTATGAAAAAGTAGGAAAAGCAGATGGAAACCAATTTAATGATATGCGAGGGAAAGGAACTAAACAAAGAAAAAGTGAGGACGATGTAAATGTTATCAGAAATCACATTGAGTCGTTTCCCAGAATACCATCGCATTATTGTAGATCTTCATGTTCAAAGGAATTCTTAGAACCGAGTTTATCTCTTGCTAAAATGTATGATCTATATAAGGAACACTGTAAAAGTATAAGGGAAACCCCTCTCAAGATAAACATGTACAGAAAGATATTTGATACAGAATATAACATTGGTTTTCATATTCCAAAGAAAGATAGATGTGATTTTTGTGAGGAAGTAAAAGTAGCTAAATCAGAACAACAGACAAGCAACGAATTACTTGAAAAGTATAACGTACATAGCAAGGATAAGGTTTTGACAAAAAATGAAAGAGATAAAGACAGAAAGAATGAAAGAGAGGACATGGTTGTTGTGTCTTTTGACTTGGAAAATGTCATTCTCCTTCCAAAGTCAAATGTCAGCAATTTTTTCTATAAAAGAAAACTATCTACCTACAATCTGACAGCACATTCTTCCATAGATAGGTGTGCTTATAATTGCATTTGGCATGAGGCTATTAGTGGCAGAGGAGCAAATGATATTGCCAGTGCACTGGTTACAGTACTAAAGGATATTAAACGTGCTCACCCTGAAATTATGTCGTTCATATTATGGTCTGATGCATGTGTTCCTCAGAACAAGAACTCTGTTATGTCGTTCGCACTCAAGCGATTCATGGAGGACTATAATATTGAAACAATTGTTCAAAAGTTTGGCTGTCCAGGTCACTCAAGTGTACAAGAAGTGGATAATATCCACAGTAACATCGAGAGGATTACCAGATATGCTGAGATTTACAGTCCCATTGCATTGATAAGAAACCTGAAAGCAATGCGACGTAAAGGTCCAGTTCGTATTATACAAATGCAAAAACACAATTTTATTGAGTACCAGAAATGTACTTTACCATTTAAATTTAACGAAATTCCTTATACCAAAGTGAAGTCTTTAAAGTATGATAAGCGTTTTCCATTTGACATTGGGTTTAAACTTTCATATAGTGAAATTGAATTCAGAACAGCCCATATTGAAATAAGAAAAACACGGGCAAGGACCAACACACTACCAACAATCTTACCAAGACCAGCACAGTTGGTCAAGGTTCCAATCATTTCATCAGACAAAAAGAAGGACATAACTTGCATGCTAAAATACATGCCAGAGGTCGATAGACAATTCTATAAAGCTTCAAAACTAGTAATTAATCAATAAGTACTTCTGGAATGCTACAGTAATAGTATTATTTTGTGCATTGAAATATGGTTTAAAAGCCAATGTGACAGAATGTTTGGTAAGAATTGTGTTTTAGATTCTTTCTGAAAAGTTGTGTATTTTACTTGTTGCGATTTTGCAACACTTTTAAATCCGTTTTTCAAGGAGGTGACAGTTTGAAATTATATGATTTAACACATTATAAAGTCAACATACGTTGTTCTAGTCAATAATGGTATTTAATCCGTTTGCACCAGCTAAATCTGTTTTGTGTAAGACTTTCAACAAAGGCATTGTGATGTAAATATGTTATTTTAACAGTTTTAAAAGTTAATATGTTTTTGTTTTAATATTGGTTGAAATTGTACTTGTATACAATAAGTAGAATAATGATTGAAGTTACGTATCTTATAGTAAAATACTTGTCATTCAATTACTAAGTATATATTACATATTTGTGTAGATACATTGGTCCCGAAACCAGTTATAAACTGTAACCAATATAATGGTAGACAAAATATGAATGTAAAACAAAATAATGATGTATTGTACATGTATGTACATAATCTCTTCTGAAAAGTTGTGTATTTTACTTGTTACGAGTTTGCTATGTTTGCAACACTCTTTAAATCCGATTTTTCAAGGAGATTACAATTTGAAATTATATTATTTAACACATTAAAAAGTCAACATACATGTTGCTAGTCAATAATGGTATTAAATCCGTTTGTACCAGTTAAATCTGTTTTGTGTAAGACTTTTAACAAAGGCATTGTCATGTAAATATGTGATTTAACAGTTTTAAAAGTTAATATGTTTTTGTTTTAATAATGGTATTTAGTTCGGTTTGCATGTACCATTTAAATACGTTTTGTGTTAGTCGTTTTGCAATATTATTGTCAAGTTAATGTGTTTTGAACAGGTTTTAACAGTTTTATTTGTTTTTGACTTCTTAAAGATACTAAAGTTTATGCTATGAATATTTTAACTGTAGATTCAAACAGTTTTTATTGCCATAACATTTTTAGCAGTATTAAGTCATTAATTTATAAATTATTCAACAAGAATTACTTGTATTGAACTATTTCGTTTTTAAGACAAATAATTATATGCTTCGAACAGCTTGTTTTTAACTCAAATAAAATGTGTTTATATTCTCTATATTCACCATCAAATATCTCGGAATATCAAAGTGTTGGATTTTTAATTAAACTACATGTAACGTACATATATAATATCAATGCATCATGTAAAGTAAAATAATATTCCAGTTCAGTGAATATTATTATTTAACTAAATTGTTCAGTATAAAACTTTAAAAAGAAAGGTTTCATCACTGATTTTTTCTTTAATTATATATAAAAATCTTATATAATATTATCATGTGCACTGTTTTATTGTTTTTGGAATAAAGTTACGTCAAAATAAGTGTAGTCGTTGTTTCGAAAAGGATATTTCCAAACTGACGCAACATAAAATTTCATTCCAAAGTGACGTAACTACATGTGTCACTTTGGAAATGATTTTGTTATCATATAAACTTAATTTTCGACAAAAAAATATTTTAGTTTGTTTAATAGAATTAAAACTATCCTAAATATATATAAAAAACTTGAATTGTAGATTCAGTGTAATGATTTAAAACTAATTCCAAAATTTGAGATGAATCAGTCAGTTTAAAAAAAAGTTATTCGCTTTCAAAACTTTAAACCTGATTATCTCAAAACTACAAAAATGCAAGTTAAGTCAGTCTGGAAATAAAGCGACGACATGTTATCTATCTCCGTTTAGATTGGTAGAGTATCTCTATTTGGTTATAGGGTGAACTGAAAAGATGCTGAGAAACACAAATTCGACTAAATGTATACACTGTATATTGTTAGCAATGTTTCTTTCTGGGATGAAATTAGATATTGTACTATAATAAAATATCTATTTCGAAATCCTGTAGCCGGCAATCTGGGTCAGTCATGTGGTGACTGGCAGATCTTACATTTCTACGCTAGTCAGTTTTTCTTGGTGTTTAAGGAATGAAAATAACGAACACATTGATGAAACAATTCATAGATATAAACAGGCATGCTTTTTGGTAAATGTTATTGGATTAAAATATTAACCTTGTTAACACCTGACGCCAAATATGGCTTTTTTACCGGACGCTATTTATCTATTTATTACATACGATGTCTATAATAGAATCGCTTTGATTAGTATTTGTATCTATCGATTCCAGAATGATTCTAGAGTACACCATTCAGGTATTTTAACTTCGTTCATGGGCTATATCATTATGTAAAATGGTCTGTGAGCAGCGTTTAGATTCAAGTGCCAGGGAATGACTTCCCCACAGCTAATAGATACACTACTCTGATCATAAACTGATATTTAGGGCGCTTGCATTCATATGTTACATCTGTGCCAGTAAAACGATATAAAGTTATAGCAGAATAGCAGAATATTGTCTACCTTTATACTTATATGCAATAATAATTCATGTATTTAAATATTTTTGTTACTTCATATAATCTAGTAAAATATATGCATTACATGTTTGCATTTTGTATTTCTAGAACGGCATCGGCAACTGATGTCTCCATCTTAGATGGCGGTATATAGAATACTATTTATACGGCTTTGATATGATTACGGCAAATTGAACATTTCTGAACAGTACCGTCAATATCGTAATTGCAGTAAACGCACTGGATACAATGACACACATTCATAGTATATTGCAATTTGTGTTTAAGCGTTATCAGTTGATTACTGTTAGACTGAAGATAAGTTAAAAAGTTCAAAATGTCGCCTTATTATGTCAGAGGTGTATTTGCGCAGCATAAAAGCCGAGGTTGCACCTATTAACACGGTGTAAGAATACTCACCTTAAGAAAGTAGCATTTATACATAACATATCACAGGTTTGTGGAGTAAAAATACGAAATTTTCTGAATGCTGCTGATGATGAATGTTTTGTTCATAGTTTATTTAGTGTCCAGCTACCCGTAGTCTACTCATTAAATCTAGACCTACATTTACCATTTCTGAAGTTGTCACTTAAATACAGCCATTATGTATGTAAATCTTACTCACATAAACGAAGTGCGAGCAACTAAATGTTCGCCCTCCCATATTCAATTATCTAACCAATAGCACGTGAGTAATGATTATGTGCCGTAGTCTACCACCGATTCAAAGCAATGGCATTGTGTCTCGGCCTATTTGTTCACATAGTTTGTAAAATTGTATTTTGATGTGTTGTATGGTTCATATGCATTTTTCTTATATTTCGTGTATATCGCATTGATAGTAAATGACCCTTTACAGAACACAGAGGTCGAGCAAACATATGGAGGGACATACATACTGTTTAATTTTAACATTACCTCTCCGGGGCATAACACTAGTGATGCCACAACATGAAAGAGCAAGTAATAAGCATGTAATAACGATGCAGCTGCTATTACAAGTCCAATGACTAGACATTTTTCTGACCGCAAACAACACCGACGGATTGGTGTCACAGAAACTCGAATTTTGAAATCAAACATCTGAGTTAAAACTATGAACAGATTTGCCGACAAATTACAGGAAGCTGTTATACTAGTGTAATAGACAATGTTTTCAGAAAGATGTAATGAAATCCTTTTCTACCGTATTTTCAGATTTAGAAGACGCCAGAGAGCAGCCTCCCAGAGACGAATCAGCTTCTCATGAGGCTATAGATTCTTCTTTTGAAGATGAAGATTTTAATGGTAATTACATCTTCATATAAATTTATATTTGAGCCAGTAAAACCTGCAATAATGACATAATAATTGATCTTTATCAAAGCCATATTACACAATAATTACGTTATGTCATAATAGTTTTCCTGAAGACTGGCTCATTTGTATTTCTATAAAAAAATTTCATTGTACTTTCATAAAGAAGAAATTGGAATGGAAAATGTGGAAAAATAACGAAATATTACATAAGTTGACTTAATATCATCACTAACGTGCCTCCGTTGTCGAGTGGTTAAGTTCATTGACTTGAAACAAATTATTTTGTTGCTTTAGAGAGGTTGTTGCTCTGTGGATGGCTGTTCTGGAGAGGTTACACTGTAGTTTCTTACGGCGGATGGGAGATTAGTAATGGTAGACCTTGAGTGAACAAACTAACAAATCAATAACATCTTTAGTATTTGTCAAAATAACCATATAAGTCTGAAAATCGGCAAATTATATCTTCCAATATTGTGTTCTCCCACAACTAACTATATATATTTCAAAAACCAAATGATTTGTACTTTTTCGGGCAGAAATTCTTCATTAAACTGACCAGATTCACAGTGGTAGTAGGTTTTGGACTTCTTTGGAATTCTTCTCTTTTCTTGTTCCTTATTTGTAAATGCTCGTTTGCACATTTTTATATTCTTCAGAAAATGACATGGATGCACCGAAGAAAAGGACAAAAGCAGGTATTTCTTAATTTAATCTGCTAGTTTAGTTTGTAAGAAAACAATAGTATTACTTCCGTGTTTTGCTATCTCGACACCTGCAAATACATTATTGTGCTTAACCCATGACTAGAATATCGATAGATCAGGTTAAAGAAGTTTCACGACTAGATTGATTTAAGCGCTGCCTAACAACACATATACTAAGTTCAAGATCAATTTGCCTTTTGAAAATAAAAGACAGTTATTGCATACGAAACATTGGTTTAAAACAATACATTATTATTTAGCCATATCGCGTTACTGTTCAGATCAAAAGTAACCAGGTATCTAATTTTATGTTTTGTCAAATTGAAGAAAGGCTAATATAAAGAGTCACAAATACAACAATTCTGATCAAGCATAACATGTGCTTTGAGTCGTCATCAAAACAGTGCGCTCTGAGCCATCACCAAAAACAATACAATAAATTACATTGATATTTTTAGACTTTACATTTTTATCAAAGGGATTGTGAGACGTAAATGATCGTAACATTGCTTCATTTATAGCTCTTTAAACGATGGCAGGAAATGGAGCGTACATTAATGTAACGTAATGGTGACTTTTGTAAGTAGTAACTTATCTCTCATTTTATATTGACAATGTCGGTTAATTCATTTCAGGAAATAGAGTACCTTGGACCAATGAGGAGATCGTTGAAATTAAGAAGTATTTTAAAGAGTTCCTTATCTTGGAATCGACACGCAAATGCCCGCGAATGAAAGAAATATTACAAGTGATTTCAAAAAGTAAAGCGGCAGGTGGGAAAATCTGGAAAAGACATTGGGAGACAATCAAAAAAAAAGTGGCATATCTTGTCCAAAAAGCCGAAAAGGAATAAAATGAAAAATACACATAAATAAATAATAATACAAATGTAAATAAGTGAATAAATTTGTAAAGATGTAAAGCTTTGTGTCTTGTTTATATCCTAGTAGTAATTTTCTGTTCAATGACTGTGCCCAAATTTGGACAGTTAACCACTTAAATTGTCTTGGTAATTGTACATCATAATGGTGACACGTCCTTGTAATTGTGATTGTTCCCGTTGAAATTTGGACAGTTAACCACTTAAATTGTCTTGGCCATTTTACAACATAAAGGTGACACGTCCTTGTAATTGTGATTGTTCCCGTTGAAATTTGGACAGTTAACCACTTAAATTGTCTTGGCCATTTTACAACATAATGGTGACACGTCCTTGTAATTGTGATTGTTCCCGTTGAAATTTGGACAGTTAACCACTTAAATTGTCTTGGCCATTTTACAACATAAACGTGACTCGTCCTTGTAATTGTGATTGTTCTCGTTAACATTTGGACAGTTTACCACTTAAATTGTCTTAGTAATTGTACAACATAAAGGTGACACGTCCTTGTAGTTGAGATTGTTCCCGTTAAAATTTGGACAGGTTACCACTGAAATTGTCTTGGTTATTTTACAGCATAAAGGTGACTCGTCCTTGAAGTAGTCATTGTTCCCGTTAAAATTTGGACAGTTTACCACTTAAATTATCTTGGTCATTTTACAACATAAACGTGACTCGTCCGTGTAATTGTGATTGTTCCCGTTACAATTTGGACAGGTTACCCCTGAAATTGTCTTGGTCATTTTACAAAATAAACGTGAAACGTCCTTGCAGTTGAGATTGTGATTGTTCCCGTTAAAATTTGGACATTTTTCCACTTAAATTGTCTTGGTCATTTTACAACATAAAGGTGACACGTCTTTGTAATTGCAATTGTTCACGTTACGTAAGCATGTCTTTTTTTTACATTTTCTTACCATCAACATTCTCCACTTAAAACTTAGTTAGAAAAAAAGTTTGGATATCTAAAACTTTCATTCCTCAACATCCTACATCCTTAATTGACGTTGATCTGTACATCCGGTGAATTCAGTATTGTTTAAATGTTTTAATCTAATCAATTTTCAGTATCAGAAGAATGTTTATTCATTTTAAATTGTATTCCAGTGAATGATGACTTTGTAAAACCCTATAAAATTCACACTTTATTTGATTATAATTCTTAAGGTTTACTGAAAAGCATTAAATAAGATTATACATTTGACGAACATGTCTTGATCTTTTTGGCATGAATTTAGCACAAACTAAAAAAATATAAACAGCTATACATTACATTTTTTATTTCAGAAGCAGATGAAATCGAATGCGTCCTTAGTGGGTTAGCAAGCTCTGACAGTGAGATGATATTATCCAATGAGGGGACAACCTCATATGATGGCAGCGATATTCCTAAGTCAAAAAGTAACAAGTTGAGCAAATATAAGAATAAAAAAATGAGAAGTACAGACCATATTAACACTGAACTTATCCGTTCACATAAGAAGATGATGTTTAAAGATAAAAAGACGGATAAACAACTTCTTAGCGATGGTGAGAAAATATTTCGCCCCAAAACACTAGCATATTCATAAAAAGAGTGTCTGAATAGTCAAATTACCTTACCGTATTAATTGTCTTGGACATCAAATCAAGATACATTTTTGTTTATGGTCCGATAAATTACTGTTTCAGTTAAAATTTAGGCAGTTACTGGTTATACTGTCTTGGGTATTTAACTACATACAGGTGACGCGTAATTGTAATTGTGATTGTTCCCGTTATAATTTGGACAGTTAACCACTTAAATTGTCTTGGTCATTATACAACATAACAATGACACGTCCTTGTAGTTGTGATTGTGATTTTCAATTTAAAATTTAGACATTTTACCACTTAAATTGTCTTGGCCATTTTACAACATAAAGGTGACACGTCCTTGTAATTGTGATTTTTCCCGTTGAAATTTGGACAGTTAACCACTTAAATTGTCTCGGCCATTTTACAACATAAACGTGACACGTCCTTGTAGTTGTGATTGTTCCCGTTAAAATTTGGACAGTTAACCACTTAAATTGTCTTGGTCATTTTACAACATAAAGGTGACACGTCCTTGTAGTTGTGATTGTTCCCGTTAAAATTTGGACAGTTAACCACTTAAATTGTCTTGGTCATTTTACAACATAAAGGTGACACGTCCTTGTAGTTGTGATTGTTCCCGTTAAAATTTGGACAGTTAACCACTTAAATTGTCTCGGCCATTTTACAACATAAAGGTGATACGTCCTTGTAGTTGTGATTGTTCCCGTTAAAATTTGGACAGTTAACCACTTAAATTGTCTTGGTCATTTTACAACATAATGGTGACACGTCCTTGTAGTTGTGATTGTTCCCGTTAAAATTTGGACAGTTAACCACTTAAATTGTCTTGGTCATTTTACAACATAAACGTGACACGTCCTTGTCATTGTGATTGTTCCCGTTAAAATTTGGACAGTTAACCACTTAAATTGTCTTGGTCATTTTACAACATAAAGGTGATACGTCCTTGTAGTTGTGATTGTTCCCGTTAATATTTGGACAGGTTACGACTTAAATTTTCGTGGTCATTTTACAACATCATGGTGACGCGTCCTTGTAGTTAACATTTTATTGTTCCCGTTAAAATTTGGACATTTTACAACATAAAATAAAATTGTTATTAAGCAATATATTGTAATATTGAGAAACAATGTATCATGGATTAGCATAAATCCATATGAGTCATTATTTTTTTTTGCAACATTTCTTGTCCTAGTGAAATATTGCTTACATCGTAATAAGAATGCCATTGTATGTCATTTTGATTGGTAGTACTAAGTTAGTTTTACAACTTCAGGTAGTTTATTTAGCAATAATTCATTCAGAAATAGCATTTCCATATTCTTAAAGTAGTAAATAAGGCTGTTTTTGCTTGTCTCTCGTCCATAACTTTTATATTTACAGACTCATACACACCTATTTGGATATAATGTATGAAGAAAATTCTTAACAAACATCAAATGCACATTTCTGAAGCCTGATTAAATACAAAAAGTGGCCATTCCTTACTGTTTTTTTTAAAGTAATCGTGTTTAAAGTTTGTACCCCACTTCGTCGTCTTTCATGTAACAATTGCACAAATATAAAAAATAATCACATCTTCCTGCGGTTTGGGGAAAAGCATTCGCCTTCTTTTTGAAGAGTAGGATTTCCGGAAAGAAACGTCATGCGTGGCGTCGTAAAACAGAGTTGAAAAACAGTATAAAACTAATATCGAAGGTTGGTAAGTAGATGCGTATTTTCTAAATCGTCTTTACTATAACGGGAGTGTTTTATTTGTTACAAGCAAAATTTATAAAATGTTTGGCAGACAATGTACGCTTAAGGCTGTATTGTAAACAAAAACGCACGTGTTCCACCCCACAGGAATACGGTATGCTTATTATCGTAGTAATACTAAGAATAATTCACTCATGTAACAGTCACTCCTGTAGCGGATTGTTTTGTTACATGAAAGACAAACATTGTTATAGGAAAGACATATGTATGTTTAAATACTGAATACTTAATTATATTATTATCATATGCACTGTCATTAGCAGGTATGAGTGAAGTTTTATGTCAACTACAAAAGAAGTGTTCAACAAATGACATTTGTGCGTGTATAGTTATAAATATGTCTTGACTCGTGTTTGCCTGTTACATGAGTGACTATATTTTGTTACAGTAGAGACATATTCTTGTTAACAATAAAATATCTTTTAATGCTGTAATATTTAAGAAAGCTTTTGTGGATAACTGTGAAATTTATTCGAGAATAGTCTTAACTACAGTCGATTCATTATACTAGTTTTACAAACAAAATATATCAATGCATTTTTATAGTTCTATGTTACATGAAAGACTTAGATACGTTACAGGAAGGAAAATACTGCATAAATATTAAATATTGCTTAGTTTTGCTGATTTATAAAATAAATTATTATGTATTACTCAGTTTGAAATTCATTTAAGTTCTGTCACCAATGTTTTAATAATTAACACACGTATTTTAGTCACAAAGTATTTAACCGTTACAGTAAGGAATTAGAAATAATATCCAGGGTGTTTTCCCTTTTTAAACCATTGGAACATCTCACAAGTAATAATTGGTATTTGGATAAACATTACAGTGCAAATGAATAATTGACTATAGTTTGAGGATTCGACCATCTGTCTGTAAACAAAATGTGTTCGCTCTTGTCTTTGGCATTAGTGGGATTTGAATTAATGTTTTACAAGACTGACACATTTGTATTGATCGGTATCAAGGTTTATCATCTCCCTTAGTGAAAGCTCCGAATTTTGAGTGTTGTCCGGTTGTTTTATATGTGTTACATGATGATATGTATCCATTGCAGATCATGGGTATGTCCAATGCTGAACGTCAACGGAAGTTTAGGCTGCTAAGAGATGCAGATCCACTTCGTCGACAGCATTACCTAGAAAAATGCAAAACTAAATATATAGATGATAAACAAGACGGGAAGAAAAAGAATGTTAAAGAAATGACAGAACGTGAGAGAAGACATGCAAGAAAGCAATGGCGTATACGTAAGAGAAAATGCAGACAGCAAGAGAAAGATGCACAGAACATACACGATAATATAATAACTCCACCTGAATCACCTGAAACTAACCAAGACAATGAGCCAAATGGGTCAAGAAGAATCGACAAAAGAAGTAGAAGGAAAGTCTCCAAATGTTACAGAGACCTTCATTCTAAGGACAAAGAACTTAACAATCTGAAAAAAAAGATAATGATGTATAAAAAGCGATGGACAAGGGAGAAACTTAAAACGGATACAGTAGATACTCCAAGGACTAAAACAAACAAGCTGCTAAGGCATTTTTCACCGACAAATGCCAGAAAGAGACTCTTTCAGTATAATGTTTTAGTTGAACATCTTAAAAAGAAGTATACTGAACTTCACAAAGGGGAAAAAACAAGATTTACCCAATTTGTGTCCGGTATGAAAAAATATAAACTGCAGTCATCTACCTTCCGAATACTTGGGATTAATGTTTCAAGAAGACATACTAAGGACACAAATAATTTGACAAAGCGAATTTGCGAAAAGGTAAAGCGATTTTACCTAAGAGATGACAACACCAGGATCATTGCAGGTGTTAAAAAGACAATAACACGAGGAAAGAAAAAGAAACAGAGAAGAATACTGTGTGATAGTTTATTGAATCTCCACAAGAAATTTCTATCAGAGGGAAAGACACAATTGAGCTATACACTGTTTTGTAAACTAAGACCTTTCTGGGTCATTTTTGCAACTGAGACCGATAGAAGTACCTGTTTGTGTAAAACATGTGATAACATTATGTTAATGACGACATCTCTGTACAAAGCAAATTTAATTGTGTCAAACAAGCCTGAAGACATGCTGGACCAAATGACATGTAATGTTAAGCATTATGAATGCATGTATGGTAAATGCAACGTTTGTAAAGACAATACAGTAACCTGCAAATCAAATTTGAATAGCACACAAGAAGTTTCTTGGTTACAATGGAGAACTAAGAAAGAGTTGAGAACAATACAAACTGGTAAGGAAAGCAAGCAGAAGGAAGTTCAGATAACTGTAAAAGAAGAGATGAACTCTATTGCCAGTGAGTTATTAACTAAATTTACTGTGGCGTTTAAAGTTTACATGCGACATATCTTCAATCGTTGGTCTCAATACGGTTATTTTAAAGAGAGGCGAAACAATTTATCAGAGAATGAGTGTTTAGTACATGTTGATTTCTCTGAAAATTATGTTTGTAAAATGTCCCAAGAAATCCAAAGTATGCACTTTGGTGCGTCCAAAAAGCAGCTGTCTTTGCATACTGGTGTCTTGTTCGTTGGTCAAAGGAAAGGACAAACATTTTGTGCAGTTTCCAATTCATTGGAACATGGCCCCAGTGCTATTTGGGCACATCTAAATAAATTGCTGACTGATGTAAGAAATACCTACCCTAGTGTTAAAAGTGTTGAATTCTTTAGTGACGGACCAACCAGTCAATATCGCCAGAAGGGAAACTTCTTTTTGCTATCAACTGAACCATATCGCCTCGGATTTACCACCGCTAAATGGTCCTTCTTTGAAGCAGGTCACGGGAAAGGTATCCCAGATGCTGTTGGGGGTGCAATAAAGCGAGAAGCCGACAGAAAAGTCCGACACGGACACGACATTACCTCGGCTGAAGTGTTTGTTCAGTTATTAAAAGATTGTAAACCGCAATTAGTGATTTTGACACATGATGACATACTGACTGAAAAGCACAAACTTGACAGCAGCAACCTTAAACCTGTACAAGGAACAATGAAATTACATCAAGTTGTTGTTAATTCACAAGGTGTGGTGTCTACTAGACAGTTAAGCTGTACTTGTATAGACAGTTGTGAAGTTTGTAGAGAAGCATTAAAACCTGCAAACCTTATTGAAAATGAGAAGTGTTCAAATAGAAAGCGAAAAGGAGAAAATGATCATGCTAAAAACCAATTCAAAAAGGTTAAGAAGGATAAAGATAAATCAGACGTAAAAACACTAGATGATAATAAAGTGGATACCGAAGAAGAAACAAGTGTAGTGCATGAAAGAAAGAAGTTATTTAAAACATTTTTACAAAAAATAAGTGCATGTGAAACATATGCTAAGTTGAAAAAGACGTGTGAAACAATAGATAAAAGTGTTGAGGGTTTGTACATAAGCACCATGGATATAGGTATTTGTACAAACAATCTCGAATCTGATTTTGATTCTGTTGAAAATATGCCTGATGATATTCCTTCTGTTCAGGATGTTTTCCCTTGTGAGGTTCGTGCAGATGGTAATTGTCTGCCGTCTTGTGGTAGTGTGTTGGCGTTTGGGGCGATAGATCAAGTTGAAGAAATACGAGTAAGGATTGTTGTTGAACTGATAAAGAATGAACAAAAATATCTGGACGACAATTTCTTAATTGAAAGAGATGCAGTTAGGGTAACAGACAAGAAAATACATAAATCTAGTCATTCAATGAGATATGCCCAATACTCAGAATCCTTCATTCCTGGAACTAAATTGAACAAAAAACTGGTCCAACAAGTGTTCAGAAAGGAAGTTATGTCAGTAAGGAAAGACAAGTCATTCATGGGAATCTGGCAGCTGCATGCATTGGCAACAGTTCTTCAAACACCTATATTTTCAGTATATCCTAAGTTAGGGAACAAATCTGTCAGAGACGATCTCAATAGACTTATATTGCCCGTTACTGATACAGATAAACAACCTGTTTACATTTTATGGACATCAAATAGGGAAGACATGACATATGAACACTGGGTGCCAAATCATTTTGTCCCTTTGTTGCCTTTTCTCAATGATGTAGATTCACCTGCTGATAGTTCTATTGACTCAGAAGACAACAGTGAAACGGCTTTCTTTGTGAATGGTAATGAAGACAAGAGTCCGAATAGAGACGAGAATGACAATGTCATACACGTTTATGTGTATGATCGTTCCCCAGATGAAGTGGACTCTATATCTGATGGTATACCGATCGCTGACTTAATCAACAAAGGTACATTGCATGCGACCAGTAATGTACATGAGGACCAATGCTACAAGCCTGACGGTACAGTAATATCCGAAGAGTCTAACAAACACCCGGAGGAAATGATAACTGATGATTCAGAAATAAAGGACAGAAAGTGTAAAGTTGAATCATTAACCACAGAAGGATATACAGAGGCTGACAAAGACAGACACGATTATTCAATATCAGAAGAAACAAAGTCAGACGAACTTAAGAATCTTGATAAACCTAGTACGGACAAATCAGGTGAATCAGAAGTTCAACATGCAATGCTACCGGATACACCAGAAGAGTCTAACACACGTAAATTTGATCAACCCGAACATATTTATACAGACAAACTAGATGAACGAGAAGAAACTGAGCTCATAATAAACACCCCTGTAGTACACAAAGAAACAAGTGAAGACCAATCGGATGAAAACCCTAGCATAGTCATACTGAATGAACTAGTACAACCTAACATAGACACACACGATGTATCAAAGGATTTGAACAAAGACACATTGGTTGAAACAGAAGAACCTATTAAAGACACACAGGGTAAACCAGAAGAAAGTAATGTAAGGGATGTATTGGACGAAGCGAACCTATATACACCCGGTGAACCAAAGGAACACATGTTAGATATTCCAGATGGGTTAGATACTTGTATTACAGAACCTCATGAATGCCTTGGAAAATATGTTGTTATTGAATATAATGACAGACCATACCCAGGTCTAGTTGAAGATGTAAATGACACATCTCTCTTTGTAAATTGTATGAAAAGAGCTGGCAGAAAATATGATAACTGTTATACATGGCCACAGAGAGTACAAGATAGAAGTTGGTACCCCCTAGAGTATGTCATTGGTATCATTCCCAGACCTATTAGTCTTGACAGGAAGTCGCATTTCAAAATAGATGATCCAATCTGGATTTATCTTTCAAAAACATTGGGATAAACGCAATCTTATATACTAGTACATGTTAATACTGTGTTGATAAATACTTAAAGGGTAGTATACTCCACGAAGTATATAACCAGTATTTTTACATATATACACAATTGACCTGTGTAATTCAAATTGTTAGCGTTTAATGTGTACACATTGACACTTGTATTCATGCATAGTTGTCCCTACTGTAACACTTTCCCTTGCTACATGTTCTTTAATGCTTTTATACATTTTGAGTTATATGTTTTACGCATCCGCAAGTACTGTATTTTGAAAATGTTGTTACATTTTACTTGTTTGTTTGTTTTTTTAGAAGTTGTCACGCAATTTTGGAGCAAATGTCACTACTGTTATACTACTATTCTTTCCTGTAACAGTTCATTTATAGTTTTGCTGAAACTAGTTGTTTTTTTGGGGTGTATATATGAGACACCCTTACGACTGAGTAAACACTCAATTTTATATTATTTAAATGTTGCGTTTCTGTTTTATGTTCAATTAAAAGTTCAAAAAAATAAAATACTCTGTCATTTGTCACTCCCATAACAAAGTATGTCCTTCCTGTAACCTACATGTCCTTGATGTAACATCATATGTTTTATTGTTTTTTTGCAATTGTTCAAATAATATGGATTATTAGAAGTTATTATATACATCCCAATAGTATGCGATTTACACATCAATGACTTTTTTTGAACAAAATTCAAAATTATAGAAAAGATCAATAGTATAATGACTATTAAATTGAGTCTTTTCGCAATATGTCCCTAATATTGAGATTATTTTTTCAGTATGTCATTGGTACAAAGTCCAACCATATTTTGGAAAAAAGGAAACCACTTCTCTTCAAATGCAAATAGCCTTTTCTGTTTATTAGAATGTTTTGTTAAGAAAATGATGCATACATATGTGTTACAGGAAGGACATAACACATACATTGTCCTGAAAAAAAGTTCTATACCACAAAATATTGAGTTGTGTTTGGGTGATTAGGTCAAAATAAATATTGGAAACACATTAGTACATCATTAGAACACGAGAACTGCATAAACTAAAACAATTTATTTTCATTTTTTTTATTAGTAGAAATGTTGCAAAAAAAAATATTGACTCATATACATTATTTTGACATTGATCTGTATATCCGGTGAATTCAGTATTGTTTAAATGTTTTAATCTAATCAATTTTCAGTATCAGAAGAATGTTTATCCCTTTTAAATTGCATTTCAGTGAATTATGACTTTGTAAAACATTATAAAATTCACACTTTATTTGATTATAATTCTTAAGGTTTACTGAAAAGCATTTAATGAGCATATATATTTGACTAACATGTCTTGATCTTTTTAGCATGAATTTAGCACAAACTTTAATAATAATAATGATCAGCTACATTACAGTTTTTTTTTTATTTCAGAAGCAGATGAAATCGAATGCGAACTTAGCGGGTTTGCAAGCTCTGACAGTGAGATGATAGTTTCCAATGAGGGGACAAGCTCAGATGATGGCAGCGATATTCCTAAGTCAAAAAGTAACAAGTTCAGCAAATATAAGAACAAAAAAATGAGATGTACAGACCATATTAAATCTGAACCTATCCGTTCACATAGGAAGATGATTTTCAAAGATAAAAAGACGTATAAACAACTTCGTAGCGATGGTGAGAAAATATTTCGTACCAAAACACTAGCATATTCATAAAAAAATGTCTGAAAAGTCAAAGTACTATACCGTATAAATTGTCTTTGACATCAAATCAAGATACGTTTTTGTTTATGGTCCGATAAATTTCTGTTTCAGTTAAAAAATAAGCTGTTATTAGGCTTATATTGTTTTGGGTATTTAACAACAAACAGGTGACACGTCCTTGTAATTGTGATTGTTGCCGTTAAAATTTGGACAGTTAACCACTTTAATGGTCTTGGACATTTTACAACATAAAGGAGACACCTCCTTGTAATTGACCTTACGACAGAGGCGTGTAATGTCCGTCAAACAATACGGCTTGGCTCAGAGTTTTGTTCGACGGACATTATTTGATGGACATTACACAAGTAAATCCATTGGATTATGCAAACATGTGCAATAGTTTCATGTTTTTACAATCAGAATTAGAAATCTTTATTGGTCAGCTAAATTCTCGATTTTCATGTGTAAACATCTGTCGTAAGTGCAATTGAGATTGTAATCGTTAAAATTTGGACAGTTAACCACTACAATTGTTTAGTCATTTTACAACATAAAGATGACACGTCCATGTAATTGTGATTGTTCCAGTTAAAATTTGGACAGTTTACCACTTAAATTGTCTTGGCCATTTTACAACATAAAGGTGATACGTCCTTGTAGTTGTGATTGTTCCAGTTAAAATTTGGACAGTTAACCACTTAAATTGTCTCGGTCATTTTATAACATATAGGTGACACGTCCTTGTAATTGTGACTGTTCCCGTTAGAATTTGGACAGTTTACCACTTAAATTGTCTTGGCCATTTTACAACATAAAGGTGATACGTCCTTGTAGTTGTGATTGTTCCCGTTGAAATTTGGACAGTTTACCACTTAAATTGTCTTGGTCATGTTACAACATAAACGTGACTCGTCCTTGTAATTGTGATTGTTCCCGTTGAAATTTAGACAGTTTACCACTTAAATTGTCTTGGCCATTTTACAACATATAGGTGATACGTCCTTGTAGTTGTGATTGTTCCCGTTAAAATTTGGACAGTTAACCACTTAAATTGTCTTGGTCATTTTACAACATAAAGGTGACACGTCCTTGTAGTTGTGATTGTTCCCGTTAAAATTTGGACAGTTAACCACTTAAATTGTCTTGGTCATTTTACAACATAAAGGTGACACGTCCTTGTCATTGTGATTGTTCCCGTTAAAATTTGGACAGTTAACCACTTAAATTGTCTTGGTCATTTTACAACATAATGGTGACACGTCCTTGTAGTTGAGATTGTTCCCGTTAAAATTTGGACAGGTTACCACTTAAAATGTCGTGGTCATTTTACAACATAAAGGTGACGCGTCCTTGTAGTTGCGATTGCGATTGTTCCCGATAATATTTGGACATTTTACAACATAAAATGTAATTGTTAATAGCAATATGTTGTAATATTGTAAAACAATGTATCATGGATTAGCATCAATCCATATACCTTATTTTGACATTGATCTGTACATCCGGTTAATTCAGTATTGTTTAAATGTTTTAATCTAATCAATTTTCAGTATCAGAAGAATGGTTATTCATTTTAAATTGTATTTCAGTGAATGATGACTTTGTAAAACCCTATAAAATTCACACTTTATTTGATTATAATTCTTAAGGTTTACTGAACAGCATGTAATGAGCTAATATATTTGACGAACATGTTCTGATTTTTTTGACATGAATTTAGCAAACTAAAATAATTTCAAACAGCTACATTACATTTTTTTTTATTTCAGAAGCAGGTAAAATCGAGTGCGAACTGAGCGGGTTTGCAAGCTCTGACAGTGAGATGATATTATCCAATGAGGGGACAACCTCAGATGATGGCAGCGATATTCCTAAGTCAAAAAGTAACAAGTTGAGCAAATATAAGAATAAAAAAATGAGAAGTACAGACCATATTAACACTGATCCTATCCGTTCACATAGGAAGATGGTGTTTAAAGATAAAAAGACGGATAAACAATTCCTTAGCGATGGTAAGAATATATTTCGTAGCAAAACACTAGCATATTCATAAATTGAATGTCTAAACAGTCAAATTACTGTACCGTATAAACTGTCTTGGATATCAAATCAAACTAAGATACGTTTTTGTTTATGGTCCAATAAATTACTGTTTCAATTAAAAATTAGGCAGTTACTGTTTATACTGTCTTGTGTAACAACAACAAAAGATAACACATCTTTGTTACCGTTCAGGTCCTAATCAATGGATTTGCTGGTTAAAAATTGGACAGTTCATCCCGGAAATTATCTTGGACATTTTACTACGAATATTGAAGACAAGTCTTTGTATTCCTGACCAGTGACTTTGCCCGTTAAGATTTGGACAGTTTACCGCTTTTATTTTCTTGAATATTTTACATCTGGCATGCGCGGATCCAGGAGGGGAGGAACTAGTGTTCCGTACACCCTGTAATTATGACAAATATTTGTTATTTTATATTAAAAAAGACGTGTATGTCAGGGCATATATGTCGTATGAACCCCCCTCCTCATGAGAAGGAAGAAATGGCTGATCGGACCCCATGACAAAACTGCTGGATCTGCGCATGCCGTTGTTTAATATGATGTCATGTCTTTGTTATATTTCTGATATGTAACTTTGCCCACTTATCCTTGAACAAGGTACCGATTAAATTGTATTGTACGTTTTTCAACATAAAATGAGGGAATGTCTTTAGTATATCTGATATAAAATGTTGCCCTTTAAAATTTGGATTATTACCGTTAATATGTTTACATTTTATTGCATAAAATGAAGACATGAACCGGTCGCAATCGAGATTGGTTAATGTACTTCCATTTATTTACTTTTATAAATTTTAAGAATTCAGCACGAGCACAATTCATTCGTATTTTATTTCAGAAAGCGATGAAATCGAATCTGATCTTGATGGGTCTGCAAGCTCGGGTAGTGAGTGGATAATATCAGATGAAGGGACAACCTCAGATGAGGACAGCGTTATTCCACAGTCGAAAAATGAAGACATGGTCAAACATCAGGATCAAAACATGACAAGTAGAGAACATAGAAAACCAGAAACTACAACTACATTTAGCAAGATGTTGCGTGAAGATAAAAAACCGGATCACCGAATGTTATACGAGGATGATAAGATATTTTGTACCAAAAACCCCGAAATATATATTAAAAAAATTGAGAAGTCAAATATCTCTAAATCGGGAAGAACCTATGACGTTGTTCATGCTTGCTACTTTTGCGGGAAACTCATGACCAATATTCAGAAACATATTGAAAGCCAACACAGACGTGAAAATGTTGTGAAAAAAATCATTAGGCTTAAAAATGAGTCGACTATGATGACTGATTTTTCAATTAAGAAAGAAATGAAGAAATCCATTTTAAATGAGCAATGTCTGATAAGAAATGAGGGCGACAACAGACACAATCAATTGGTAATGAGACAGAAACGAGGTGAACTTTTGCTATCAAGAAGACGAAAGGGCGACTTTAATTCTGACGCATATGGCGGCTGTCCCGAATGTTTGGAATGGTTGGTTTTGAGAGAAAACTATAACCAGCATAGGCAGACTTGTCCGGCTAAAAGTAAATCAACTCTTTCAGAGGCAATTATGCAGAATCTGATATTCCAAGGCAAGATCGTTTCGACAGCAGGCACGCAAATGAAAGCAGAAGTGTTTCCAATTATGCACGCGGATGCAATTACCGCTACTGCTATAACAGATCGACTCATTGTTGCCCTTGGCGAAGTACATTTTATGAGTAGTATAGGCAATCGCCTAAAACGGAAAAACTATTCTAGTTACCGCATGCGATTAGCTGCTCGCCTTCTCTGTCTCGTGAGGGAAGAAATTAGTTTAGCAGATGCATCGATGGCAGAGTGCTTAACAGTAGATAATTTCGACGCATTTGCAAAATGTGCCCTTCTAGCATGCGGTAGAAATTCTGAAAGTGAAATGAAGCATCCTTCGGTTGCCATTAAGATTGGGTTTGACCTGGCCAAACTTACTGCTGCTAAAATCGGCTTCTCAGCGAAGGAGAGGAATGATAAAGAATATAAAGAAGCAAAAATGTTCCAAAGATTGCTGCAGGCAGAATGGAAATTGAAAGTTCGTAAACAGGCAGCAGTTCTGTTGGAAGAAAGACGATTTAACAAATCCAATGATTTGCCAGATCCTGATGATATTGCCAAATTAGCAAAGTATCTTGTAGATCAACTTATTGACGGTGCGTATTCTCCCGAGACGGTTTCAACACCAGAAGTGTATAGACGCCTTACCATGCTGACAGAAGCACGGTTGTTACTGTACAACAGGCGTCGTCCTGGTGAACTGGAAGCGCTCACGTAAATACCGTTTATATTTTTGCAGACAACAATCGCTGTTTTGTAGAGTTAATTTCCTAAACATTGTATTTGACCTTAAGTTAAGATAAGTATTGACATTAGAAGTCATTCTTTTCCGTAAGAATAGACACGTTTTTATCGACTATGGTCATTAACAAGCACTCATGTACGTTGGAAAGGGCTATCAAAGCATGCTTGTGAATGAGGTTAATATTTTGGTGGGAGAAGATGTTATGTTACTACGTCTTTTTCATGAAAGTCAAGACATTTATGATGAATTTAATATGTCGTTCTTTAAGCTTTTCATTTTGTGTTGAAACATGAGCCATGGAAACCCGAAAGTTTAAAGTACACAGTAATAAGCGAAAGTCTTGTATATTTTATTAGCATTGAGACATACAGAAGACGATCTACAGGAGTGAACGAGACAGATTTGAGCCTTCGATCAGAGTTGACTTCACTGGAAAAGAATCTGCTGCACTCGCAAGAGCTTCTGGAACTTCGAGGAAAGGTTAGTATAACACATTGACCTAACTACCTCGGGGTATTGTTTAAATTTGTATGGAATAAGGTTTAATACATTGGCTTTCAATGAGCATATGAATATGCATTGCTAATTTGAATGCAATACTTCCTATAATGCTTGTGTGCCTCCCTGTTTTTAGCATTGAATTGATATTCTAATGAGAATGCACGAATATAATTGTTTCAGGGTAACAAAAGAGTGCCTGTTATCCTACCAGGAGAGGTTAAGCAACCTCTGCAACTGCTTGCAGATGCCAAAATAAGACAAACTTGTGGAGTCAACCCTTCTAACAAATATTTGTTTGCGACCTCAGGTAATACTTCTAACTTTTTAACATGTTAATTAATATGTTAATTTCCCCAAAAATTTGTTCATGTAATTAACAAAGTTTTAATGTTAGTACATGATTCAAAGTTTAATGTATTCACTGCTCTCTGTATGTTAAGAGAGTCTCTTGAAACAGTAAGAAGGGCTGCAAACACACTTTTAGTATTAGGTAAAACAGAATTGTTAGAGTATAAGGTGAAGTATGTGTTATCTGTGTCAGTCTTTAGTTTTCTTACCTCTTATGAACAGACTCAATCAAACCTAGTCTGCTACTTTTCCATTTGTTTGCGTTCTTTGCTTTTAGGGGTTTTTCTTATTGATTTTTTAACACACCTTGACCATTGGAAATCGCATAAATATATTGCTTTGTGTATGTTTTGAAAGGTTTATGTTCTTTATTATTTCTTCTGAATGATGTAGTATATGTATATATCTATGCTTTTAATGTTTGATGAATTTTGTCAAATGCTAGAACGTGTTATGTCATCGCAGTGATTTATCTGTTGAATAGGATTAGAGCCACTACGAGCAGGTGCCGCACTAGACGTGGTAAAATATGATGCAGGTCTGAGATTTCCTCTCAGGATTTTAGCAACAAATTTAAGAAAACACACAGCAACTATCTCCCAAGTATGTCTTCGTTCTTAAATTTAATTATTATTGTAAATTAATATCAAATATGTGTGTATACTTATTATTAATTCGAGCACTGTTTCATGATAAAATGTCTCAAATTATCAAAAACATATTTATATTTTAGTATTTAGGTCATTACACGAGTGTGACACATTCATACCGGTACCACTCACGTACCTACATTGATTTCGCATGCTCTTAAACCAATCATTTGGTTATTTACAAATGAACTTTATTGTATGTTTATTTTATTGATTTTAACTTGTATGTTGATACATTTCGTCAAACTAAATATGTTTAGAGTCTGCAGAGTTTACAGTTTACTGTATGCCGTACACAAATTACTTTTTTCATGTTATGGGATTAAAAGACAACGAATTGAGGTGGCTTACAAATCACATGGGCCACACAGAGCGTGTTCATTTGCAGCATTACAGGGCTACATCTGGGATAATAGAACGGCTAGATGTAGCCAAAATTATGCTTATGCAAGAACACAACTGTGTGGCCAGGTATGCGGGTGTTGAGTTGAAAGACATCAATTTTGAAGGTATGTTCCATTATATTAAAATGTTACAGGGGATTTACGCTTTTATTGAGTTAACACAAACACATTTGGCACTGTGTCTGTAGTTTCCTTAATTGTATTTAATATCTTTGTTAGCTCAAAATGGGCATTATTGAATCTGTGTTGAGCATCCGGTATTATCATTTGTTTAATATCGGTATAATATTGATGCCATTTTTCGTATCTTCGTTAATAATCAAAAACTCGAATTTTGAAATCAAACATCTGAGTTAAAACTATGAACAGATTTGCCGACAAATTACAGGAAGCTGTTATACTAGTGTAATAGACAATGTTTTCAGAAAGATGTAATGAAATCCTTTTCTACCGTATTTTCAGATTTAGAAGACGCCAGAGAGCAGCCTCCCAGAGACGAATCAGCTTCTCATGAGGCTATAGATTCTTCTTTTGAAGATGAAGATTTTAATGGTAATTACATCTTCATATAAATTTATATTTGAGCCAGTAAAACCTGCAATAATGACATAATAATTGATCTTTATCAAAGCCATATTACACAATAATTACGTTATGTCATAATAGTTTTCCTGAAGACTGGCTCATTTGTATTTCTATAAAAAAATTTCATTGTACTTTCATAAAGAAGAAATTGGAATGGAAAATGTGGAAAAATAACGAAATATTACATAAGTTGACTTAATATCATCACTAACGTGCCTCCGTTGTCGAGTGGTTAAGTTCATTGACTTGAAACAAATTATTTTGTTGCTTTAGAGAGGTTGTTGCTCTGTGGATGGCTGTTCTGGAGAGGTTACACTGTAGTTTCTTACGGCGGATGGGAGATTAGTAATGGTAGACCTTGAGTGAACAAACTAACAAATCAATAACATCTTTAGTATTTGTCAAAATAACCATATAAGTCTGAAAATCGGCAAATTATATCTTCCAATATTGTGTTCTCCCACAACTAACTATATATATTTCAAAAACCAAATGATTTGTACTTTTTCGGGCAGAAATTCTTCATTAAACTGACCAGATTCACAGTGGTAGTAGGTTTTGGACTTCTTTGGAATTCTTCTCTTTTCTTGTTCCTTATTTGTAAATGCTCGTTTGCACATTTTTATATTCTTCAGAAAATGACATGGATGCACCGAAGAAAAGGACAAAAGCAGGTATTTCTTAATTTAATCTGCTAGTTTAGTTTGTAAGAAAACAATAGTATTACTTCCGTGTTTTGCTATCTCGACACCTGCAAATACATTATTGTGCTTAACCCATGACTAGAATATCGATAGATCAGGTTAAAGAAGTTTCACGACTAGATTGATTTAAGCGCTGCCTAACAACACATATACTAAGTTCAAGATCAATTTGCCTTTTGAAAATAAAAGACAGTTATTGCATACGAAACATTGGTTTAAAACAATACATTATTATTTAGCCATATCGCGTTACTGTTCAGATCAAAAGTAACCAGGTATCTAATTTTATGTTTTGTCAAATTGAAGAAAGGCTAATATAAAGAGTCACAAATACAACAATTCTGATCAAGCATAACATGTGCTTTGAGTCGTCATCAAAACAGTGCGCTCTGAGCCATCACCAAAAACAATACAATAAATTACATTGATATTTTTAGACTTTACATTTTTATCAAAGGGATTGTGAGACGTAAATGATCGTAACATTGCTTCATTTATAGCTCTTTAAACGATGGCAGGAAATGGAGCGTACATTAATGTAACGTAATGGTGACTTTTGTAAGTAGTAACTTATCTCTCATTTTATATTGACAATGTCGGTTAATTCATTTCAGGAAATAGAGTACCTTGGACCAATGAGGAGATCGTTGAAATTAAGAAGTATTTTAAAGAGTTCCTTATCTTGGAATCGACACGCAAATGCCCGCGAATGAAAGAAATATTACAAGTGATTTCAAAAAGTAAAGCGGCAGGTGGGAAAATCTGGAAAAGACATTGGGAGACAATCAAAAAAAAAGTGGCATATCTTGTCCAAAAAGCCGAAAAGGAATAAAATGAAAAATACACATAAATAAATAATAATACAAATGTAAATAAGTGAATAAATTTGTAAAGATGTAAAGCTTTGTGTCTTGTTTATATCCTAGTAGTAATACTTTAAAGTCTTTATATCAGTTCCGACTGTCCGACAGGCACATACACATCGTTGGTTGCAGTTTCATATTGCTGCAGTAACAAACAATTATGGAAGCACAGTTATAGCTAAATTTGTGTCAGTCTCACACACACTCAGAGTGGTCTCTTCGTTCGAGCCCTTCTTTTACGAACCGAGACGTTACTCAGCTACTTCTTGGGAGAATTATTGTTCTAGCTCTTTGAGTAAAGACAAAACTCCACTTGCAAACAACTGTAAACATGTAAAATAACACAAAGCCAAAAACGTATGCCAGCAACAGAACATGATATAGTACTGCAAAAATAATTCTTTGCCTATTTTGTACATTTTTCCATTAACGAACTAGCAACCTCCAAAATCGCAGGTTAAATGGCTACTGAAGCATGAGATGATTTTGTTTGAATTATTGTTTATATTTTAATTCGAGACAAGCGCTTATTGACTAACAATAAATGATCGACCCTTTTCATTGGGGTGTAACGGGAGGCAAAATGATATGTTTTAATATTATTGGTGTCATCAGGGCCCGTATACAATATACATCTTAAAATCTGGTCTTAAAGTCATCCTTATCCTTACATCATGATCCTTAAAAATAAGTAGTACTCAAAATCCATCTTAGATTACATCTTTTGTAAAGATATACAAACTTTAAGATCGACTGCGAGCTGGTATGTTTTGTCTTACTATACAGATGTACCGAGCTAGTTTGGCAATGTTTTGATATGTTAAATACACAGTAACGTGATCTATGTTATTGCCACACACTATCGCATTGTTAATTACTATTGTGCAAACTGTTTGTATCAAATGAAACGAACTGTTATTCAAACGTGTGATATACTGTGCACAGAATTACCAATATCTAGCAAAAAAGCTTAAAACGTGAGCATTGCTTTGCTGAATAAACTGTACTGTTCGGGTGTACCTTTAAATAATGATACAATCTCTTTAAATGCGCTCGAATATAATATTTTCCCTGATCTTAGTTTTAAGATCAATGTAAAGTTATGATCGATCTAACTCGCGATCTTGGCCTAAGACCGATATTAAATACCACTAACCTAAGATCTTAACTCTTAAGGACAATCTAACGGAAATTTTCCATTTTTAGATTTATTTTAAGACGTATATTGAATACGGGCCCAGATTTTGTCCATACTACTAGTATAACATGTTCTATTGTCCATATACGTTTTAAGCAGTTGGAAAATGCATTCAGGAGAAGCCAGCAAACACGAAAACAATACACAAAAAACACACGACCAACAATCCGACAGATTGCCGCTTCAGTCAGTCAAACATAACCGGAGCAAGAAATATAGGACACCAAAAGGACAACCTCAAACATTAGACAGCCACATACAGCGGCAACAACTAGTTGTGTATATATATACAGTGAAGTTCCGCTAATAAGACCAGTCAAAAAGGTGGTCTTAACAGCGAATCGGTCTTAATAGCGGACCTTTTTTGCTCTAAATTTAATACTCTGGGACCTAAAATTTGCAAACATCTGCATGATTTAGAAATAATTAAATTGGTCTTATTAGCGGAACTTTACTGTAATAAACTTGTATTAGTATGCAATACACACAGGGTGACCACTAATATATTTCCGGATAACAAAATGTAATATATTCTAAATAGTTAATTATTATATTAATATTGCAAATCCATATTTAGTAAAAGGATATGTCTATATCCTATATCTATGATATTTTGTTTTATGTATTTAAGTTCAATGATCGGTCACTTAAATTGTCTAAAGTGGGTGTTCATAATGGCACCCTTATTTTTCAAAACAAGCTGAAAGCGACGTCAAACAATCCCAATCACGTCATTTCGCAATTCAAGACTGTCAACTCTTCCCATTACTGGACAAATTTCAATATATCAATATTTTGTGTTGGGGACCCCAAACCTTCCTCTTAACAGTGGACTCATTTCTGGTGATTGGGGGTACCACGTGTGGGTGGTTTAAGTGCAATTAGCCAATCTTCAAATGTTTGCTTTAAATTATCCAAGATAATTCCTGCGGTGTTTGGAGCAGGCCTATGCTGTAAAAATCAACCCTCATCAGTGAATCGGCTACAATTGACCTATATTTGTAACATTACATATAACAATTCAAACTGCTGCATGATGTTTCCCCTATATATTATTTGGCTTAACTGTTCAATTATCTCAAGTGTCCGTCAAGTTCAGTTTGGTGTCTACTTTGGGTATCATTCAGAAGATCTAAAATACTCCCCAGGTGTTCAAACACTTATCTTATGATTTGCTTGGTAAATAGTACCTCAGCATCTGGATTCATTTTAAAAAACCTTCAGCAAACCAATGAGGAAAATACCCGTCTAATGGTACAGTTTGAGCTTTCTGACGTGTCAGCCATTTTGAAAGTCTATGAAATATATGGCATCATTGATGACGTCACAAATTGTAACCATGACATCTGATGGAGGAATTCGTCAAAAGAAAACCTATAAGCAAGGTTGTATCTTTCAAATAAGACCTCAATTAGCTCTCTAGTGTAATAATGGACAAACTATTAAAGGATGTTATCCGGACATATATAAGTGGTACATAACAGGAAGATTGACTATAAGTTGAATGCTTCCTGTACCCCTGTGTTTGGAGAGGCGTCCCTACAGGTGGACTAGAATGACAATCACCGTCTGACCCTAGTGTGCCTCGTATAAAACGAACAAAATGGTCTTAAAGATTGAGGTATTTGCAACTCTTGACAGGTGGGATGGTTTTGATTCCACGTGTTATATTTTTATCTCGATGTAAATAACTTGTGAAACCAAAATCATCTTTCCTATAAGGTTCCGTATGACCTAAACTGTGTTGGTGCGCCTTGAAACCCAAATAAACAAACATAAACAATTCTTTCTGTATCACAAATCATAAGTATTTCGCCAACCTCACTTAAAATCACTGAATATGAACGTTTTATACACCAGCACCAGTGCAAATAAAAAAAAACAGATTTGACCACATTGACCTTTCTGTTTGTACTGAGTGTATTAACCTGACTTTGACCTACATGCATGACTATCATACATATATACAGCAATTACTCTGGTTGCGTGTACATTAAAGTCCAGTGAGGTTATTGCGCATCATCGATACATGTATTATCAAAACGGGATAATTTTATCCTAACGGTACCTGGTACAAACCAAATACTGGTAAAACAGGGTTGTTTTCCGATAATGGCTATTTGTTTTGTATAATGTCATTCTATTCAAATCTATTTAATGTTATGTATTGAACCAGTGTGTGTAAACAAAGTTCCATATGATAGTCCCAATTTATTAACATGGCACTCGTGCGTATTCCGTTTGTAATCGGGATGTATTTATAGCTGTTCACGACAAATTTCGGTCGTTAAATAAACACGAAGCGCAAACAACCGAACTAACTTACGGTGCGTGGGGGCTCTGTGATCGAGTGGTTAAAGTCGCAGACTTCGATACTCGCCCCTTATCGATGTTGCTTCGCTCCCGACTCGGGGCGAATTTGTCCACCATCAAAGCTGGGAAGTCGCCGAATGACCTAAATTGTGTTAGTGCGACGTAAAGTGAAGACTTGCGAACACTTGGTATTGTTAAAATTGAAATACGAATATAAAACGGACACAATGCGTCATAAAATCAGACAGTAAATAAACAGCTTAAATACTAATTGTTGGAACTGTTTTTGATAACACATAAAGTTGGACTGAATGTACCCCATAAATGTGATACCTCCTAGACCCCCTTCGTCGGTCTGTCCGTGCGTCCGTACGTGCGTCCGTCAACAATTTCTTCAAACGATTTCTCCTCCTAACCCGCTAAGCCAAATTCAATGAAACTTGGCAGGAATAGTCCTTGCATCAAGCTCTACCAAAGTTGTTCAAAGAATTCCATTTCATGAAGAACTCTGGTTGTCATGGCAACGAAAAGGCAAATCATAGTGAAATCTTTAAAAATATTCTTGTCCGAAACTGCAAGGCCTTGAGGTTTGATATTTGGTATGTGACATAATTTTGGTATGTGACATAATTTTGGGGTCCTATACTAAGATTGTTCAAATTATGCCCCTGGGGTAAAAATTGGCACCGTCCCGTGCCTGTGTTGGGACCAAACTACTGACCAAAGGATATTGAATTATATCGAAGAAATTGTATCGTAAAACAACTGAAAATGCATGGAAAATGGATTTCGCGTTAGATCTACTAACGCGATATTTTCGGCCTATTCCATTCCTATTCAATAAATAGGACAAAAATACCAATTTTGGTGTATTTTAATTGAAAAATAAAAAATCTTGTTATTTTTTCGGATTGTATTTGATGTCATGCAATGTCCTCTGGTCAGTATTTTTAGATTAACCCAAACAATTCACAAAATCATTAATAGCGACTTTTGGAAACAATTTTTTTCGAAAGTGTATTTTCCACCAAAATCAGATCGAGCTCCTTTAATCTGTAGATTTGAACATTTTAAATTTTATGGAGTTTATAGGTCTTTGACCTTCGAACCCTGCCTAGTCGTGACTTCTGGTGAGCGACCTAGGCCCCCAGGGCCCCTTCTTTATATCCCTTCCATCCACGTAGCATTGGTTTCTACAGACCGTTTGTCCGTTGACCGCCATAAGTTTGCCCGCTATTTTTCCCCTGAATTTGAATTCGGTTGGATTTCAATGAAACTTTACATGAAGTACTTGCTACTTTCATTGCGCATATTGCCCGGAAGTTCGGATTGTAAATTTTAGCGGAGCTATCAGACGAGTGATTTTAGCTCAGCTCATGTCGTGAGACATTCGTTTTCGACACGCGGTGTTCAATACAAGCTCTATTAACTAATGAAGTATAAATGTATAATAACTTATTATATTATTTCAGATGAAGGAAGCAATTAGGAGAAAAAGGAAGCAATTAGGGTGCTTGCCCAGGTCGAAGTACGACATTATTGTCAGATGTTTAAACGGATCGTTCGATGTCCCTGTGAAGAAACGGACACCTGAAGAGAATAATTGTTTGGCCATGATTAGAAAACGTAAGGACTTCGAGCTTGGTGACCGGGGTTCTTTATTGTGTGGCGGAAAGCAAGTCCTTGTGAAAGAAGATCTTCCTAGATTTGTTGAGAAGATGTTCATGGAAAACAAAGGATGTGGAGCAAGGGTTATTTACAACAAACTGAAAGTAAATTACACGGGGTTCTCGGACCAAGCTATCCTTGAAATACTGTACAATAGCAAGTATTACCATGAGAAGTATCCGAGATTTACAAACAAGCCAACGCCAAAGACAATTACAGAAGAGGAACCAGGCAAAAGATGGCAGATTGACCTAATTAACATGAAAAATCAAAGTGTTAGCTACAAGGGGTCCACATACAGTTATATTCTACAAGTCGTGGACGTTTATTCGAGGTACGTTATGCCAAAACCCCTGAAAACGAAGAGTTCGTGTGAAGTTGCAAAGGCATTAGAGGACGTGTTGATGGTTAACCTTGCCCCTGACATCATCCAATGTGACAACGGACTGGAATTTAAAGGCCCTAGTATGAAACTTTTGTTGAACAAGTACAACATCAAAATTATCAATAGTAGGCCGTATCATCCTCAATCACAGGGCAAGTGTGAAAGGTCAAACAGTGTTATAAAGGCCAAGATCCTATTTGCAACAAAAAGTAAACGTGGATTTAACTGGGTCGAAGGGCTTCAAGATTTAGCCTATGCCATAAACACAAGTTTCAAACGAGTTCTTGGGGGTCTCACGCCCTTTGAAGCCTACTACGGAAGAAGTCATGTTTTTACCAAAGAACGTCATAGTTCTCGTGAAATAAAGAAAACCATACGGCGAGCAAATAAAACGGCTTACAGGTCGCTGTTGAAAAACGCAACTTCCCCAAGCAAGTACAAAGTAGGAGAGACAGTATTAATTCGCTATCCCTTTCGAAAATCCAGGGTGCCAACCAAAAGATATGTTATCGAAGGCAAGGTAGAAAAAGTAAAACGAAATGGTGTTTATATCGTGTCATTTCAAGTACCGAACAAACCCGAACTTGGATTCGTAAGCAAATCGGTTGGGGTCGAAAACATGACTAGCCTAACTGTTGCGTTAGAGAAACAACGAAAAATTAAAAAACATTCATTAAAACAGAACCGCTCAGAGAAACAAAATCACAGAACTAAGTACTATCATGTTTCAACACACCATGAAAATCTGCAGTTGTTGGATGGGGTGAATATTGCCATGGACCCAAATCCGGATGGAAATTGTCAATTTGCTGCTATATCGCATCAACTTGGTAAAATTGGTATATACAAAGACGTAGATGCTTTACGTAAGGAAGCAGTCCATCACATTGTAGAAAACAGATATTTCTATGAAACTTTTGTCTATGATGAAACATTTGATGAATACGTTAAGAATATGTCTAAGAATGGGACATACGGCGACAACCTCACGCTCATTGCACTTATGAGAGAATATAATTTGCAGTGCCTGGTAGTTTGTACCCGAGGACTAGAACACTCATCAATTGTGTCAGCAGATGGAAAGTTCGATGGTGATGTTGGAACAATTGCATTGGGGTATTTCCCAGAAGGATTTGGCATGCATTACGTTAGTATCCGTATCAATCAACGCGTGTACAAGGACATAATATCACGCTTAGAACAGTCGTATGACAACGGTGACTCTGGCGACAGCGCTGCGTCTGGCGACAACGCTGCGTCTGGCGACAACGCTGCGTCTGGCGACAACGGTGACTCTGGCGACAACGGTGACTCCGGCGACACCGCTGCGTCTGGCGACAACACTGCATCTGGCGACAACGATGACTCTGGCGACAACGATGACTCTGGCGACAACGCTGCGTCTGGCGACAACGGTGACTCTGGCGACAACGATGACTCTGGCGACAACGCTGCGTCTGGCGACAACGGTGACTCTTGCGACAACGGTGACTCCGGCGACAACGGTGACTCTGGCGACAACGGTGACTCCGGCGACAACGGTGACTCCGGCGACAACGGTGACTCTGGCGACAACGGTGACTCCGGCGACAACGGTGACTCCGGCGACAACGGTGACTCCGGCGACAACGGTGACTCCGGCGACAACGGTGACTCCGGCGACAACGGTGACTCTGGCGACAACGGTGACTCCGGCGACAACGGTGACTCCGGCGACAACGGTGACTCCGGCGACAACGGTGACTCCGGCGACAACGGTGACTCCGGCGACAACGGTGACTCCGGCGACAACGGTGACTCCGGCGACAACGGTGACTCCGGCGACAACGGTGACTCCGGCGACAACGGTGACTCTGGCGACAACGGTGACTCCGGCGACAACGGTGACTCCGGCGACAACGGTGACTCCGGCGACAACGGTGACTCCGGCGACAACGGTGACTCTGGCGACAACGGTGACTCCGGCGACAACGGTGACTCCGGCGACAACGGTGACTCTGGCGACAACGGTGACTCCGGCGACAACGGTGACTCCGGCGACAACGGTGACTCCGGCGACAACGGTGACTCTGGCGACAACGGTGACGTCTCTGTGTGTTCAGCCCTGAAAGAGCTTCAAGATATGATAAACAATAGGAGGGCACAGAGGCGAACGACTTTTCCATTTCTGATGTTACCACTTCACATTCAAGTTGAAATTTTTAAGTTCTGCATACAATCAAACCCGTCAATCCAGTTTGTGTTGGCGAAGGTCGGCAAACCCTTTAGAGATTTAATAAGGTCAATGAGTTTGCAAACACCTAGAATTTACATTCGGCCGGATATTGGACTAGATACTAGTAACAGAAATCCTGTTAGCGTTCGTTTCCTATTAACAAGAGCGGGCAGAAACAGCGGTCTTATTTTGGCAATAAAAGAAATCATCAAGGGGCCAAAATGGGCAAACGCATGGCTGCGTTTGCGTGTTAGTGGAATCGGTTGGTATGATATCATAGATGTCATGTACAGACATTACAGGTGAAATATACATGTATATCGGTGTTTGGAAACCTGTTATGTTATTTTTGTGATTGATGATTATGTTCTTCTACCGGAAATTTGTTGTCATTTGCTCATTTAATGGTAACTTTTTACGAAGCACATTTGGGATATTTTGGCTGCTACTAAAATGAATGTATATATGTATATTATGTCTGGTCAAAATGCTACAGTTGGATTAAAATTTAAATGCTGTTCTATGTTCTTCAATATTACTTTGAAAAATCCTGTCAGTATACCAATAAATGAAAAAAGTACAAGTTTGTTGAATCTCTTGAATGAAACAAATTATAAAATACAAAATGTAAAATGAATATGTGATGATGATGATGACAAAACATTTGTGATGATGATGATGGTAAAAAAAATGTGATGATGATGGTGGTGGTGATGATGATGACAGTGGTTATGATGATTGGGGTTTGATGATTGTGGTGATGATGATGATGATAATGATGATGATGATGATGATAACAAACGTTTTGGGATGATGATGACAGCGATGTTTATCGGACGATGATGATGGTTATAATGATGATGATAAGATTTTAGATGATGATGACGGCGATGTTTATCGGCAGAAGATTATGATAATGATGATGATGATAACAAAATATTTGTGATGATGATGATGGCGATGTTTATTGGCCGATGATGATGATGATATTCTCATCGTCGTCATCATCATCACAACATCCTCATTATCGACCGAAAACATCGCTGTCATTATCATCACAAAAAAAACTTTTGTGATCACCATTACGATCATGATAATGGATATGATGATGTTGGTTTTGATGGTGATGATGATGGTGGTGTTGGTGAAGATAACAACGATGATGATCATTGGGGTGTTGATAATTGATGTGATGATGATGATGATGATGATGATGATAACAAACGTATTTTGATGATTATGACAGCGATGTTTATCGGTCGATGATGATTATTATAATGATGATGATTATGATGACAAATGTGTTTTGATGATGCTGACGGCGATTTTTATCGGTAGATTATGATGATGATGATGTGCTGACCGTCGTTATCATCATTACAAAACTTTTGTCATCATCATCACCATCGACCGAAAAACATCGCAGTTATCATCATCACATTTTTGTGATCTTCATTACGATGATGATAATGGTGATGATGATGATGGTGTTGATGATGATGATGATGACCTTGATGATTGTGGTGATAATGATGGTGATGATGATGACAATGATGATAAAAGTTTGTGATGATGATGATGACGGTAATTTTGATCGTCGTCATCATCATCAAAACTTTTGTCATCATCATGACGATGATGATGATAATGGCGTTAATGGTGACGATGATGATGATGGTGTTAATGGTGACGATGATGATGTAATTGATGATGATGACAATGGTGATGATGATTGGGGTTTGATGATTGTGATGATGATAACTGCGATGTTTATCGGCCGATGATAATGATTATAATGATGATGATGAAAAAAGTTTTTTATTATGTTGACGCCAATGATTACCGGCCGCCGATGATGATGATTATGATGATGATGATGATGATGCTGATGATGATTATGATGATGATGATGATGATGATGATGATGACGATGATGATTATTTTCATGATGGTATTGATGACGTTGATGCAAATTGTAGTTATGATGATGATGATGATGATGATGATGATGACGATGATGATTATTTTCATGATGGTATTGATGACGTTGATGCAAATTGTAGTTATGATGATGATGATGATGATGATGATGATGATGATGACGATGATGACGATGACGATGATGAGTGTGTACCATATTCGGAACGAATGTGGTACATTTTTCATCCGAATATGGTACAAGTTTGTACCATATTTGGTCAGGCATTTTACCCCAAAACTGCAGATACGTATATGGTACAATTAGACAGTTGTACCATATTCGGCCGAATATGGTACAAATTTGTACATATTCGTTTTTGTACCAAATACGGTCCGACAGACGTGTTTGAATCATTTCGAAAGGTTTGTCTTGCGCAATACGAACTTGATCCGTGTCATTTCTACACATCACCCGGTTTATCGTGGTCTGGTTTACTCAAGATGACGGAGGTTGAGCTGGAATTACTTACAGACATTGATAAAATATTAATGATTGAGACTGGTATTCGCGGAGGTTTATCGCAGATCTCCAATCGACATAAGAAAGCCAACAATCCTTATCTCGAGGAATATGATTCAACAAAACCCACATCCTATCTGCAGTATTTAGACGCTAACAATCTTTATGGTTGGGCTATGGTACAACCCCTCCCCATAGGCGACTTTGTCTTTATGAAAGATAAAGACATTGACTCTTTAGATGTTATGGCTATTCCAGAAACGGGGGAGGTGGGTTACATACTGGAGGTTTTGCTTCACTATCCTCGTAGGCTACATACTCTTCACAATTGTCTCCCACTAGCGCCGGAGTAGAAACTTATCTCGAACGATCAACTCTCACCATATGCGCGGCAGTTGTTAAGAAAATTGTTTAATCTAACTGAAAATGATCCTCTACCTACACGAGGTCGAGTGGGGAAGTTGCTAGCCACATTAGAAGACAAGCATCATTACGTGGTCCATTACAGAAACCTTCAAGTGTACGTACAGCTGGGAATGGAAATAAAAGCCATTCACAAAGTCCTAAAATTTCGACAGGAAGCCTGGATGAAGTCATACATCGACTTTAACACAGAGATGAGAAAGAAAGCCGCATCTACCTTCCAAAAAAACTTCTACAAACTGATGAATGTCTCAGTGTTTGGAAAAGTAGGTATTCATACATTAGGTTTAATTGGTTTAATTGGTTTATCTAGCATCATTTCGTTGTTTTTGTTTTGTTTTTACATGTATGCACTTTTTAATATGCGGCTATTCCTCTTTAAGACATTTCTGTTTATGTTCTTACAGACCATGGAAAATGTGAGGCGGCATAAAAACATTGAACTGGTGCATACTGAAGAAAGACTTAAAAAATGTACCGCTAAACCTACCTACAAAAACACGACAATTTTCAACGAAGATCTCGTCGCGGTAGAATTGCACAAGGCAAAAGTCGACTTATTCAAACCCATCTACTGCGGCATGTGTATATTTGGTATCTATTGACTTTTATTATCATATAGTTCGTTTACTACAAATATTGTACTCATTTTACTTCATATACAAATCGTTCCTAGGTTTGATGCGGAATCTGTGGTAGATGTGGTAAATTTACCGCTTATAGAGAGAATCAAAGTAGATGATGAGGTTAGATGCCAACAAATCAAAACAGTGAAAACTATCATTCTACTTAGTAGAATCGGAAAATTAACGTGTCATGTAAGTATAACATTTTTACGCAGATTATTATATTATTTTTTTTTCCATAAGGAAATGCTGTCATTTAGTGTAGAGAGTTTATGTATACTTATTAGTAATCCAGGAAACGCTTGGAAGTCTAACTAGAAGTATTATGACTTTTACTCATAATCTTTCCTTCTAATGTTTAATATATGAGAGGAGCATTATATTTAATGTATGCTGATATAAAGCCGTGGTGGAGCCAGCTCTTAAGTAATACATAAGGCTCTGCTCATCATGGAACCGACATACGATAACCAGGGATTTCTAATCAGTGTACGCAATAAATTTGCCTATGGTCGGAGTGTTTCACTCACAAAGTGGAATGATAGAATATTTTTGCATATAAATGACGATTCATAGTGTTTTGAAAACGGAAAATACGATAAAAAGAAATCCAAAAGAATATCTTTGAACTGGACTAATGCGCTTGCTCTTCATGATTGTTTGATAAAGCTCAAACCTTGCGTCGAGCAGATAGAAGCAGAACAGGTAATCAATTTCTTTAGCAACATTATTCAAACTTCTTCGATTGTAGTTAACTTTGTCTAACTGGAAAAAAATATGAGACTATATGTTATGTCATTTTATAATGTCAGTTGATGTATGACATCGTGTTAAGTGATCTTATTCCTACAAAATTAGACAATCTATTACTAACTGTCTTTATTATCTTCATTTAATAGCAAACTGGCGCACCTTTAGCGCAGCAAGAAGCTGACTTTGAGGAACCGTTGCAGGACAGTAGTAGAGGAAAAAGGAGAGGAGTCAGCGCAACAATTGTGGCACCTTGCTCATTGTGGAACCTTGCTCATTGTGGCACCTGCTCATTGTGGCACCTTGCTCATTGTAGAACCTTGCTCGTTGTGGTGTCTTGCTCATTGCGGTATCATACTAGTTCGCAGCAACTCTGATGATAGAACAATTGTTCGCATCCTCAGAAAGCCTATACGCGTCAAATGCGGTTGATTCGGAACATAATACAGGGGAAGTAACTACCGCGAAACTAGTCGTTGTTGTCGCTACAGTTATACATCTTGACATCGGGTTTTTCAGATAAGACATCGTACTGTTAAACTGCGAGAGCATAATATAAAACGCTTTTATCATATAAAGAAGTTCATTTTGTTCGATATCAGTACTCGCGTTAGCTCGTGCATTAGAGGAGATTAAAATTCGCGGAAATATGAAGGATGAAGAGAAAAAACGAATATTGCACATTACCACTTGATGGCAAGGGTAACGATCATCTAGGACGTTTACCTGCGTCGTGCACTGTAAAAAAATTGTGTTAGTATACTCCAAAAGTGGGGTAACGTTAACCCGTAAACTGGTGTTAAAGACCACGCTACACTGTTTCTGGTGTGACATTACACTTCTAAGATGAAAGTGTAAATTAACAGCAGTTCGAAGGAAATGTGACACCGTGCCAGGCTATTCGTTACCTAAATCGTGTTCGGTGTCATTTTTAACACACTTGGTGTATGATTTCCTCCTTGGACCAGGAGATTGAAAGCACTGCGGTGTAAGCAAAGAAGTATACACCAAAAGAGGTATAAAAATACATCTTTGTGTGTATCTTTGTTAGACATGTATGTAATGCGTGATTATAATTTATATCCTATAGTCCATCCTCTCTTGTATAAAGCTCTACATGTTAGATATATGTTTAGTATTTTTCAAATGTATGGTAGTGGTTAAACGTTGTTAATTTTGTGACCAGTAAAGTATATTGTGTCTTATGTTTTTATGTGGTGATGTACATTGTACAAGTCTGAAATAAAATTCTGTTCTGTTCGGACTGATACCCGCATTGAACCTATATAATGTAGCTACCGGTTAGTTATATGTGTGCATCAAGATGCGGAGTTACAAGTGGGAGACGATACTTTGTTCACGCCCCAAAGCTGACAAAAGGTATGTTTATTTATATATATACATGTATATACATTTCACATTAAGTTTCTAATCATATAATGCTTTCATGTTTAAATTAGATAGCAGTTATTACGTACAGAGGATAAATCATATGGTGCCTGAAGAAGAATTGAGGAGTTGCATTGAGTCAGTATTTGATTTAGATAAGTTTTTTCTTAATTAAGGCAGTATCACCTTTAATTTTATAGCTTAGGGCGCAACATATAATCTAGAGAGAGAGAGTGGGGGGGGGGGGGGGGGGGTCAGCGAAATAGAGTCTACTTTTACGTTCGATTTATAGACTGACTCAATGGTGTGGTTGTAAACATTCTACATTTGTACTTTAAATATATATTTTGCTTTTGTATACAAATGTACATGTTATAAAACTCAAACTGTTTATTATTGAAAATATGTCATATTTATATATGTTTGTGTATATACATGTACCTTAGGTTATGCATGTTAAAAAGGACAGAAAAAACTTTTAAAACACTTGCGCATTTATAAATGAGGAAACTTCAAGCTTGACTCAGAATAGTACAAACAGCTTGATAAATGATGTCATACAATAAGCCCCTCGATCATCATGTTAGCATGCACCAATATTAAATAAATGTACGTGAGGGTCCAAATATAAGCAGCACTGGCTGCCGCACAAACTCGAACTCTTCAGGATTTTTATTTTTAATTGGGTTTAACGTCGCACCAACACAATTTAGGTCATATGGCGACTTTCCAGCTTTGATGGTGGAGGAAGACCCCAAGTGCCCAGGAAAATAAAGTTTTGGATAGGCCTAAATCTAGTGGAACAAACGAGCTATAGATCATGTAGATCTACAGATCTATATTTTATACTTCTTTGGTTAACACTAAACAGATCTGGATATATTCTTTACGTTAAAAACTCGTCATATATCAGATGGTGACCCCCCCCCCCCTCTTTTGGTACGCGCGATTCAGGGCCTATTTCCTGACACAAAGACATCGTACGCCGTCGCGGTACGCAATAAAACATCTTTAGGTAGGCCTATTCGGCAGCCCCTACGCAAGATTTTCTAAATAGATCTTAATTGTTTTCTTTGATATTAGTTTACGTTTTTAAACAAATTTAACGAAACAATACGACAAAACAGGCTTTGAAAGCGATTTTATGTGTGTGAAATGTTCGTCACGATACAGACTTTAGATAGTGTTCTGGAAATATTTAGATAATTATACAGTATACTGTACAGTAGTGTTCTGGGAAGATAATAATATTCGGGATTCAGAGGAGAAGGGGTATTATAATTAGGTCTATCAATATGACTAGATTAATGCTAAGTAAAAATTCCTTCAAGTTCGAATATAAGCGGGAACGAAAGGTTACGCGTAGAGAGGGGTAACTTTTCCTCGATTAGTGTTGAATGAAAGCATCTAATTAACCATGTTTCATGAATATCCTATTGGTTCCCAATATTCTTCCTCCTTACTTTGACCAAAAGAGGGTATCACGTGTGTCAGCCGGATACCAGGCTTATACTCCGATTCAGGGAATGCTTGAATTCCATCCACGAAACATTGAACAACTGTCTGCATGCAGCTTTATGAAGCTAAAAAGAAATTGAGATCAACTGCCGTATGTAGATTTACATGTTTTATTTGCAACCATGCTGTGCTCTTTCTGTGGTAAAACTGTTGATAATGTTAGCACGTATGTAAAACATGTTTGTGTTGCGCACCGAAGTGAGCCTTATTTCAATTTAATGTGTGGTATTGAAGGTTGCCCACGAACGTTTAAAAGATACTCGTCATTCAGTAGCCATATATATAGGAAACATAAACAAGCCTTGGAAATTCAATCTGGTAGACATAGCAATGATTATTCTATTGACCTAGGACTAGGTGATGTATGTTCCGTGTGCAAAGTGAATTTTTCATCAAGTGAATTACTTGCCCATATAAAAGACCACATTAAACACGGCGAGAGAGTTGTTTGTCCATATCATAGTTGTTCAAAAGAATACACTGTGTTAAGTTCATTTACCTCACATTTGTGTAGAAACCATCCACCATCACAGCACATTGATAGACCAAATGAAGTTTCATCAGAAACAAGGCCCGAAGATCAGTCACATTCAGAAAGCATACAGCTCCAACCCTCTGAAGGTTTTGGAGAATCTAGGTCTAATTTGCAGGAAAATGATAATAGTGACAATGAGACTTATTTAAAATCACTATTGCAAAGTTTACTTAAACTCCAAGAACATGGGAGATTACCTGTATCAACTGTTGATAAAATTGTTGAAGAATTGAATTTTACAACAAGTCTATCATATCAACATACAGAATTGTCAGTGTTATCAGTATTAAGAAAAGAAGGGGTTGATACATCTGTGCAAGAAAAAGTGTCTCAAGAATCTAAAAGCAACATATTTTCCCAGTCTGTTGTAGAACTTAATACAGCATATAAAAGGAAATCTTTAACAGAAAACTATTTTCCTGTGATCAAACCAATAACTGTGTCATTAGGTGTTAATTCAAAGCATAAATTATGTTATTTCCAATATATACCTATTCTGGAAACATTAAAAAGTATGCTCACGTCAGAAAACATATTATCTGCTGTAATGAAAGGGCCTAATCCAAGTAGTGTAGATGACAACCAGCTTTCTGATTATTCTGATGGTAGTTACTACAAGAGCAACACTCTGTTTGCAAATGGTCCTAGCTCAATACAAGTGATATTGTATTTTGATGAATTTGAAGTGGTCAATCCGCTGGGTTCAAAAAGGGGTAAGCAGAAACTGGCTGCAGTTTATATGACTATTGGTAACTTAAATGTGTTTCATAGATCAAATTTGAATTTCATTCAGTTATGTCTGTTATGTGCAGTTGTTAATGTGAAGGAATTCAGTTTAAACAAGATTTTTGAGTCTTTAGTATTTGACCTTAAGATATTGGAAAATGAAGGGATTTTTGTTGAGGGAATAAACCAGAACCTTAAAGGTACAGTGTCTTATATATGTGGTGACAATTTAGGAAGTCATCAGATTGGGGGTTTTATGGAATCTTTTGGGCCAAATGTCAGGAGAGTATGTAGGTTTTGCATGACAAGTTCAGATGAAATCCAAGAATATTTTGACCCTGCACATTTTTTAGAAAGGAATGTGGACACATATAACTTTCACATAAATGAGGTCAGCAAAGATCCAACCTTGATACCATATTATGGCATTAAGGTAGCCAGCATATTTAATGAGCTGAACCATTTTCATGTAAGTAGGGGCCTTCCTGCAGATATAATGCATGATTTGCTTGAAGGCTGTGCAAAAAAAGAGTTACCAATCATCTTGAAAGAATTAATAACACAGAAGCATATTACTGAAAGGGACCTACTGTTGAGTGTTCGGTTATTTGAGTATGGTAGATATGACATTGAGAACAGACCAGCAGAACCTAAGACTTTAAAAAGCATCACCACCCAGTCTGCTGCCCAGATGTGGACATTGGTTCGATTTCTTCCCTTAATGATTGGACATTTCATTCCAGAAGAAAACAAAGTATGGGAGTTGTTACTACTTCTTAAGGATATCACTGAAATTGTTATGAGCCCAGTAATTCACAAAAAAATGTGTCCCTTTCTCCAGATGTTAATAACTGATCATCATTCACTTTTCAAGGAGGTATTCCCTGGATCCAGATTAATTCCAAAACATCATTACCTAATTCATTATCCTGAAATGATTCTGAGGTTTGGCCCATTAAGGTCTTGCTGGTGCATGAGGTTTGAGGCAAAACATAGTTATTTCAAACAAATGGCATTATCTTTGAAAAACTACAAAAATCTACCACATACTTTAGCCACCAGGCATCAGAACCTCCAGTCTTATATCAGTAGTTCAGATAAAGGATATAATAAAACAGAGGTAGAAGTAACAAGTTGTAAATCAGCATCAGATTCAACAAATTTTGCATTAATAAAGCTACTTCTAGAAGAAAATGGCATTGACATTGAACATTATGTATCTGTAAAAAAAGTAGTTTTAAAAGGCATAGCATATCATGTAGGCAGTTACATAATAACTGGCTTTGTTAATGATGAACCAAACATGTCCAGGATAACTAACATTTTAATGAAAAATTGCAATATTATTGTAATTGGTACTGATTTCAGAGCAGTGTTAAATTCTCATTTGCGGGCCTATGAGCTGGTTGCATTGAACATAACAACTTTGTATGATGTCACCAAACTAGTAGATCCATTACCGTTGAATGCTTACAGAGTAAGGGACAAATTGCTCTGTGTACTGAAACATTATGTGCTGAATATGTCTGAATTGTGAAAACAGAGTTAACTATCATATCACTGAGTAAAAATAGAATAAAAGGTATGTAGACCTGAGATTTTATTTATGAATACTGTTCATTATGACACAAACCTGCTATTAATAGTTTTTGTTACACTTAAACTTGCAAATTATTGCAGATAGATGTGATGTACAATGTTTGTCAGCCATTGAGTTTCATGTCCATACAATTTACTGAAGTTTTATAGAATAAAATTTCTTGAAATTGCAATCATCTGTTTATTAGGTGTGAACATTGTTGGATAAAACAAGCAGTAACTCTTTCCTTCAATCTTCGTATTCACCATAATGAACATCATAAGATAAAAACTGTTATTAAGAATTTCCAGATTATCAGAAAATTATGTGTATATATACTATAGGTGGGGTGTACAATTTTAATTATCATTTTTGCTCTGTTTTTAGCTCACCTGTCACTAAATGACAATATGAGATTGTGTGATCACTCTTTGTCCGTCCGTCCGTCCACACTTTGCTTGTGTAGACTGTAGAGGTTACAATTTTGGTCTAATATTTATGAAACTTGGTCACAATGATCATCTCTAAGAAATCTAGGTCAAGATCGATATTGGATCATCTGGGGTCAAAAACTAGGTCGCTGGATCAAATCATAGCAAAACCTTGTGTACACACTAGAGGTCACACTTTTGGCCTGATCTTTATGAAACTTGATCACAATGACCATCTCTACAAAATCTTGATTCTTTTTTATATTGGGTCATCCTTGGTCAAAAACTAGTTCACTAGGCCAAATTTTAGAAAAATCTTGTGAACAAACTAGTGGTCACAATTTTGACCTTACCTTTATGAACTTGGTCACAATGATCATCTCCATTAAACTTGGTCGTTTTGATATTTGGTCATCCAGGGTCAAAAAGTAGGTCACTAGGCCAAATTTACGAAAAACCTTATTGGGTCATCTGGGGTCAAAATCTGGGTCGCTGGGTCAAATCATATGAAAACATTTAATATGCAGTAGAGGCTGCATTGCTCAGTGAATTTACGTAAATCTTTGTAATAGTGATTACTCACATTTCCTAGTTTCCATCTTGTTTGGTCTTGTTTACGAGACAGGTGAGCGACCTAGGGCTCTATGGGCCCTCTTGTATGATATTCTGCGGTTGTTTAAATTTTAATTTTTTTAATGTTTAAGCCTTGAAAAAAGGATAATAATATATACTTACAGACTTTTCTAACTAGACTCTTTTATTTTTCAAATATCTCTAAAAGTAGTAAGGTAAAACTGTTAAGTTCAGAATCTCAACCTTCAGGTTGTTACAATATCGAAATTACTATCAAATCATTGCGAAAAGTCGAGCGCGCTGTCTCTTGGCAGCACTTGTTTGACATCCAATTAAAATTCACATGTCTTTTTCAATATTTTTTCAATATAAGTGGGTGGCTTAAATATATATCATGTACAAATACTAAATTTGTTCACCAGAAGGTTGGAATTGTTGTTTGTACCAATATATAAGACCAGTGACCTCTATGTAGTAACATAAGGGCTTTCCTATCATGTGTTTGTTTGTAGTGGCACTTTAATCCAAGACTGGCAAGTATGTGATTGGTAATACTTGTTGTTTTCCTGTGTCATGATCCTTTTAAACCCTGTACAATTGACATTATGCCAGTTGTCAATCAAGTACATTTAAATCAATTTTGACAAACTGTAAGCACATGATTCAATGAATGAATTCAATGAACAATAACTCCTAAGAACAGTAAGGCAAAGCGATCTCTGCTCTGGCATGTTAATTGTTTTGCAGCTATGGTAAGCATTCCACTATACCTCCTATGAATGAGAAAATTGAACACTTTAAATTCTCTTTGATTCGTGCAAAAATTACTTTTTTATATTTTCAGATGAATTCGAAGCAGTTCTTGGTTAAATTTGGGACATCTTCTAAAATTGTGACAATTAGTAACACTGATTTATTAAAAGATACTATTAAAGAAAAGTTCAGTTTGGAAACTTATAGCAATGACGCTATAACAATACAAAAATATGATAAGAGTTGGGAAGAATACATTGACCTAGATGATGATGGGTTGTGTGGTTTACAAGACCATGACAAACTTCAGTGTATGATAAAAACAGAAAGTATCAACATTGCTCAAGAACAAGAGACAGAGTATAATATATATGTTTCTAATTCAAGTGCAGAATCAAATTCCGTGCCTAGTGATACTTTTTGGCCTCTTCACTTTACACTTCCAAAAGAAAAGTACTCTAATCACTTGAAGCAGACTTTAGAAAAAGAAGTCCAATTGAACTGGAGTTGTAAGCACGAACTTCTTGGCATAATTGTGGATGAAATTTTTAAATACTCGTATTACCCTAGTTCCTTTGAAATCACCAGTGCAGCCAAATGTCTTATTGGCAGTCATCCATATCTGGGTGAGAAAATAGGCAGTGGGTACGATGGTTGGGTTTTATCTCTTCGAGATAAATTAAAGAATTCTAGGAGGAAATTGGATGCCCCAGTAGTGAATTTTAGGAAAAGGAAACAAAAAAGTCAAAACAATGGAGAACACATCAAAAGGAAAAGTTTGCCCCCAGGGCAAAATGCTTTTCCTAACATTCCTCATGGAGAAGAAGATAATACTTCATGGAAAAATTACACTGAAAGAATGAAGATAGAAATGAAAAATCCACAAAGAGATCTTCATATTATTCTGGAGGCAATGGAAAAAACATACCCTTTTAGAAGGAGAATGGTGAATGAGTGTGCTCCTGTGAAAGCCATAAATGATGAATACCCAGCATTGAAGTTGATTGATATTGTGGATGCTGAAATGTGTAGAGTAGTTAATAAGAATGACTGTATGAAAACCAGCAAAGAAAACTGGACAAGATACTCACCCGGACTATTAGAGATTTCTAGAAAAAAGAAATCTGGCTTAGTTTCAAACATCTTAAAGGATATGGATGCTGCCATTTTGGACCTTGAAGAGCAAACTTCAAACAAAGTATCAAAGATAGAGTCTGTTGCAGCTTCGTTACTTTTATCGCATGTGTTTGGGGACGACCAAAACATGTTCCTCAACTTGTTTCATGTAATTAGCATTTATTTTAACTTTTTAAACTTTATTTTTAGACAAGTATTTACTTCAATAATTACTGAGAGCTATTAAAATGGCTTATATGTCAGTAATATTGCACAGATTCAATTAAGGTTTTCTATTTTGAATAGAAGAGTAATTATTATAGTACTTTATTGATCCAGGTTTATTTTATTAGAGCACAGTTTAATTGTATTATAGTTTTAAAGGCTTGTAAGAACTTGGAGACTGCTGACAATTTTTTAAACAGTTTATTGAAAGTATCAAGATATTATCAAAATAGTAATGACTATTTCTTCATCAATTAAACACCTTCACGCCTGTATTTTTCATACTTATACTACAAAATGTATTGACCTCTATGAAATCCGATAAAGTATAAAACATGTCAGCAAATGCTGTAATTTATTTCTATGTTACTTGTGGCTGAGTGGTTAGTTCATTTGCCTTGTTACCTGGTGGTCCAGGTTCAAATCTTGGTTGCAACAGGTCTTACCCTTCCATGAAAATTGTATACACTTGTTGATTGTCCTCCTTATGTAGTGGATGCTTATGGAAGGGTAGTAAGTACTGGTGATAGTTTGGTCCAGGAAAATATTGTTAGTAAAACCGACTGCTGTATATAACTGAAATACTGTTGAAAAAACGGTTTAATTTAAACCCAATCAAACAAACAAACATACGTATGTATTGTTTGACATGAACTATGCACAAAAACACTATGTTGTGCTACGAGATTTTGTGTAAAATTATTTTATTGGTAATAATGAACATTTGAAAAAAATATTTAAAAATACAAATCATATACTGTGAAATCATTATTGTTCGTTGAGGTTTAATTTATTTTTGCGTATTTCGCACTTTGATTTATGCATGATTTTAAAACCTCACGAAAATTTATCTTCCAGTAATATCTGTATCTAAAATTGGAAACATGCGAATTTACGACCAACGCGAAAGGTCTTTTTCGTGTCAACGAAATTAAATGATTCCACAGTAGATTTACACTGTCCAAAGTAATTACTCAACTTATCTTAATTTTAATACATGTAAACTTACATGTATATCCTAACTTTCATGTACAAGTCATAACAAACTTTTATCAGCATAGAAAAACTTATCATTGCTCATCAACCAAATTTAACAGGTCAGCATTATATGGTCATAATGGTTGCGTTGGTTTTAGTACAAGTTGCACATTGGTTTTACATTAAGAAGTATATTGTTTTATTTTTCAGGAAGGCACAGCATTAGAAGACATTACCAAAGGGCCTAGAACACCATATACAGCAGTGATTGGGAGTCCATACAGACCTGTTGCAGTTTATACTGTCATTGAAGGGGATATAACTTGTGTTCTCCACACAGTCCATGAGGGATTGTTTGTAACATTCTGCAGCTACTTCTTATACAATATAGAATACCCAAAGCGTGCCTTGAATACCTGGTCATGCATGCAATACGTTATTCTTGAAATTGAAGGTCCTGGGAGACCCCCCAAAAAAGTGATCTCTCTGCGAAGCCAGATTTGTAAGTACTTACAGTTGTCTTTAGATTTACATACTACTGTTAAGTCATTAATTTTCGTGGGGGATTTAATTTCGTGGGTTTCGTGGTTTAGCCTAACCACGAAATTAAATCCCAGACAAAATATTAAACCATGATATAATATAAAAGGAAATGCAAAATCCACGAATTTATGTCCCCACGAAATAACATTTTTCATAAAAACCACGAAATTTCGTCCCTACGAAATTAAATGACTTTACAGTATCCTATTGTTAGCAGTACTGCCATGTGTTACTATTTTGTGATCAGTTAGATTTCCAAAATCCTCACAGAGTAGAAATTGTTGTTATTTTGTACTAGTCATTTGTATTGCATAAAAGCTTAAAAATTCAGAAATAACTGTTAAATAGAGGCAGCGGTCGTGGCTGAGTGGTTAGTTCACTCGCCTTGTAATCTGGCTGTCTGGGTTCAAATCTCGGTTGCGGCAGGTCATAACCTTCCATGAAAATTTGACAAAAATGTTGATTTC